>CM054178.1:139426595-140026595 GCA_028829895.1 Sinotaia quadrata | reverse complement strand
GCCTGATTTTTACCAAGAAATCGCATTTAGAATTTATCACCATGGAAACAGCTATTCTTGTTTTTAACATAGCTTAGGGTTAGGTACAAGAAAGCTTTCCATTGTCAGTGGTAAACATTGCTTGTAGTGGAATTGGTATGGAAAGTGGTGTGATTTGCTGAACTTTGACAGGCAATATATCATGATGACGGATGTAAAGGAAATGGTGCACCAAAAGTGGGTATTGAGATAAGGTGAAGAAATACCTTTGAGGAAGTACTTGTCTGAAAAAGTGGTTTGTCCCCTTCTGTGTTTTCAAATTCATAATTTGCTTCGTCGTATTTAGCATCGTGATCTTGAAAATGAACATACGGGGCATTTACTTGAGGGTTCTGACCATTTCCTGTCCCTGAAATTCACGTAAAGAACACGCATTTCCAGTATAAAACTACATTGAAACAAGAGTGACCATTTCTTTCTATCAAATATGGAATATCGTCTACTGACTCTACTCAACTATAGTCAATCAACAGTTAAATTTTCTTACTGATTAAACATGGAATATCATATATATCCATTAAGAGAGGCAAGAATTACCTTTTCTTTCTAGTCAAACTTTGAATATAGTCTACTGGACTACAGTGAAACAAGTTACATTTTCTTTGTAGTCAAACTATGAGTATCGTCTACTGAACTACAGTGATACAAGAGTTACCTTTTCTTTGTAGTCAAACTATGAGTATCGTCTATTGTCTACAGTGATACAAGAGTTACCTTTTCTTTGTAGTCAAACTATGAGTATCGTCTACTAAACTGCAGTCAAATAGTGCACTGCTGTAACGTTTTTGCAGCAGGCCTATTTTCACAGGCCAATATAGGTTTTCCTTAATTATATTTGTTTCTTCTATTAAATATATTTTAAATTATGATAAATTATGATTTATTTTCCTACTCTTTTACAGGCCGGTAAAAATTAAACGTTCTAAGCTGTCCGGTCCCACTCATATTTTTATTGAAACCTTTTCACAGACAGGGCAGTTAATAAATTAGTATTAAAACTTATGATTGATCAAAACAATTTTTTTAAATTTTACTCGTGAAATAGGGCTTACAAAAAGCTTTGCAAAGGTTTGCTTTTGACTAGTTAAATAAAGCAACAAAGCACACTTACATCCGTACTAACACTGGCTCCCGCCTACTCAACACGATTCTAGTCTGGCTCACAAAAATGTATGTTTAATTTTGTTCTCGTCTAGCCAAGACTGAATCAACTTGGCTACTAAAGTTTTGTTTGTCCTTGAATAATCGCGTCTGAACCAATTTTGGCAGATACCAAAATACGCTCTAACATTTAATCTCGAATTACGGAAGACATGACTGGATGGGTTCACAAAGTTTTACTTAAATTTGTTTTCGACGAGTTAAGAAAGAACCCCTTAACACTTTTTCTCAACTATCCAGAAGTGAACCAATCTGACTCACCAAGAAAAGTGTTTACGATTTCTCTCTAGTAATCAAGACTGAGCCAATTTTGGTATACTTTAGTCCAGTGATTTGATTGATAGGTCTGGCTCACAAAATGGTTTGTTGATGTGTGTTCTCAAAAAAGACAAAATCATTTCCATGATTTGCTCTTGACTATTTCCCAGTTTCGATCACTTAATTATTCTCTAATGTTTGCTCACGACTAGAAGAGGTTGAGTCAATTTAGCCCAGTATTTTTTTTCTAATCTTTGCTTCACAGCCTTCACAAGTTGTGGCTGAACAGTACGTTCTTCAGAAGTCAGCTTGATCCAGGTTGTAGTTGAAAGTTAAACATGTCAGACCACTGAACATTGAAAATAATTCGTGATAAAATGCACAGATATGACCTTTTTTGTCTCCAAGAAAGAACATAACCGACTGAAAGTGTATGTACAGAGGCCAGGAGTAAGGATACCAAACATGAGCAGTCTTTACCTGGCGTGAAGATTAGGGCTGTTTGATTTTGTTTGTTTGACAAACATTTAGAGATAAGAGAAATTTAAGGTAGAAATCAGTAGACATTGTTGGGGTAATGGCTTCGGGCACCTCTCAGTCGTTGGGTTTTTGTAATTGACACACCCTTTTCTCTGGTTCGGATTGTCTCCCTCAGCGACCCCAATGAGAAGCACTTAGAAAACTTAAACTATGAAGAATTAATGTACTCCAGACATTATGATGATGATGATGATTATGATGATTGTTGTTGATGTTTTTGATGTTATGATGATGATGCATTACTGTTAAAGGTGGTATTGTGTGGTGATGTCTTAAATCCGAAATCAGTGGAGAATGGTTGATATTGAAATCACCTGAGAATGATTTATTTTGAAATCAGTGGAGAATGGTTGATATTGAAATCACGGGAGAATGGTTATTTTGAAATCAGTGGAGAATGGTTGATATTGAAATCACTGGAGGATGGTTGATATTGAAATCACTGGAAAATGGTTGATATTGAAATCACTGGAAAATGGTTGATATTGAAATCACTGGAGAATGGTTGATTTTGAAATCACTGGAGAATGGTTGATTTTGAAATCAGTGGAGAAGGGTTGATTTTGAAATCAGTGGAGAACGCAGCAGCATCTAGAATGTTACTCGTATTCTTTAATGTGTACAGGGCCAATAACTCTAGTTAGCGAAGTTTTGTGTAGACAGTATTCTTTAATGTGTACAGGGCCGATAACTCCAGTTAGCGAAGTCTTGTGAAGACAATATTCTTTAATGTGTACAGGGCCAATAACTCTATGCGAAAGTATATTAAAATAAATTTTGTAAATTTAATAACCTTTTTTATATTATTAACTGGTTCCTTTATATACGGGTTTTTCCACACCTGACGTGCCCATTGAGAAAACTTCCGTTAAGGATTAAAGCTTAAGGGTCGTGGAGAGACTTGTTTACGCATTTGGGGAAAGTAGGTTAGACCACAGGTGAAGGTCACACCAAAAATTGGATACTAACTATGCATGTATGGTCATTTACCTACCAGTTAATGACGTAGCACTAAGTTGTGAGTTGACCTTTACCTCATTCATAAAACCACCTGAATTGGCTGGCCGCGTGAGAACCCACACTGCATTGCGTCCGACTTACAGGGGTAAGATAGAGAGCAGCGTCCATCATTATGACCACGCCTATCTGAAAACACATAGTGCCAGTCCTGAACTCTGATCTGACCGCTCAACGCTAATTTGATGGGAGTCTACGCTTATTGAAGCTGGAACCAAAACATCAGTGAGTGAGGGAACATCTGTGCCGGATCCTTATCCCGCCTTGTCAAACCACAAGGACTGTCAAGGGTCATGTGAGCAGCGTATGCCAGTGAGATGACAGCAACATGTGTTTATTCAGCTAAGTCTAAAAGGACAATGGAAATAGATTTTTCATGTGGTGCACAGTGAAGTGACTTTCTGGGTTGTGCAGTAACACTCTGTATTCAGGGAAATCAATTAGTTCATTTTATTGTTTCAAATTTAATTTTATTGTTAAATTTCTTAAAATGTTATCTTTCTATATTATTATATAAGTGTATATATCCGACTGTGAGTTTGCCACTGGGGGCGGAGCCCTAAGTAGAGGAATAAAGAACCATATTTATTAATCTGTAAATAAAAGGAGAGATAACATTGTGGCAAGAAGTCAAATAACTTATGTGACTAAGTGTCATGAATAATCAGCTAAGATTGTGGCATTGAAGGGGAGATAAGTTAGGCAGGTCCTGTTGTCACTAATGTTGAGGATTATCCTATAAATTAATATTGATGATTAATGCCTAAATTAGGACAGGGTCATAAAATGAAAACTGGACATGTGACACTCTAGTTAACGAAGCCTTGTGTAGGCAATATTCTTTAATGTGTACAGGGCCGATAACCCCAGTTAACGAAGTCTTGTGAAGACAACAGTCTTTAATGACTGCAAGTATTATTTCAAGATCATCTATTATAACATACCAACAACAGCGTACAAACTCTAGTTATCTTTGCATAAAGATTAATTTTAATTTCTTTTAATTTAATTTAATTAATTTCTTAGATATTTAATTAAAGATAGCAACATCTTGAAATGTTCACAATCGTTTTAACTTTTCAAAAGATCACTAGATTTTACATATTTCTCCAGTTTGTTGATCAGGACAATATTTCGGAATTGACTGTAAGCCATTGCATTTACATGCTTAGATAAATCCTTGTGAGCCACTGTGTTTTCATGATTAGATACGTTTTTATAGACCACAACAGTTTTAGTTTAGATAAGTTCTTGTAGATCACAACATTTTCATGTTTAGATAAGGTTTTGTAGAACACTACAGTTTTAGATAAGTTCTTGTAGACCACAACATTTTCATGTTTAGATAAGGTTTTGTAGAACACTACAGTTTTATGTTTAGATAAGGTTTTGTAGAACACTACAGTTTTATGTTTAGATAAGGTTTTGTAGAACACTACAGTTTTATGTTTAAATAAGGTTTTGTAGAACACTACAGTTTCATGTTTAGATAAGGTTTTGTAGAACACTACAGTTTTATGTTTAGATAAGTTCTGGTAGGCACTCTACACTTTCAAGCAAAGAAAAATTCAAAATCGTAAATAGAATAAATTTAACTGTATATTTGTGCACTGAACTGAAATGACTGAAAGAAAAGATTACCTGCATCAATAGAGTCATGCACGTCAGCCATATTGCTTGATTACAGTCTCTTTTCCAAATAGTACTGAACACCAAACCGGGTTAAATAAAATACATGTGAGTTTCAGCGTTGTGCGCGGATCTCCGGTCCCTATGCCCTGTATGCTATTCAAAATTTGATCAAAATCAGTTTGTGTTTTCCAGTGAGTCATAAAGGTAGTCCTTGCTGTATCGCTCTAAAGTCTAAAGTCTAAACTTAAAGAGCGTAACGAGGTCGAGCATATCAGTTACCGCGACACGTTTAAAGAGCGTAAAAGATTTTCCAGGAAATTAACACTCCTTCTTTTACGGATGAACCATTTTGACTGCAACATGAAATGTGAGATTGTTTGAAATAATGTTTTATAATGTTTCCTCTGAGAATCTATTTTCAGTTTAGCTAAGGGAGATAAACCATTTTAAAGAAAGGCATTGTTAATATTAACTCTCTCATTCAAACTCCCATTATTAATCTTAACTAGCAGTCAATACTTGCACAACTAATTAAAACAACATTTAGTGAGATTTTAACTCTCTCATTCAAACTCCCATTTAGTAATCTTAACTAGTAGTCAATACTTGCACAACTAATTAAAACAACATTTAGTGAGATTTTAACTCTCTCATTCAAACTCCCATTTAGTAATCTTAACTAGTAATCAATACTTGCACAACTAATTAAAACAACATTTAGTGAGATTTTAACTCTCTCATTCAAACTCCCACTTAGTAATCTTAACTAGTAGTCAATACTCTCACAACGAGTTAAGTTTCAAACGTTTACTTACTAATCTTAATTATGAGTCAATGCATGCCCAACTAAATACATTATCTTTATAAAAGTCTGAGTACAAGAAAGGGAACAACTCATACGTAAACAATCAATACATTCATCAATCCGTGTTTACATATCGATGTATTTTATTAAGTCCTTCTATCTCTCTTTAGAGAAGCTGCATTAATAATTTTCTCTATAACGTCTCGCGCGGTTATAATTCCGCAGGTTGGTGGTTTATTAAGAATATGTGCCAATGAGAAGAAATCACATTAATTTTAAAAAATGGTCCAATCATCACATTCAAAATGTGATAGGCGGCAGTGAGGCGAAATATAAATATTGTCTACGTCACGCACCGACATATTTGCGCAGCTTACATCATTATTAAAATGCATGTCATTACGTTTTCTTCAATTTAATTTTCATTTTTACTTGTTTTAACAAAGGAAAAAATTCTGATGGACATTAAACAGTGTATTATGAAGTTTTGCTGTTGTTGTTAAGGTATTAGCCTGAGAATGTAGCAGCCGACACGTAGCCAAATAAACTAAAAAAAAATATAAAAACGTTTTTACAGTGTATTTATGGCAGAGTAAACTTGCCTATCCCTAATTGTTGTATAAATTGTTAAATGTCAATGTGACCCGACCTTGAGTATTGCTTATGATATTTTAATGTATGTAAGAGAGAAAGGAGTTTTGAGATGAATATGCCTAAAATTTAGTGCTGCATTAATTTGACTTTTGCAGAGTAGAGCAAGATGTTTTTTTCATTTTGCTTCGGTCAACAGTGAGTAATGTACTCTACCAGATTATGTTGGTGTGAGAATCCAGCGTTATCTACAAACTTAACAGCAAACGTTGGTGTGAGAATCCAGCGTTATCGACAAACAACAGCAAACGTTGCAATAAGTTGATTCTTGAGAATTCAGTTCGAGAGCCAATATGGCGGAAATTTGTGGCCTGAGTTTGGTCTTGAGAATTCATGAAGATTATTTTGAATATTCCTCTTAGTGTGCTTCAGTAGTACACAAGGAAATTCGTGAACATTCCTCCTGATGTGCTTGTTATCTATTTATCTATCTATCAATCTATCTATTTATCTATCTATCAATCTATCTATTTATCTATCTATCAATCTATCTATTTATCTATCTATCACTTAGTCTTGCCGACGTTGGGGCACCACTGATGACCTGACAACCAGCTTCCTCCATTCCATTCTGTTCTCTCATAATCTTACTGTATAGCTCAGTTTCAGTCATGTCCACTCTGAGATGTTATCCTCCCATCTTTTTCTGTCTTCCTCTCCTTCGCCCTCCTTGCACAATACCTTGCATGATTTTCTTGGCAAGCCCTGTTGATCGTGCAACATGCCCATACATTTCATTTTGCATTTTTTCACAATGGCCAATAGTTCTTCATAGTCCCAATGGCTTGCTTAATTCTGTTTCCCATTTCCTCATTCGTGACATGATCTCTATATGAAATGCCAAGCAACCTTCGATAGAATCTCATTTCAGTAGCTTATCCTCCTTTCGAGATCCGCTGTGAGGGTCCATGAATTCGCATAGATACAACCAAGTCTTATCTTTGAGCTGATTGATATGTTTGTCTTTCCAAATTGTCTTCAGCTTGCACTTGCTGTTATTGTCAGCGCAATCCTGGACAATATTTCGGGTTTTGATCCCTCGTCTGTCATGATGGCTCCTAAGTACTTGAATTTATAAACTGTTTCCAGTTTCTGATCACCAATTATGATGTCATTGCCGATGCCACTGGTGTTGTTGAAGTAATTAATACGTTTGGTCCACACAAAGCATCCAGAAGGCGTGGCATAACCCGAATGGAGAACACCATAACCAGATTGATATATCATGGTGAAGAGGAGTTTCCATACCAGCATAAACATCGCCAAGACAAGAAACTTCCCAGAAGCAGACATTGGAAATGACCATGACTTAGTGATGATGACCTTCAGACTTCGTCTGAAGAAAGTCAACAAACAGGGACCCACAAGAATCGTGTTCAACCTTGACAAATGGACCCAGAGGTATCGGAAGCCTTCCAAGCAAAGATAGGAGGAAAATTTGCACCGCTGTTACTTCTTAGTGTAGAGAACACAGATGCAGACACATTGATTGGCATATTTAACACTGCAGTACCCAAGCAGCCAATGAGATCTTTGGCAGACATTGACGAGCAAAGAAAACATGGGTTACATCTGATATCCTTGATCTGTGTGAGAAGTTTCGAATTTGAGTCTTACTCTTTCACCATCTTTGTTTTGTCTCCCTTTAATTTCTCTAACCTCTGTCACGCCTATCTTGGCATAGGGAATTCCCACGCGTGTCCACACTGACCATTCAGCAACGGTCACTGTGTCTGTCTTACACAGCGCGATAGCCTCGGGGTATTGCGTTGCAAAATCCACGATGGACAAAATACAAGAATGCCCATTCATAAGCGCAAGTACGAAAGGCCCTATCAAATATACAACTGGATTAAAAGTCACACCTATCAAATGTGTGTCCCATAACGGTACGGGTTTCTGAGTGTTTTCCCTTTCCCTTTCCCTGGTGTATATCACATGACTTACTAAAGTGTTTAGTCTCTAGAGATATGTCTGGCCAAAATATATCTTTACTTATCCTTTCAGTCGTCACTAATGAGTCAGATTCTTGCGGTGAAGTCAACAAAGTTTTGTTTATGTCAAACTGCAAAGATATCATTCTATCAATTGGAAATACAAACTGTCTCTTCTGTAACACCTGTTCTATTGAGTCCACCTCATCTGTCTTACTTGGCTGGACTAACTCACTCTGTCAGACTGTCAAGAATCATGCTAGGAGTTTCTGTCACCACTAGCTCATAGTGCTTGTCACATGTCTCTACCACACGTGGTAAAGTCACAATTTCCTCTCCTTCCATTTCCCCTTGTAAAGTCAAGACGTAACCCTTACTGTAGTGCTCTACACACTTTCTTCACTGTCATGTTCTGAGTCAGTTTTACATAACGACTCTAACGGGTCATCTTTATTCTGACACTCTGCGTAACCCTTGTCACTGTCACTTGCATGACTGTCAGTGGATGTCAAGGCGACCTCAGATTCGCGCCAGGTGATAGAGACGAGTGGTGTCTGTTAGAGAATTATTAATTTCATAAATTAAGATTTTCTCATTTGAAATTAGTTATTAATTATTAATTAATAATAATAATAATAATAATAATAATAATAATTAACTAAGTGGCGTTGGACGTATCTTAGTTGTGTATGTGTATGTATGTGAGTATTTGTATCTGTTTTCTTGCATTTTTGTATATGTGTGCATGCATGAGTGCATCTATTGGCAAGCGTACTCGTGTGCGTATGCATGTGTGTATGATCCTGTGAATATATATGCTTGAGTGTATGTATGTATGTATACATGTGCATATATATTTATGTTTATGTAATTGAATTGTAAAGCCCAGTGCAATTGAATTTAAGAATAGAACCAATTATAATAAATGTTTTTTGTTTGTTTTTTTCAATCAGTTGAGAAGTAGACTGAATCAGGAATATGGCTGAAGAAGAAAGCTGTTGACAGGTGAAGATTAGGGTGTTCACTGTTGTCCAGTTGATAATAATTGGGTCTTGCCCCTAATTAGAGGTCGACATGGCATAAATTATCAAAGACTCCCACATCTAGCTAAACGTTTCACCTAATTCCTGACAGGTGTTGACGGTCAGCAGGGTTGTTCCAAAGATTATAACTCTACCTTCGGTAACTCTACATACCACCATTGTAGACCTCGACACACAAGGAACCAAAAATTGGATTTAGTTAAACTGACGTCCCAAACATTGACAAGAAGTTGTAATTTCTTTGATAGCAAGACTTCATGTGGCTGATATGGTGGACATAATTATGTATACATAATTGTGCAGGTGCCAAAAAACTAACAGCTGGACCAGATACACAACCTCGTAATGTCAAGTATCGAGTCTTTTCTACTGCTGGTCTATCGGAGTTGTCGCCCTTGGCTTCTCGTGTAAAGTAAATCACATGTCACGAGTCTTTCCTGCCGCTGGTCTATCGGAATTGTCGCCCTTGGCTTCTCGTGTAAAGTAAATCACGTGTCACGAGTCAAGTGTTTGCTAACATGTTTCAGTAGTATTCTTTATTATTGTTTTAGTATCGTTTGTTCCTTGATACAAATTCAATATTATTACGGTTTTCAGTTTCATATTCAAACAATAGGTTAACTGTTATATTTTCTTTCGCTATACAAACATGAATTATTCAACTGTTATACCTTCTTTCACCTGCAAACAAGCAGTCTTCAACTGTTATACATTCTTTCACTTACAAGCAATGAGTATCAACAGTTATACCTTTGTTTACTATACAAATAATGAGTATTCAACAGTTATACTGTTTTTCGCTTCACAATCACTATTCCACCTAGTGATATTTTCTGTCGCTTATCAAACAGTGAGTATTGATTGCACTGTGATATTTTCTGTCGCTTATCAAACAGTGAGTATCGATTGCACTGTCGCTTATCAAACAAACAGTGAGTATTGATTGCACTGTGCTGAAATGTTTTCGCTAATGGATTAGTTCACAAACAATTCAAGGGCAGCTGTGCTCTAGTTATGTATCTGATTATAGTATCCAACTCACAAACTCTCTCTACAGCTTTATGTTCTTTGTTAATTTAGTACATATACATTGTTCCAGGATCAGCCCATATACTGAAATGTACTGGAATTACCATTTCTGCCTTTAAAGAAATTTCCAAGGTCAAACGCATATGCAATTGTTCACAAAACAACTTTTTCCAAACTTTAATAGTTTACACAATAGTTCAAATAAACAAAAATAAAAATTTCTCGAAGTGTCCTCATCCCGAACAATGAAAGAAGTGTATTAAGGGGCGAGTACTTTGCTTCCTCAGAATAAACATAAATTTCGAATTCCGTATAACGATATGTGAGCATTAAGGTTGTTGGGTGGAATAGTGTATGAAATATTATCTAAATGTATCCCAAATAGATATGAAGAATTATTAAAAATATATCCCGACTTTCCCCAACATCTTCAGGCTACATGTTCTTAACACAACGAGAACATATAAACGCTATTCTACAACAACTTTAGTCTTACAATTCACTACCCCTTAAGAAATGCTTACACTAAGTCTACTTAATCTGCTACTGAACACTAAATACAAGACTTGAACCTAGCGATGCCTACGTGCACCACACTTAAATGACATCACAGCAGTCGCACTATTTCAACACTTTTTCCCTGTCTACTCCCTGCAGTTTGGGAGGGTGGGTGGGAGAAGTTGTCATCTAGTAATAAACTCCCGTACTGATTCAAATGCTATTACACTGCAACCTCAGACAATTCTCTCCCCTGAGAGGATTTTCTAGATAAGTCTACCATACAACAATAACCACTTCTTTCTTAGGCAAGTCTGGTACCGTGGTGGGATTCCGCCTATCTATGTTTGGAAACAAAGGAATCAGTCTCCACGGTTTCTTTAACAAGAGTCCGGCAGATTTTCAAGAGAGTCCACACCTGATGGACACTGACGTTGTCTGTCGTGAAGTCCGGTCGGCATATCTCGCGTCGTGGTGTTGGGAACAGTTCGGCCGGGCATGCGCCATGAGTAATCACGAGTTAGAGCGAGCACCATAATTTTCTGATTCCGCTTACTCCCCTTTGTTAATTAACATGGTGTATGGGGACGATAGTCCTGTTCTGGCGGCTCGGGTGTTGGCCTTCTGAAGTACTCTATCAAAATAATTTTAAGACTAAGGTGTGAACTGGCTAGGACTATGGTCACTAGTCAGTTAGTGTTTACCTGAAGCAGGCAAGAGGTAGGATAATGGAGTCCCCAGCCACGGGACCACCGCAAGTAAAGATTATCGCACACTACAAAAGGCTAACCGATCTTTTAGTGGTCGTAATAACTTGCCCCGAGAGAAAGCGTAAACATAAACGAGTTGATTGCACACATATTCAGATCCGGAGAGGAGAGGAATTTCCACACTAATGCACTCATCCCTTTTCTAGGTTGTTACAAAACAAATACAAACAAGGACAATAACTCTTACTCTTACAGAAAACCGTCTGATGGAGCACATACAAAATAAACAGGATTCACATACAAGATATGCAAACTACTATTATCACTTAGCAAAAGCATATAAAAATATTAATATCATTAATTAATATAATATTAAATGGAATGGGAATAGTTTTGTGACATGACGGGGCTGAGTTTCACAATTCAAAATGTTAAACATGCAAAGTCAAGGCCGTCTGGGCTATGCACGGTGTAATGCGGCCCGGTCAGGCCATGAAAATAATTTATTAAATTGTTAACATTTATTTCATGTTGCTTCAATAATCCATCAATTCTATATATTAATGTATTTAATTAATTCAATATCTTATTTCTGGACGTTGTCACTTTTAATTCTAACTGTGGTGGAGTAAATTACCTCTCCTTATTTCTAAACTTAATAATTATATATTTGTTGCCAATGTTAACGTGATCATACTTTGGGCACTGCTTATGATGATTGTTTTGTAAGCTTCAGAGTTGGAGTAAACAACTCAGATGGAGAATATGATAAAACTTGCTGATGGAATCCAAACCATCTCCAAGTGAGTGAGTAGTTTTTCTGACTAATAGTCTTATACTTGTACATAACATGTTTTTCTGACTAATAGTCTTATACTTGTACATAACATGTTTTTCTGACTAATAGTCTTATACTTGTACATAACATGTTTTTCTGACTAATAGTCTTATACTTGTACATAACATGTTTTTCTGACTAATAGTCTTATACTTGTACATAACATGTTTTTCTGACTAATAGTCTTATACTTGTACATAACATGTTTTTCTGACTAATAGTCTTATACTTGTACATAACATGTTTTTCTGACTAATAGTCTTATACTTGTACATAACATGTTTTTCTGACTAATAGTCTTATACTTGTACATAACATATTATCCAATGGACTAAAAGTTATTTTGTTGAAGAAAGTTTTTTCTCTAATCATTTTGACTTTGACACAATATTTTGACAAGTCCGGTCATAAAGGCTATCATTAGCTTATGGTATGTTAACTGAATTATTGTGGTTAATTACAATTCCCTTCGTCTAAGACTGATAATCTCATTTAGTTATACTGAAAAACATCTTTTGAAATATGTTGCTAATCACTGTTCTTTGCTGCAAAATGTGTCGACTAGATGAAACAGGTAAATATTATATAAAATTATAATATAATTTATGTCAAATATATTTAAAATAATGCACAATTCATGCTGTCGTTATTGATTTCTATTTCCTTCTAACGGACGAGTAAAAAAAATACTGGCAGTTAGACACGTTTAGTTGTTTCATTTGTGTTAATTGGTTCGTTATCTAAATGGTTGATCTGTACAAGATTTAGGTCAATCCTCTAAAAATGTCCAGCTGATTGACAAGTTTCTCTTCTATTAATAGACTTTTTGTTCAGCAGTTAGTGAAATGATTGGCTTCTTCCACGACTAAAGGATACATTTTGATTGGCTGGAAAACAGAAGTACGATTTGAATGGCTTCTTCCCCGACTAAAGGATACATTTTGATTGGCTGGAAAACAGAAGTACGATTTAAATGGCTTGTCCTGCACGGGGACCTTTCAAACGAAGAACGTTTGACAATACTTTAACCAGGACGGCAATTTAAAGCGAGCAAGTATGGCTGATGGAGAAGACTTATGTTCAGGTAACATTTTCTTTGAGACATTACATTTTATTTTAGTGTTACTATACACAAGACAATGTAACATTTTATTTGACACATTACATTTCATTTTAGTGTGACTATACACAAGACAATGTAACATTTTCTTTGAGACATTACATTTTATTTTAGTGTTACTATACACAAGACAATGTAACATTTTCTTTGAGACATTACATTTCATTTTAGTGTGACTGTAAACAAGACAATGTAATTTATCTTATTTTGCTTTCACTTTATTTAAGAATGAAATAAGAGCAGCCTGGAAAGAATTCGGAAATATTGTTCTGGTACATAAAAATTTAATATGTAATATGTAATGATTAGTTTGAAAGTTGTTCTGGTACAAAAAATCTGTAATATGTAATGATTAGTTTAAAAGATGTTTTGGTACATAAAACGTAGATATTTGTAATATGTAATGATTAGTTTAAAAGTTGTTTTGGTACATAAAACGTAGATATTTGTAATATGTAATGATTAGTTTAAAAGTTGTTTTGGTACATAAAACGTAGATATTTGTAATATGTAATGATTAGTTTGAAAGTTGCAATGCATTGCAAATTTACATAATTACATACTTGCAAGCTTTAATTTAATATGCAGGAAGATATGTCGATTTAAAACGAATTTTTAAACTAGGATAATTAGAGAACATATTCGAATGATGGTAGATTGACTGGTAATGGCTGACCGTGAAAGAATAATCGCAGTCATTAATGAACATCGATACATCCCTTCAATAATAATAATAATACGTGGATTTTCATTATCCATTCATATCGCTAAGATAAGCGCTTCAGAATTCGGTTTCTGAGCGCGACAAACCCGAACTAGGAAAGAGAGAGAGCGTGAGAGAAAAAAATATCTCGTCAACCAGGTCAGTCCGGAACCCATGAGTCCATAGACGTCTATTAGACTTCTGTATGAGAATCCACTATCTATTCCTCTCTGCGACCAAGCAAATATTAATAATTTTGTATTTTAAGATAGATTAATTCTTAATCCGAGAGTCAATTTTTCTGATCTCCTTGCCTATCTGTCAAACGAAGGGAACCGAAAGTACATAATCTCCACGTCACACTTTGCTTTCGTTTATGTCGTCTTTCTTCCTTTCTTCCGTACTTCCGCAATTTCAGTCAAATACTTTCTTTGTTGGAAGCAAACACAAAAAAAATATATCTGCGCAACTTCTGGGTTATTTGTAACGCTTAATGACCTAACCTTAAGAGTTCAACTTTAAGGGCATCTGTTCTGAAGAGCGTACTGATCAATCATGGTATATGAAAGTGGCACAACAAAGATTAAAAAATAGTTTAATGAACTAAATTGGCTCACTTCACTTAATCATGAGGGAGCATTAGAAAATATTTTAATGAACTAAATTGGCTCACTTCACTTAATCATGAGGAAGCATTATAAAATAATTGTACTGAGCTAAATTGGCTCACTTCACCTAGTCATGAGGGAAACATTACTAAATATTTTAATGAGCTAGATTGAATAATTTCTCGGATTGTCCAGAACAAATATTAGAAAAGATTTTATTGAGCTAAATTGGATCACTCTTGGAGAGTCGGGAACAAGTTATAGAAAATATCTTAATGATCTAAATTTATTGATTGTCTAAAAGCAGATATAAACATCCCATTGTCTAATCACGATATAAACATCCCATTGTCTAATCATGGATATAAGCATCTCTTTGTCTAATCGTGGATATAAACATCCCATTGACTAATCACGTATATAAACATCCCATTGACTAATCACGTATATAAACATCCCATTGTCTAATCACGATATAAACATCCCATTGTCTAATCACGTATATAAACATCCCATTGACTAATCACGTATATAAACATCCCATTGTCTAATAGCAGATATATACATCCCATTGTCTAATCACGATATAAACATTCCATTGGCTAATCACGATATAAACATCCCATTGTCTAATCACGTATATAAACATCCCATTGTCTAATAGCAGATATATACATCCCATTGTCTAATCGTGGATATAAACATCCCATTGTCTAATCACGATATAAACATTCCATTGCTAATCACGATATAAGCATCCCATTGTCTAATCACGTATATAAACATCCCATTGTCTAATAGCAGATATATACATCCCATTGTCTAATCGTGGATATAAACATCGCATTGTCTAATCACGTATATAAACGTCCCATTGTCTAGTCATGGACATAAACATTCCATTGTCTAATCACGTATATAAACATCCCATTGTCTAGTCATGGATATAAACATTCCATTGTCTAATCGCGGATGTAAACATCCCATTGTCTAAACTCGGACTTCAGTATTCAAGTGTCCAGTCAATTGTGTAACTATTCTAATGTCCGATATACGTAACAATATTTTATTATCCAGTCAAGCATGTTAACATCCCATTATTGAGTTGCAGAGATATTTCAAGGTCTAGTCATTCTTACAATCCACATCCAGTCAGGAGTTTAAACATTCCTTGTCCTGTCGTTGTTCGAAATGTCCCATTTTCTAGTAGTTATATAATTATCGAATTGTCTAATCAGATTTTCAATCATACTCTTTATCAAATATTCATCCTTATTGTTCAGTGAGAGATATAAATAGTGTGTGTGTGTGTGTGTGTGTGTGTGTGTGTGTGTGTGTGTGTGTGTGTGTGTGTGTGTGTGTGTGTGTGTGTGTGTGTGTGTGTATTCTATATACGCATATAATGGAAATTTTCTGTTTAATAAAATGTATTTGGATTTACTAATAATGTACAATTTAAATACATAGTAACAGTCATACCATGAACTGAAATTGTAATTTATTGTTACTTAATTAAACCCTCAAAACAATCTACCTGCATTCCATCGTGCAAACAACGACATGGTAACATGTATTGTGCAACAAACGACTGAGAAAATGAATTTCATTTCTCGTAAGAGGGTTCTCAAGATACATAATAGGGCTCTCAACACACATAAGAGTGCTCTCAACACACATAAGAGTGCTCTCAACACACATAAGAGTGCTCTCAACACACATAAGAGTGCTCTCAACACACATAAGAGTGCTCTCAACACACATAATAGGGCTCTCAACACACATAAGAGCGTTCTCAAAAGTCATAAAAGTGTTTTACAAGTACACGTGATTTCTTCCTTCCTGGTTTCCCGCAATGCTGATCAGTTTCAGTACAGTGATCTTTCAAGTTCGTGTGTACTGGCGATGATGGATTCTATGCACTCGTTTTCTTTCTTCCATTTTTTTTTAGGGGGGGGAGGGGTAAGCGTGGGGCGAGACCTGCTGTCTGCTTGCCTGTATTCATGTGTCTGCCTACTCGATTTCACTAGTTTCTCCAGTTACATGTCGCGTATTTCCAGTAGGTGTGTCCAACATTAACTTACTGTAACGTGATCGTTTATCGCATTTACAGGTTACCGTCAAAATCAGTTAAACTCAAAGAAATTATTAGTGTAAAAAGAAAGAAACAGCAAACAGTTCAGACACTTGCACTTTCTTGGATGAATTAGTTTTATGCCTGTAGCAACAACACCAGAAGCAACAGCAACGAATAAAGAAACCGCTGACAAAATCTGTACAGACTGCTAAAAAAGCAAATTTCGTTGTGGAACAAATAACTACAAGAGTAAGTAAGATTCATGTGGGACAAGCAACTACAAGAGCAAGATTAATTTGGGACAAGCAACTACAAGAGCAAGATTCATTTGGGCCTTGTAATTACAAGAGCAAGATTCGTATGGGACAAATAGAAACAAGAACGCAAAGCTATAGACAAACTCGTCTAACTGCCTACACCACCATCTCCTAGTACCAAAGACGGCGGCATTCGTCCACCAACATCAACACGAAGGACAACTCCGCTATCAAATACATAAATCGACCATCGTCCCAACAAAGTGACTGCCTATCACACCTTCACAGAGAGACATCTAAAGCACAGGCGCCAGGTAAATACGGAGAAAGCTAAAGGCGCAGTAATAACACAAAGAACAACACCAATTATGAATATCACACTGAACAGAGCCAGTCACGAATATCACCCCCAACGGAGCTAGTCACGAATATCACACAGAACAGAGCCAATCACGAATATCACACAGAACAGAGCCAGTCACGAATATTACACCGAACAGAGCTACTGGCGAATGTCACGTCGCACAGAGCCAGTCATATAGGATCCATCCAAAGTCTGCTAGGACACAGACGTGCCAACACTGTCCAAATTGGTCAAGTCGACTAGTCCCGAAACGTCGGTCTCAAACTGGCAATGAAGACGCGATCACTGTCTTGACCTCTTTTATTTTATTTTTATCTCATCCACCTCCTAATTGTATTCTTTGTTATATCCATTAGTCTCTACCTAGAGCCTGCTACATGTTGATTTTATACTTCCGGACATTTGGACCTTTGACAAAAGATCATACACTAATAAATCAGCTTTTACTTATAGTGGTATTAATGGTAGTTACAGTAGTAGCTCTCGTAATAGAAGCAGTCAGGGTAGCGGTATTAACGGTGGTATTGGTGGTAGTAGTATATATAGTACTGTAGTTACTGTAGTAGCAGTGGTTATGGCGATGATGGTGATGCTAGCAGTAGTAGAGTTCATGATGAGAGAGGCAGATAAGGCAATGGTGTCGTAGAATTAGTAGTAATGTGATGATAGTAATGTTGGTAGTACAGAATCAATAGGATTACAGTGGTGGAGACTGTGGCTATAGTAGAAGAAATATAGTGTGACAGAGTAAATTTGCCTATCCCTATTTTTAAATTTAAATTTTTTAATTGTCAGAATAACTCGATCTCGGGCACTCCTTATGATGCTATTTTTGAAAGTGTCTAATTTGAAGTAAACGCTTGAGGCAAGAATATTCTAGATTTGCTGATATAATGAGTTGTTTTTATTATCCAATGGTTATGATTTAAGACAAGGAGACCAACAAATGGGCTGAGATTTAAAAGTTTACTTATTGAAGAAAAATCTACTGTCTAATCATTTTGAATTTGAAAGGGCAATGGAAAATGGTTTTGATGACTGGTTTTGAAAGGTGGCCATCAGATTGATGGTGAGTTAGCTGACTGACTGAGAGAGAATGGACTTAAAAATATTTCATGCACTTGTGCTATTGATTTTTTATATTTTGTTTTAAGTAGAGATTACTTTGTGAGTTGACTTTTATTTCTACAAGTGTGTGAACTAGGATTCTCACATGTAGTTTGTTAGACACTTGACATTGTTTTGATATGCTGAATTTATTAGGCGTGTATTATTGTGCATGTATCAGGCTAATGAATACTATTGCAGGAAACTGTAAGTTGAGACAGGAATGTCAGATAGAATGGAGTTGTAAAGTGTTAAACTGGAAAACTTAACACTTGTCCCCTGATTATGTATTTTTTTCCAGAGACAAAGCATGCCTTTCACATTTTTGTTGAAACTACATGTTCACTGACTATAAACACCTATGACTGGGAAGATGCAGGAATCGTCTGTCATGGTGTGAGTAAGCATAGAGGAGTGTGCTACACACTTCTGATGTATTCTGGCAAAATATGCTGAGTGCATCGTGAACATTCTAGTACACTGAAGTTACCAGAATTACTGTAATTATGGTCTTCTTGAAAGAACTGACGGCGAAGAGGGCGCTCAGGTTAGTTTCAAGAGTATAATAGTGTGTCAGTGTTTTCCACCTGTGTGGAGGGAAACATGTGTTGGTATGGACATTGCTGCAAAAGCAAGTGAAAAACTGTTGAAGCAGCACTTAATCCAGATTACGTAAAACTATTATCAATTATCTCTCATAACTCCATTTCTCTTCTCTAAAAGAGTATCCTATGATTTCTATTGACTCTATTGTTGAGTTGTATTTATGATAAACTGTGTAATTATAAAATTATCCGAACTTGGATTTGTGGACATATTGGTGTCAAGTAATCAATGTCATTGTATTTGTCATTTGTATATTTGATTGTTGATTTAAATAAATGTATTGTTAAATGTGTTGACCTTCTTATGCATATTGATCTTATTTTGGAGGAGAAAGTGGATGGATGGGGGCTCTCTACATATAAATTAAAGACGGATTTGTCTTCTCCTTTAGTAAGACGTTTTCCACCCACAAAAGGATTGTGTGGCCATGAACGTTTATCTTTAATGTTATGGAGGAGAGAAAACGTTTACAGCGCCCACATATCCACTGAGTTAGAGATGTGGTGTCTGTTGAAGGATCATTAATAAAATAAAATCACACCACTCATCATTTGTAATTAGTTATGAAAGATTAATTAATAATAATCATCAATTTCATTAATTAGTGGTGTTGGTGTCACAAGAAATAATAGTAGTAGAAGTAGTAGTATTGAAATATATTGTTTTAATGTACACTCGACAATGTGATTGCTATAATCAAAATATTTTTGTGAACTACACGAATATTGGTGTGTCCATTTAGTTGTTCTAGATTTGTTTTATTATTTTGGTTTATTGTTGTGGATATTATTGAGGTGTTAATTATATTGTTAACTCCTTGGGGCTACTCTTTTCTCTCAGGGACAATGACCCATGTCAAGCTTCAGCCACTTCCACCCTCTTCTGATGATATCGGTCATTCTGTGCAAAACAGGGATCCTCCACCTAGCTACCCGACAGAATTTCACCATCAACCTGCTTTATCTTTCTCAGAGCCATATCCACAGATACACTTTAGTCCACAGTATAGCTATCCAACAGACTTCCAGAATCAACATGCTTCGTCTTTCATGGCACCATATTCTCAGGTACCGTCTGATACTCGGTCTAGATACCCAATAAGATCTGTAGATCGCCACGGCACGTACTTCAAGAACCTGTACTCAGAGGTAGAGTGTTAACTCATATAACATACAAGAACAGTGTTAACTCATATAACATACAAGTACAGTGTTAACTCATTTAACATACAGGTCTGGTGTTAGCTCATATAAGATAAAAGTATAGTATTAACTCATATAACGTAGAGGTCTAGTGTTAGCTCATGTAACATATAGATCTAGTGTTAGCTCGTTTAACATACAGGTATGTGTTAGACCATATAACATATAGGTCTAGTGTTAGCACATATAACTTACAGGCTGATGCTAGCTCGTGTAACATACAGATCTAGTGTTAATTCATCTAATATACTGATCTAGTGAAAGCTCATGTAACACGCAGGTCACGTGCTAGTCATGTAACATACAGATCTAGTGTTAGGTCATGTAGCATGCAGGTATAGTGTTAGAGCATGTATCATAGAGGGCTATTATTAGATCATGTAGTATAAGGATCTAGTTCTAGATCAAATAACATACAGTTCTATTGTTAGATCAAGTAGCATACAGGTCTAGTGCTAGTTAATGTAACATACAAGGCTAGTGTTAGATAATGTAACACATGGATCTAGTATTAGCTAATGTAACCTGCAGATCTAATGTTAGCAAATGTAACGAACAGGTCTAATGTAACTAATATATTGGTCTAGTGCTAGTTAATGTAACAAAACAGGTCTAGAGTTAGTTAATGTAACATACAGGTTTTGTGTTAGTTACTGTAACATACAGATCTAGAGCTAGTTAATGTAACATATAGGTCTAGTGTTACTTTATGTAACAAGGTGTAGTGTTGATTACAGATATGATATAAGTTAATGATAATATATACATGGAATTAATTTTACTGGCAATATGCATGTGTAGAGTTTGTTAATGATAACATACATGAGTAGTGTCTTTCAATATAGATAATATACATGTGTGGCATTTGTTAATAGTACCATACAGTTGTAATGGTAATATACAAGTGTAGTGTCTGTCAATAGGTGATATACAGGTAATAGTGTTACTGACAATAAAGACATTTGGTGTCAGTTAATGGTAATATACCAATGTATTGTTTGTTAATAATAAATGTAGTGTTTGTTATGAGAATATTATGTATGTGTAGTGTTTGTTAGTAGAAATATACAAATGCAGTGTTTGTTAATGGCAATATACATGCAAGGTGTTCATTAGTGGTAATAAAGGTGATTCGAAAATTGCTTTCGTACTAATTAGTACTAAACAAGTTGTTCATATTTTCGTCACATGAGAATTGATTTTAAAATAATTCCAAACTGTTAACTATTAGTCCTGTTTACCTGGATGTTTGTAAACTTGTTAAAGTACTTTTATATGACCTAATCACCTTTTCACTAAGTCTTGTTGACCTTATCACTTGGGGAATACAAACATGGATGTATGTAAACTTGTTAAAGTACTTTTATATGACCTAATCACTTTTTCACTAAGTCTTGTTGACCCTATCATTTGGGGAATACAAACCTAGAAAAAGACTGATAGTTGATTTTCTTCTCTAACTCATAGTGCGAAGAATTTTTATGAAAGCACTTTGAGTGATTATTAGTTTGCATCCGTGTGTGTGTGCAGGGCGGTGAGTGTGTGGATGTGTGCGTGTGTGTGGATGTGTGCGTGTGTGTGTGTGTGTGTGTGTGTGTTTTTAAGAGCGGAAGTCTTGTACCGTGCATTTTCGAACTAAATCGAGTTTTCAATGTTTTTTATTATTTTGTTACTTTTATTTTATTGCCCTTTTAACTTAGCAAAAATAGTAATTGTAGTAGTAGCAGTAGTAGCAGTAGTAGTAGTAGTAGTAGTAGTAGTAGTAGAAGAAGAAGAAGTAATAGTAATAATATTAGTAGCAGTAATAGTAGTAATAGTAGTAGTAGTAGTAGTAGAAGTAATAGTAGTAATATTAGTAGCAGTAAGAGTAGTAGTAGAATTAATAGTAGTAGTAGTAGTAGTAATATTAGTAGTAGTAATAGTAGTAGTAGTAGTATAGTAGTAATAGTAATAATAGTAGTAGAAGTAGTAACAGTAGTAATAGTAGTAGTAGTAGTAGTAGTAATAGTAGTAGTAAAAGTAATAGTAGTAGTAGTAGTAGCAGTACTAATAGTAGTAGTAGTAGTAGTAGTAATAGTAGCAGAGGTTGTAGGAAAGAGGCAAAGAGTGATAGAGCAATAGCAACAATCATTATGGTGTATGTGTGCACAAATATGTGTTTTCACCCATTGGTGTATCAACGTCTTTATATATATGTTTGTGTATGTATGCATGTGTTTTGTGTGTGCGTGTATTTTCCTGGCCGAGTATTAAATGATAGTAGTAGTAGTAAATAATAATACTACTTCTACTACTACTACTACTACTACTATAATTATTAAATGATAGTAGAGTGCGATACTTGTCAGTTATTATTGATCTTGTGTGATTAATGACAACAAGAGTACCGTGGATATTGGTAGTGGCGATGATGTTTAGTTGGTGAATGTTGATGTGTTTGATTGGGTAGTGGTGTTGAAGGCGGTGAATTGTACTGATGTTGAATACTGGTGGTGATAAATTGTAATGGTTTTGTTGGTGTGGTAGTGGTGAACTGTAAAGATGTTTAGTTGTGACAATGGTGTTAAATATTGATGATGTTGAATTGTGAAGATGTTTGGTGGCGGTGTGAATTGTGATGAGTTTGGAGGTTGCATTAAATTCTGATGATTCATTGTGATTGTGTTGAATTGTGATGCCTAGTGGTGTGGTGTTGGTGAAATGTGACGTGTTTGCTTGATGTGCTATTTAATAGTGGTGGTGTTTGTGGTGTTGTATTGTGAAGATTTCTGGCATTGGATGTGGCGGTATTTTAATATATTCTGGTGGTGGTGTGGTGGTGAAGGGTGATGAATTATAGTGAATTGTGATATTTTGTGGTGGTTGTACTGAGTAAGCTGCACAAGATAAAGTTCAATATACAAATATTCTTCTGAAAAATATATAATTGCCAAACGAAATATTTACATTTATACTCTTATAATACCAAACTCTAAGGAATTTTCTTTAACTATTGCCTGTTGCAGATTCCTGTGGCATCAGGACCAACAATTGTAGTGGCGTCAGAACCCCTCCCTGAAGACTATTTAATTCTGTCCATATTTGCCACCTTTTGCAGCTTCTTTCCTTTGGGTTTGGTAGCTCTCTGTTTCTCTGCAGCGGTAAGGTACTAACCAATCGTGACGTAAGAAAAGCTTTACAAAACTGTATTAACAAATGCAGGGGAGACTAATATGGACCGAAAACTTTTACTGTTTTTTTTATATCAGGTTTTCATAATTATATCGTGAAAGACAGGATAATCACAATAATTTACTAACTGTTGTGCTTTCTTGCTAAACTGCTCCTGCAGTCATTCAATTTAAATTTTAAATTTGAAGAAATAAATAAATAAATAACGGTATCTGATCTACTGTACATCTCAGCACATGGAAACTAAACAAAGGGTTGTATGGCTGTCACCCGTTGCCGGTGAAATTAATTAACAATGCCTTGCCGGAAGCCGAACATAAAAACATTATTCTGGCCTACCTGGGTCTGTTCAGGGGATGGGGTGCAAGTGCCGATAAAAAAAAAGTAATAAAGGTTTTGATGGTGAAAAACTTGTATATGGAAATCTGTAAGGAAAGTTAATAGTTTCTTAAGTAAATTAAGTCCGGCACAAGCATAACAAATGTATTCTTGTAAACGTTTTCGGATATTAGTTGAAAACCACCATAAAATCGCAAAATTTCTCTAAAGAACATACAATAAATTTTACACTTACTTGACTGACCCCAAACTAATATCCAACACTCTGGTTCGGAGTGCACTCGACAGTTCCCCTCGGGCACTGCAAACAAGTCAGTGTCAGTGCCACTGCCACTCATTATACTTCTCCTCTTTCCTCCATTTTACTCTGTATAAATGTGAGTTTCTTTTCTCGCGGGGAATTGGGTACGGCATTCGGGACAGACTTATTCCAATCCATTCACTTACATTCACATTCACTTACTTCTGTCACAATGTTCTCAGTGGAACCCTTTGTGGCTGCATCTGCCGACTTTTTTTTTATTTTCTGAGGCCGAGAAGAAATAGAAAATGTCCAAATGTCCACAGAACGCTAGAAAAACATGCTATTTCTACAGGAAAACACCATTTGAGAGCTCTAACAGTGTCTAAAATGAAGGAAATCATTTGTTACATTCATTCCACCATATTGCTTATTTATCTGTGATAAATTTCCTAACGTGCTGGGAAATGGAGATCAAATGAATGTACCAATTTCAACACAGCAGGCAGGTTTTCACAAGCTGCTAGAATTTCCTTACTGACTGTGACAGGAATTTACTGACAGAGTGAATTTACCTATCCCTAGTTTAAAATATAATTATTAATTGTCAGAGTAACCTGACCTTGGGCACTTATGGCGGTATGGCGGTATTTTTGAAAATGTTTGAGTTGAGGTAAATGCTTGAATCAAGAATGTGCTAGAATCTGCTGATGTAATGCAAACTAGTGAGAAGATTTTATTATTCAATGGTTATGATTTACGAGAATAAGACCAGCCAGTGTGCTGCAATTAAAAAGTTTACTTGCTGTAGACAAATCTACTGCCTAATCACTTTGAATATGGAGTGGGAAGACGTAGTTCAGTTTTGAAAAGTAACTGTTAACTTGGTGGTGAGTTATTTGACTGGTTGAGAGAGAATGGACTCAGAAATATTTAATGCATTTTGCTATTGATATATTATACTTGTGTTTTAATAAGATGTATTATGCAAGTAGACTTTTATTTCTACAAATCTTTGAAGTAAGCTGCTTATGTATATTATGCTAATACTTGACATTGTTTTCATATGCTGTATTTATTATGCTGTGTGCATGTATTGGGCTAATAAATACTGTTGCAGGAAATTGTAAGTTGAGACTGGAATGAAAGAATGAATGAAGTTAGAAAGCAGTAAACTGGAAGCTTAGTGTTTGTTACTTCTTATAATTTGCAGAGACATGTAGCCTTTCTGCTTTCATTTCAACATTTTGAACCTCTTGGTTTACTGTTTGTAAATCACTATTACTGAATGTAATAGAGGCAGGAATGGTTTGTAAGTGTAAGAACACACTACACTCTACTAATGTGTAGCAGCAAGATATGTTGAACACTTTTTAATGTAGAGAAATTGTTGGACATCACTACATTTATTGTTCTGTTTGAAGGAGTTGACAATGAGAAAAGAAGCACCAAGGTTAACTCTAAGTAATGGAACAATGTTTTACAACATGCAAATGAGGCACATGGAGCTGACATCATAAATGCTGATATTAATTTGTGTCTTTGTTGCAAAAGTGCATGGAAGGAGGTATTGAGACAGCAGCTAAACAAGGTTAAAACCATTATCTCTATTAACTCCATTTCTATTCTCTGATAAAACTATCTTGTGGTTTGTATTGACTCTATTGTTGAATTGTATTTTTCAAAGAGATAGACTGCATGAAATAGAGAAATTATTCAAAAGTGGTTTTATGGAAATATTAATGTCACGTAATCTATTTCATTGTATTGCCATTTGTATATTTGATAATTGATTTTATAAATTTATTGTTAAATTTATTGACCTTCTAACACATATTGATAATCTTATGTTGGAGAAGAAAGTGGGTGGAAGGGGGCTCGCTAAATATAGATTAAAAGTCAGGTTTGTATTAATGTTGATTGTTGTGACTTTCTGTGGAGTTACTACTCTTGAGTGTTCTGACATAGTGTTTGTATGGAGTTACGAACTATTGATTGTACTAGCATATAGTGTTCATGTTGATTCATTTGAATTGAAATAGAGTTACGGTTCTTGGGTGTTCTAGTATGGAGTGTTCATATTAACTTTTGTGGAGTTAGAATGCAAGGATTAATTAGCCTGTTATATTGATGATGACTTTTAGCTCTCCATGAAATTACTTTTCTAGAGCCAGCTGCCATGTTGTATTCAAATTGATTGTTCCAGTTCTCCATGGAGTTATGATTCAAGAGTTCATAGGCTTGTGATATTATTGTTGACTGTTTTACTTTCTTAAGAAATACAGTTCTGGATTTTACTGACCTGTTTTATTCATGTTGACAGTTTTATTCATCATCACTGTTTTATTTGTATTAACTGTTTTTATTCATGTTGACTGTTTTATTTGTATTAACTGTTTTTATTCATGCTGACTGTTTTATTTGTATTAACTGTTTTTATTCGTGCTGACTGTTTTATTTGTATTAACTGTTTTTATTCGTGCTGACTTATATTTGTCTTGAATTTCGTTTCCATGAAAAGACAGATCTTGCTGACCTGCTTTATTTATGTTTACTGTTTTGCATCCCATGGAGATGTAGTTCTTGACTATACTGATCTATTTTATTTATGTTGACTTTTATTTATGTTGTCTGTGGCAGAGACATAGTTTTGGTGATAACTGGGATTATGTGTTCGCTTAAACTGTTTACACGCATTCCAAAGAGTTGAGGTTCTTGAACCAAGTGAAATGTTGTATATATGTTCTTGTTGCAGGCAAGGAAAGTTGTGGCTGTTAAGTTAACTGACATGTTGTATTGATATTGTTTGTTGCAGTCAAGAAAAGTATGGTTGTTGAGTTAACTGGCTCATATTGCTGTTGTTTGTTGCAGGCAATAAAAGTTTGGTTGTTAATTGATATTTTGTATTGATGCTGTTTGTTGCAGACAAGGGAATGTATGTCACAGTCTGATAAAAATGTCATGACTCCTTGACCCACTTGTTTGTTTTCAAACATCAAATTTGAAATTCCTTTGTTTGGAGCTCTTCATATCGAGAAGCTTCCAACAAAGAGGTCAGAAACATTATGTAACTTTGGACCATTGTCTAAGTTCTCGAACCAACCACATACTACGTGACCAGTCACGTGATGCACCTTATGATTTTTTATAAATACGGGAACGCGATTCTATAGAGTCACTCCGAGATACAAGAAGCCAGATGCCGCTTATTCGTGAGTCGTATAGGAACAGCCGACGCGTTTTGCTGAAATAACACCTCAATTTCTCACTAAGGTATTGAATTTATTTAATTGTATTTTGCATTGTTGAACATGTATGAAATTTTGTGCTATGCATTGCTATTGAGCTTAAGCACGGTTCGTTGATAAATGACAAAACCCTATGAGTATTGTATATAAATCATTGTAACTCTTTTCCCATTGTAACTTTAATTTATATAACTTTAAATTCACTAGAGCCAGGAATGCCTGAGCCCGACATGAATTTTCCATTGTAATTCAAATTATTGCGTGTAAATTTTAATGTAAATTGTAAAGCACTTTGCTTGGTTTGAATTGTCCCTTTTGTATGAACTCTGAATTTTAACGTTGTAAATATTTGGTAATTCATACGTCATACTTGTTAAGTGCAACATGCGTGAGATTATAATTTTTATCTAAAATTGTAAACGACACGTTATGTCGAATTTCTGGCCTGAGAGCATTTATAAACTGATCGTGCTTAGGAAGGCGACTCTGAAGCAAGACGATTACGAAAACACTTTTGCTTTCAGGTCGGTCTCTGTTTCCTACTCCTTATCCTTGTTCCATTGAAGTTGTTCATGCTCTACGAGTGAGCTGAATCCACTGTAGTCCTATTGCCATTAACGGACAGTGCCGGCGCGGAGGTCTGCACGTCTGTCTATATTCACCATCCCATTCAGCGATATTGAAAGACAATTCCATTGTTATGCTGTATACATCTTTGCTGAGGGAAGACAAGTGAGATAGACTGGTCTGGACTGGATTCGAACACGTGGACCAACATTCACCAGTTAAGTCAAAAATCAAAACGAACAGTACTCTCATGGCAATTCTCTAATTGACAATTTAAAGCACGTTGATTTGCTACGGCTTAGAATTAGACTTCGCGTTCGTATATTAACTGTTTGTTAAATTGTTAAACTTATTAAACCTTATTTTTAATTGTTAATCCTCTTTGTAGTACATTTTTATGCATAATAGACCTAATGATTTTCATGGATTGGATGGGGGCGAAATTGAGCTGAATGACGTAACGAATGCATATTAATTTAGAGGAATTTAACGACTCCAAACCAGCTATTGTACGCAATTTATCAGTTTGTAAATCTGCTGTCTGCTCTACAAGACACATTTTTAAGTTAGTCAAAGGATAAGTTGGGCAACCAGTCTGTATAGGATAGAGAGAAGGAATTAATTTAATCTATTATCTTTAAAGTCCTTAATTATCCTAGGCAGGGTCTATAAATAAATACTGGAAACGTAACAATGTATGACTCCTGAGTTAATGACATTTTGTATCGATGCTGTTTGTTGCAGTCACAGGAAGGTGTGACTTTTGAGTTAAATGACATTTTGTGTCGATGTTGTTGCTGGCAAGGAAATGTGTGAACTTTGAGTTAACTGATACTTTGTACTGATGTTGTGTGTTACTGGCCAAGAAAGTCGTGGCTGTTGAGTTACCTTACACATTGTAACGATATTGTTTGTTTCAGGCTAATAGAGCAAACGTAAGGAATGACAGGAAGTCTGCTCAGAAGTATGGACGCTGCGCTTTTATCTTCTCCGTTTTGAGCATCATCACAGACATCATCATAGTCGTCGTCGTTGTCATAACTCTGTACGCAAAGTCTAGATCTTATGGCTAATTTAGCCTGTAACTCGGCATTTAGTTGACTATCATTTCGTCGTCTATCATTTCGTTTACTATCATTTTGTCATCTCTCATTTCAATGACTATCGTTTCGCCATTTATCATTTTGTCGAATTCTTACGGTCAAAGTTCACTTCGTAGGAAATAACTCGACGAGTTTATTTCGACAGTTTCAGTTCGTTGACAATTATTTTGATGACTGCGCGATTATTTAGTTGAATCGTTTTACAGAGATCACTATGACAAGCTCGTTTTACAGAGATTACTTTGACAAGCTCGTTTTACAGAGATTATTTAGACGAGCTCATTTTGTCGAGTTCGTTTTCTTGAGATTATATATTTTAGTCGAGTTAAATTTCCTGACTCGTTTAGTCGATTTCAGTTTGCTGAGTCATTTAGTCCAGTTCAGTTTCCTGAGTCATTTAGTCTAGTTCAGTTTGCTGAATCGTTTAGTCCTGTTCAGTTTGCAGAGTCATTTAGTCCAGTTCAGTTTGCTGAGTTATTTAGTCGAGTTCAGTTTCCTGAGTTATTTAGTCCAGTTCAGTTTCCTGAGTCATTTAGTCCAGTTCAGTTTGCTGAGTCATTTAGTCGAGTTCATTCTACCGAAATAATTTTCTCGAGTTCATTTTACTGAAATTTGTTTTGTCAAGCTCATTTTACTAAAATCTTTTTTGTTGAATTCATTTTACCGAAATCGTTTTGTCGAGCTCAATTTGTTGATTCGTAAGGTCACCAGAAGCACTTTGCTCTGACAAAATAGTCTAAAACATTTTAATAAATGGTTAAAGTTTATTAATAAAGAGATCGTGTACTCACTTCTCAAGCTTTGTTTTTAGGAGACGCCAAAGTAAACTTAAATAAACAATTCCTGATAAACCTGTAGAGACATGACAAGAAAAGATCAAAAAGTGAACAAAATGTATAATCGTAGAAATTTAAACATTTAAAAATAATGGAGTATAAGATAATTACAACAAAATGGAAGAAAAAGCCCGATGAAGATAGCAATTGGTATACAAAAATAGTCACTATTCACTAAAGATGTCGTCATAATTATTTCAATGGTGACAAATTCAATTCGTCTAAAGCTTTCCACAAAATAACAAAAGTCAGCAAGTGAAAGTAGGCTTCAAGAAAGGTCAAATAATCGATTATGAACGAAATTAATTCGACAAATATGGTCATCGACGAAGTGATCTGGATCTGTACATATTTCAGTTTTATTTTAAATAGACTTTTCTTCGCGACCGTATTTCTGACAAATTGCTTCATCTTGATATGTCTTCCTGATGATCAGTGGTTGTGGTGAGCGTCTTCCAACTGGTGCTCTCCCTTTCCTGTTACTTCCTGCCGACATTTTCACTTGGACACTGGGTCAATAGATTTCTTCCTTAAGAAATCTAATGCGAATACAGTAATGTTAATTTGCATAAAAGCATGGATATTTTATTTAATGAGTCTTTGACTTGTGGAAGTATATTGCAATATTTTCATTTGTTTCCTAGCAATATGAATTATGACACTGCCATTGTTTTTTGTTTAATTGTTTATTGTTTTTATCTGCCATTGTTAAATCGTTTACTTACAACATGAATTACAAAATTGACATTTTTTATTTGTTTAATAGTTACTTTGCTTTTATTTGCCATTGTTAAATCGTTTACTTACAACATGAATTACGACATTGCCATTTTTGTTTTATATTTTCTTCATTTAATAGTTTATTGCTTTTATTTGCCATTATAAATTTGTTTGCTTTCAACACGAATTACGATGTTGCCATTGTTTATTTGTTTACATTCAACATAAATTAAACAGTGCCATTTTTATTCGTTTATTTCCAACACTTATTGAGACACTATCATTCTACTTAACAACACAATGAGTCACTGTCATGCTACGTAGCAACACAATGACAAATGGTCATTCTACTTAATAACACAATGAGACACTGTCATTCTATTTAATAACACAATGAGACATTGTCATTCTACTTCATAACACAATGAGACATTATCACTCTACTTAGCAACACATTGACACATTGTCATTCTACTTAGCAACACAATGGGACATTGTCAGTATGCTTAGCAACACATTGACACATTGTCATTCTATTTAACAACACAATGAGACACTATCATTTTGCTTTGCAACACTGACACACTGTCATTTTACTTAGCAACATTTTGATGCAGTCAATCTTCTTAGAATATTATTGACACACTGTCATTCATCTTAACAACACAATGACACAGTCATTCTACTTATCAGCACATTGACATACTAGCCATTGATGGTTTAACTGCAAAAATTATTAACCATTTCAAAATAGTGCAAACTATTTCTAGAAATATGATTTGTTATCTGAATTGTAGTACTTTTTTATTTCGTTATCTAAATTAACTGTATTCTTTTAACTAGGGTCTGTCAGTTGCATTAATAAAAAAAAAAATAACAGAATATTTGAATTGTATCTATAATTTATAAACTTCGAAATATTTGGTAAACGGATACCCTTTAGATCTTAATCAACAGACTTGTACTGAAATGCACAAACACACACACACACACACACACACACACACACACACACACACACACACACACACACAAAAGATAGGATGGAGGGAGGGATGAATGGATGAATGGATGAATGAATGGATGGATGGATGGATGGGTGGGTGGGTGGTTTTGGGGGTGGATAGATAGATGTGTGTGTTCATATAAATGAATCAAAATGTTTTATTATGCAATTGTCTGTGTACTTTTTGGAATATATATATGTCTTAATGCATGTAGTGCATCTATAAAAGTTTTGTGGTGGTGATGGTGGTGGTGGTGGTGGAGGTCGTGGTTGTGGTGCAGACTGATGGTGGCATTTTAATAGTGAGGATAATGGTGAAGTGTTGTCTTTTGTGGTAATTATGAAATTAACGAGAACAAAAAATCCTTGATAAAAATTATGATTATGATAACTGTTTTATGGTTGTGGTTGTGGTAGTGATGATGATGGTGGTGGTGGTGGCGAAGATGATGATGATGATGATAATGATGATGATAATGATGATGATAATGATGATTTTGATGAGTAGTGTCTGCTGGAGGATCATTAATAAAATAAATTAAGATTCTCACCACTAGTAACTAGTTATGCAGGATTAATTAATAAAAATAATCCGTTTCATTAACTAAGTGGCGTGCCTGTCAAAGATAGATAGATAGATAGATAGTGAGTACTTTAAATAAATGTTAATATAAACAAGTTTCTGTAATACTATCGATATTTCATACATTTTAATTTATTATATGGTAAACAAAAACACCCGAAATTGTGTAAATTTTAGGTGGCTTTCCTTTGCTCAAGTTCTGTCAGGACGCTTGGCAAGACTCGGCAACTGGTCGAGAAAATCTAATTCTCTATTGAGCAGTGCATGCGTGTGTGTGTGTGCGCGTGGAAAATGGGAGGAGACAGCATTCGAAGTTACGCTTTCAATGTGCCAACAGTACACTCATCCCCGGCCATTTTCAAAGCGCAGACTCTGTAACGAGTCGAAATTTCTAACGGCACAAAGGCAGCTAAAAGGCACACTATTAAACAACATTATGTCCGAATTGCACTCTCTTCTTGACCTTTGTAAATTTCAATATTACGCGCTTGCTTACGCGCTCGCCTCGTGCAACTCTGAAACGTCAATACATGTACTGTGAGCGGGGCTGGTGGATTGAGAGAGAGTGGCCTTGAACTTGCTTCCGAAACAAATAACAGAGCCGACAGCAAAGATTTTTGCTCCGTGCCTGAAATTATCTTTAACGTTGTTACGTTCGTAACTGTTGTACAGATTGGATAAAAGTGCTAAGCGAGGATAGACGCCATGTCGGACCCCGATTACCCCTGCAAAGGTAAGTAAATAGTGTTTGTTTTGTTTTGTCATTTGGCGTCAGATCGTCTTGAGTGACGCTATAGTCAGCGACTGCAGTAGTGTTAAAAAAAATATGCAGGCCACTCAATATCCGGCCAGTCTCACGAATGACCCATCGTCACGGTAGAAAGCTGTGCTGTTTTTGTTTGTGTTTTGGGCGAAGATATTTTATTTTAATCAAAAGAGGATAGGTCGTGAAAGGATACGGGTTTTAGGAAGCTAAAAGCCTATACTTCGACTCCATTAACTTTTGATCGCTGTTCCGACGGGAGGCAGGAGTCTCTCGTCCCAGGCCCATTAGTCCCGAAATCTGGTTGCCACTTATGCCAGTGATTTCCGTCAAGGCTACTGTGTAAAGTGTTTCACATAATCAGTGCCTTAGTGACTACTGTGTAAACTATTTTACATAATCAGTGCTTTGTTGGCTAATGTGTAAACTAGTGGTGATAATCGTGCTTTGATGGCTAATGTGTAAACTAGTGGTGATAATCGTGCTTTGATGGCTAATGTGTAAACTAGTGGTGATAATCAGTGCTTTGATGGCTATTATGTAAACTATTTCACATAATCAGTGCTTTGATGGCTAATGTGTAAACTAGTGGTGATAATCGTGCTTTGATGGCTACAATGTAAACTCGATAATCGGTGCTTTGTGGCTGCTGTGTAAATTATTTGTGATTGTCAGTTCCTTGATGGATACTGTGTAAACTAATTGTGATAATTATGGTTGAGATGGGTACTGTGAAAACTAATTGTGATAATTATAGTTGAGATGGGTACTGTGAAAACTAATTGTGATGATCACTACTTTGATGGTGTTGTGTAAATTATTTATGATAGCCTATATTTTGGTGACTACTGTGTAAAAAAAAAAACTGTAAACTATTTACCATTATCATTTCATCGATGGCTGCTGAGTAAACTAATCGCATGTAACTTGACTCTCGTTGGAGTTAACATTTGTCAAGGGAAGTCCAAATTCTGGACGGATCCTGGACAAACTGACAAAATACCAGCTATCTTATCATCAGGCATGTCCGTAAATGGGGCCAGCAAAACTGAAGTGTGGATTATAGTCGTGAATCACAAGGGGAAGGAGAAAAATACTGTTGTACTCAGTAAAGAGAATACAAAGGAATAAAGGAAATGTTAGTGAGATTTCAAGCTTGATACTTCAGTCCTTCAGTGTAAAACATAGCAATAATTTACTATTCTTAACTCGCCGATGAATATTTAAACGTTTACAATGCCCACAGTGTCTGTCACTTTCAAACTGTAAAAATTCAGACATTTAAACACGCTAATGTGCGCATAGTCCGACAGGTTCACGCCATAATAATAATTCAATGCGTATTGAAAAACAATAATTATGTTTACAGTGGCACGTTATAATTATAAAAAAAGGCTACTTGACTCAACAATTGCGTCTATGTATGGTGTCCATTTGTGTCAAAACAGAGAAGTCATTGAACGTCATAAGCTTTAGGTCCTACTTTCGTTTTCAACAGCGACATTCAGTTCATCGTCTATTTATAGTACCTAACTTATAATTAGATTCCGTGTAATTTAATGGGTTTTAATTTAAAAAATATTATTCTTTCGATGAACATTGGTCAGATATTTCAGTTCAAACTTAATAGAAATTTTACTGATATCCGGTTTATTTGGTTCTGGTGACAATGAGTCGCGATCTTCAGTCAGCGGTACCTTTAGATACAGACTCTTCAATTAAAATGATTATTGACGACATAAGATGATTTATTCTCGAGTGAATTTTCACGCACAGCTTGTTGCAAATGGTTAATGCAAAATCGTAGCATTGAAGTAATATAACCGGATACAGCTGTTGGTGAATTGATTGCGCTGTTCCATGTTTGCGACTAAATTTTTTGTGTGTGTTAGGTAGAACACCGAGTGTGCTTACTAAATACAGGGAGTGTTAATTGTACTTAATAAATAGAGGGAGTGTTACTTGTACTTAATAAATACAGGGAGTGTTACTTGTACTTAATAAATACAGGGAGTGTTACTTGTACTTAATAAATACAGGGAGTGTTACTTGTACTTAATAAATACAGGGAGTGTTACTTGTACTTAATAAATACAGGGAGTGTTAATTGTACTTACTAAATATGGGGAGTGTTACTTGTACTTAATAAATACAGGGAGTGTTACTTGTACTTAATAAATACAGGGAGTGTTACTTGTACTTAATAAATACAGGGAGTGTTACTTGTACTTAATAAATACAGGGAGTGTTCTTTGTACTTAATAAATACAGGGAGTGTTAATTGTACTTACTAAATATAGGGAGTGTTACTTGTACTTAATAAATACTAGGATTTTTACTTATACTTAATAAATACAGGTATTGTTACTTACCTTTACTCAATACAGGGAATGTTGAAAATATTTCAAGTACTATGTAAATACAATGAATGTTACTTTTACTAAGTAAATATAGAGAATATCAGTTATTAACTGTACTTTGTGAATACATGGAATGTATACTTCTCTATGTAAATACAGAGAATATTACCTGTACTTAGTGAATACAGGGAATGTTACTTGAACTCAGTAAATACAGGGAGTGTTACTTGAACTCAGTAAATACAGGGAGTGTTACTTGAACTCAGTAAATACAGGGAGTGTTACTTAAACTGAGTAAATACAAGGAATGTTACTTGAACTCAGTAAATACAGGGAGTGTTACTTGTACTCAGTAAATACAGGGGTGTCTGTTTTATATAATGCAAAATTATGTTTAACATATTCAGTTCACAATCAGTATTACTATTCATGTATTACGTCACTCGATTCATGTATTACGTCACTCGTGCATACGAGAGACAATGAGCTCATAAACTGATAAAGGCCATGTTATACTCTTAATCTTATCAATAAATACATTGGTTGGTTAACTTGATCTGAACCAAAGCTTGTTTCCATCCTTTAATCTTTATTTCCTGTGTAGGAAAGCTGTGCATTGTAATCAGTGAATAAAACACGCCCTTTTCTGCAGGAGTATATCTTTTGAACTTTTTTTTTTTTTATCCATTACACTTTCTTTCTTTAAGGCTAAATGTTGTCCCAATTTCTTTTTATTCTATATATTACAATTTGTTTCAGTGATGTGTCCATCCATCTTTTTCACGCTTTTATTAAGTAATTAAAAGACAGAATTAATTTGCTTAATGATAATGTTTCAAATGTAATAGTAACGATTTAAAATGGTAATAATATTTGTGACTTTGCTACTTCAAATTCTTATAACAGTGTACTGTCGAGTGGACCCATGTCCCTTGGTCAGCATACACCCGACACCGGAAGTACGAAGTGTAAACCAAATAAACAAAATATGTTCAACAGCTGGTGACACATAAACAGGCGAGTTAGGGAAAGGCCAAAATTAGATTGCCTTCGGACCCATACTTAGCATCTCCTTTAGGCGTGATTCATCCCTAGAGTATTTTTCCAGACAAAATAATTATAATTCTTTTTATTCTTTCACCTGTTTGTGGGATTTTCAATGGATTTTATAATTCAGGGTTTATTGCCATTGTCATTGGCCGTTAATCATTAGGTTGGTACTTGAGATTGATACACTGCTATGACGTCACTATCTACTAATCATTATGACAAGTGAGCACCATTTTAAGCACACATTGCCATTAAACTATATTACATCAGTGAGCACCATTTAGACATTAAATATTAAGCACACATTGCGATAACTAGATACATTGTTTTGTCATTTTGTGGATGAGAGCTTTGTTGTAATTAGTTTAATGGCAATGTGTGCTTGATATTTAATGTCTAAATGGTGCTCACTGATGTAATTCCTGGGAAACTATACTGAATTATTGTCTGGAAACGTCTGACATATTATTTCAGAAATAGAGAAAGCAGCATATTAACGGATGTCATAATACTTCCAGCGTCAGCGTCATACAGCGACATCTTGTCTTGAAAAGTTAGTTTTACTGTCTTCAAGCAGCGCCATATATTTACAACATTCTTGCTTTTAAAAATCAGTTTTGCTGTCTTCAAGCAGCTTCAAATATTTACATCTTGCTTTTAAAAATCAGTTTTGCTGTCTTCAAGCAGCTTCAAATATTTACATCTTGCTTTTAAAAATCAGTTTTACTGTCTTCAAGCAGCATCAAATATTTACATCTTGCTTTTAAAAATCAGTTTTGCTGTCTTCAAGCAGCATCAAATATTTACATCTTGCTTTTAAAAATCAGTTTTACTGTCTTCAAGCAGCATCAAATATTTACATCTTGCTTTTAAAAATCAGTTTTACTGTCTTCAAGCAGCATCAAATATTTACATCTTGCTTTTAAAAATCAGTTTTGCTGTCTTCAAGCAGCGTCAAATATACATCTTTCCTTGAATGACAATAACGTCAGTACAGTGCATCAGTTTAATGGCAGTGTGTGCTGTGTGCTTGATATTTAATGTCTAATGGTGCTCACTGATGTAATATAATTTAATGGTAATGTGTGCTTGACATTTAATGTCTAAATGGTGCTCACTGATATCGTACGTTTTACGTGTAAGACATGACATGTGCTATAGACTTTAGAACGAATTAGAATGTACACTGCTCCTGTTAGAGGGACTATCTTTAGAATAAAATAATAATGCACAATGCTCCTGTATAAGTGGAACATCTTTAGAACAAATAATAATGCACAAAGCTCCTAATAAAACTTAAAAGTTCTCAAACGACAGCAATTCAGCAACCACGCCGAAGCTAAAGGGCAAAGGATTGCCCCATTTTTACTCCATGTAAAAAGTTGTCTTGCCGTGACTGAACTGACGTAATAATTGCGTCGCTTGGAAATGTCAGCAAAGGTCAGATTGACTGCTCTCTTCTTTTTCCAGTTATACTGATCTAAACGTAAGCAGTGACGTCAGTGCACGTGGAAATCAGTGCACATATAAGGAAAAAAGCAATACCTCGTGATGGTTAATTTGAAAATAGTCCACTCGTTTAAGGTATCATAAAAAAAAAATTCGAAGGTAGGCCTAGTTCATTTCCTCGTGCTTTAACCGCGTGCCATGTGCTTTACTTTTTCTTGATACATTATTTTTTAATTGCACAAACATGTTTATTTATCTACTTTATTCTCTAAATTATATATTATTTCCACTTATAATTAAGGTTATTCTTATTTGCTTTTTATAATATATCTTTATTTCTTTACAGTTTATATTTACTGTTCATCATAATTTTTACCAGTTTTTCTTATCAACCGATTTCTACTAATATTTTTATGCGTATATCTTTATGCGTTCATATAAAATCAAGTATATATATATATATATAATACAAAACTTCCTACACAATGTTTTAGTACTCAGCTAAAACTAGAATATGCACACTTTCACAACCACTGATCTTCCAGTGCCCATCAGTGCAGTGATACTGACCACAGGCCTTGATATACTGACCGCCAAGTTAGTCACGTGATCACCACTAACCCACATTGATTTTGATATCTTTTGTTAACATGGGGAATATGTAGGTATGGGTGGAGGACAATGTGCTGTAATAAGATATATTTAACAGATCACTTATCACCCTTGAAGGGCGATACTGCTGGCCGAGTGATATTGGATACCGAGGGGTATTTCTGCATGTATGTAAGCGCGTACGGTTTGTGTTCTGTTGACCAGTACGTCAATAAATGAATGTTTCGTGCACATCGAAGAACTGATTATTGGTTTTCGCTTGTTCCCATGGTGTGTCCTCATCAGCATTGATGTGTGCTGACGTAAGGTGCCATAGCCGTTGCCCTGCGTACTGGAACAACTTAAATGTTCCCTGTGCGCCAAAACATGATGTCTTTGTTTTTGATGTAGCAAGTTATGGCCTGGATATTGAGTGAGGCTCTTCACTGACTTGAAAAATCTTGCCTTTTCTGTCGTCTGCCGACAGTTCTGAAGTCAAAATAGGCACATTAACGGAAGGGATTATAACGGGTCTAGCAGAACTTATGTCCTTCTATTTTGCACACCTTCCTTTTCATGTAGTTTATGGCCTGTTGTGTGGCTTTGGTGGCCTTGGCGGTTCAAGTAAAGAAGGATAACGGGTGGGATGTTATGCTTTAGTTCAATTTTTTTTCTGTACATAACTTTTCAATTGACTCATCTTGACTAGAGGTCATGGCCCCTAAACCTCAACATGATCAATTAAAAATTACCTCCGTTTAGCTAAGACCAGTTAATGAATGAGTAGTTATGGGGGAAGGGTGGGGGTATGTGAATGGAAGTGGGTTGAATCGCGCTTACACGAGACAATCTTTCATACTTCCGGGTTGGAGTATTATGTACCAGTCAGTCGGGCGCACCAAGAGTTCGACGGAATAAAGTTCAAACCTGAGCTAGCCCATACAAAATTAGTCAATGTGAATAAAGCACTTCATCTGTAACATTAATAATTGTTTATTCATTCACTTTTCTAAAGATATTTATGCTATCGCCATTTTAAAAAATAATTAAGAATATATATTAAATGCATAAGTATATTTATTAGTGCTTACATTATGTTGATTTCAGACTGCTTTGTTTAAAGTTCGTGTGATGACGTCCATACCTGTAATACCTTATTCCCAAAGTTTGTAGATTTCATGGGTGGTAAATGTGGATGTATGTCATTAATTTGTTTTTAAAAACTACAGTAGCTGTCAGTTTCTGGTGCAGATGGAGCTAAAATATCCCCCTTACAGCCTGCTACGTCACCACCCGGATTTCACTCCCACCCAGTTTACCATCATATCTGGGTGCTTTAGTTCTTTCGTTTTCTTTAGTTTTTATGACTCGTCAAGCTTTGCATACGACTTTCAGACAAAATAATGTGTGTAATGAGTATTAAACCTTTAGTAATGGATTTGTTTTTTTTTTCTTGCTACCAGAGCCTATGAACCCTCAGAACCCCAACTCGCCCCCGCCTGCCTACACAGATATTGGTACCGCCACTGCTCCACCGGGGTATCCAGGAGAAATCCAACCACAGGTACAGGCCTACCCAACGCCCTACCCCCCACCTTATCCACAGCCATATTCACAGGTATGTAACATTAGTTACACTGTATCTTCTTAATTTTTAAATCCATCTGTGCGTTTATTTGTTTACTTTGTTTGCTTATTTACTCTTTCATTCGAAGTTTTATAGTTTGTTTGTTTGCTTGTTTTCTTTTTAATTAGGTATTTAGTTTATTTACTTTTTTAATTAGTAGTTTTACTTTATTTGCTTGTTTAGTTTTTAATTAGGAGTTTTAGTTTCTTTGTTTGCTTGTTTACTTCCTAATTAAGAGATTTAGTTTGTTTGTTTGTGTGACGTTTTGTTGGGAGTGAACAAGATGTTAATTCTCTACCACCCTGGGCTGCCCATAACTTTAGGCTAATCCCCCAAACACACCTTCTGGCTGGCCACACGTGTTAGAAAGATGAATGGTAGATAATGTCGAATAGAAGAGTGATAGCTCTGGAAGATAGCTCGAGCCCCCCTGATACATACAGCCAGGATAGTAAGTAAATACAGGTGACAGACTACAACATATAACATGTAAGTGAGTCATGCTAATACAAGTGGTCTATCAACAATAAATGTATTCAACAAGGAATAACACAAGACAGCACGGTTACATGTAGCAAATAGTTCAACAGTTACAATTAGAGTTTAGATATATATATATTGTATTTTGACTGAAGCTGTGCAATTGTTCAGTTTATAATTACATAACTTTAGGTCAACCTGGTGTGCCATCTGGGTTCCAATGAATGTCATTAGCAAACACTCTAGTGACCCATTGAAACAGTCCTTGACATGTGCGTCATTCTGTTCTGGTGTTGCTTTGCAGTGCAAAACTTGTCAGAGTCAACATCCAGGATAAAGTGGTTCTGTCTTGGTATTGTTTCACAGCTCAACACTCATCAATCAATGTCTTAGATGAGATCTCAGATAAAGTGCTGATCTGCCAGTAAAATTTTCATGGGCTAAGAATTTGTTCTCATGTGTTCTCTGACAACACTCTTCCTTAAATGTTCTTCATATATTTAAATATCATAAGCGAAATATAACAATATGAAATATAGTTAATATAAAGAGAGAAACATGAATATGAATTAACAAAGAATAAAATGAATACCATTTATTTATAAAGTTACTCCAAGATTTTGTCTTATTATGGATTTGGAAGAAAAAAAAACTCTATGCTTTACACTACATATTATTCTTAATGTTCAATGCATGATGTCTACTTTTAAAATTTCACCACCTGCATTTTAGCATAAATACAGTGCTCCTCAGTTTTATCGTAAAATATTTCATAGGTAAGTGACAAACAGAAAGTAGGAATGAAAATACTTGTTATAATGTGGTATTCTAAAGTAAAAGTGCTCAATTAGAATGTGTCATTTGGTATTCTAAAGTAAAAGTGCTCAATTAGAATGTGTCATTTGGTATTCTAAAGTAAAAGTGCTCAATTAATTTGTCATAATGTGGTATTCTAAAGTAAAAGTGCTCAATTAATTCGTCATAATGTGGTATTCTTAAGTAAAAGTGCTCAATTAATTTGTCATAATGTGGTATTCTAAAGTAAAAGTGCTGAATTAGAATTTGTAGATATTTCAATATATATTGTGCTTTCAATGAAAGAAACCTATCAACAACAGCAACAAAAAAACTTAATGGCTTTTCTTCTAATTTTTAAAATAAACACCATTGAATATGTTTGTTGTGCATGTTTCAAATCATTTGAGTCAAAGTTCTTCATTGAAACTAATGGTTCATTTCTATTATTAATGAATATGTGTATACATTTATTTATGCATATAATTCATTTCCACTCTCTTTCTTCTAAAATGTTCTTAGGGTTACCAGTACTCACCTGGTCCCCAAGCACCTGGTGATGGAGGCAAGACAATGCATGAGCCCTTGCTACAGGGTGGACAACATCCACCTGTGGGGCCACATCCAATGGGTGCACAATATTCATATGGTGCACCTTACACTCAGTTTCCTCCTCAACAAGTGTTCTACCCTGGACAACCTGCTAATGCTGTAGTGGTAAGTTGCACCTTACACTCAGTTTCCTCCTCAACAAGTGTTCTACCCTGGACAACCCGCTAATGCTGTAGTGGTAAGTCGCATGGTTGCTTTTGGTAACCTCAGGTAAAACAAAATAACAGTACAGTTACTAATTGCTTTTCAAACCACAGGCATTCACCCATGTGTGCACATCATCTGATTGTTTCAAAAAGGAGGATATATTTTAGAAATGCAAGATGTAGATGTTTCGATGTATTTGTTGTATAACTTCACTGTGAACCTAACAAGTTGTAAAAACAAAAAAACTTTAGTTTGCAATTGCTTTTAAATAAATGTGTGTATTGTACATTTCATTGTAGATGGTTTTGGTTATAAGTATAGAACCCAAAGAGTATGAGTTAAAATACTTCCAGTAAACAAATATAATTTTGTTACACTTATATAATTAGTGGTTGTGAACACAATTCATTAACAACTAGCACATGTTTCCTATGCACACATGCTCACTTGAGTGCAAGTAAACTGATGAGAGCAAATAATCTAATGAAACTAACAAACTGACATGAGGTGCAATTAATCAGACTTGAGCATTAATATAATAACATGAATGCAAATAATCTGACTTGAGTATTAACATATTAATATGAGTGCAAATAATCTGACTTGAGTAATAATATACTGACATGAATCCAAATAATCTGATTTAATATCCTGACAGGAGTGCAAATAATCATACTTGAGTACTAATAATAGTAATATACTGATTCGAGTGCAAATAGCCTGACTTGAGTACTAATGTACTGAGTTGAGTGCAAATAATCAGACTTGAGTACTAATATACTGAGTTGAGTGCAAATAATCAGACTTGAGTACTAATATACTGAGTTGAGTGCAAATAAGACTTGAGTACTAATATATACTTAAGTTAGATTATTTGCATTTAACTCAAGTATTAATATACTGACAGAAGTGCAAAGTGCCTGACTTGAGTGCAAATAATCGGACTTGAGTACTAATATATTGAGTTGAATGCAAATAATCTAACTTAAGTATTAATACATTGACAGAAGTACAAATATCCTGACTTGAGTACTAATATACTGAGTTGATTGCAAATAATTAGATTTGAGTGCTAAAATACTGACGAGTGTTGTGTTCCCTGTGTACAGATTGAATTAAATGTATGGATGCAAACACTTGAATGTTTTGATGTATGGGTGCAAACACTTGAATGTTTTGATGTATGGGTGCAAACACTTGAATGTTTTGATGTATGGGTGCAAACACTTGAATGTTTTGATGTATGGGAGCAAACACTTGAATGTTTTGATGTATGGGAGCAAACACTTGAATGTTTTGATGTATGGGTGCAAACACTTGAATGTTTTGATGTATGGGTGCAAACACTTGAATGTTTTGATGTATGGGTGCAAACACTTGAATGTTTTTATGTATGGGTGCAAACTTGGATGTTGTTGATTGTACATCATATATTTGGCTTATAGGTGCAGGCAGTTAGATGTTGCTGGGTTTTTCTTTTGCTTCATTTATTTGATATGTGGATACAAGCACTTGGGTGTTGCCCTGTTTGTACATCAGTTATTTGATGTATGGAGTGAGCTTATTCAGGCGCTGCTCTGTTTCTCATCGGCTTTGATATATGCAATCTTTTATTTGAACACTTTGTATATGCATCATTTAATGAATGATTTCACTTACTTCAGGCTGCTGATTTGTGCATCAGGGTTTTGTTCAGACTGCTGATATGTATATCAGAATTTTGTTCAGGCTGTTGATTTGTACAACAGGGTTTTGTTTAGGCTGCTGATTTTACAAAAGGATTTTATTCACACTTCTGATGTGTACATTAGGGTTTTGTTCAGACTGCTGATTTGTACATCAGGGTTTTGTTCAGACTGCTAGTTTGTACATAAGAAATTGTTCAGGCTGTTGATTTGTATATCAGAATTTTGTTCAGGCTACTGATTTTTACATCAGGGTTTTGTTCAGACTGTTGATATGTACATCAGGGTTTTGTTCAAATTGCTGATTTGGACAGCACAGGTTTGAAGCCACCATTCATAATTCATAATCCTTGCTCACAAATAGTTCACATTCTAAGTATTATAATATATACTGTTTGTTATTTAGTGATTATTAGTTTAATGAAATTAAACACTTTGCAGGTAACTCAACCATCAGGAGCCACAGTTGTGATAGCCCAAAACCAGCCCCCAGACAATCTAATTCTGTCTCTCCTGGCCTGCTTGTTTTGCTTCTGTCCTATCGGCTTGATTGCCATAATCTATTCTTGCCAGGTGAGAATTAGAAACTCATTTACTCAACGTATTTTTATGAGTTGATTATATTGTCATTGATGTTTCTTCGTGTATTGATTTATTTTATTTTGTGTATTTTTTGTGTTTTGTTTGGTTGGTTGTATGATTGCATGATTACTTGCAGTTTGGTTGGTTGCTTGTATGATTGCATGGTTACTTGGCTGCTTGCTTGCTTCCTTGTTTATCGATTGTTGTTCTGTTCCTTTAGATTGATTTTAATTATTTTTTTTAGTTCTACTTTTGTAAAGGTGGGCTGTCTATTGTTTCATTTGTTTGGTTTTCTTCTTGGGAGGTGGTACTTACAAGTTTAGAAAGTATTTTAGCAAATATAACAAAGAAATGTTTTAACAAATATAAAAAGTATCTTAGCAAGTATGATAAATGTTTTAGCAATTATAGCAAAGAAGTGTTTTAGCAAATATAACAAAGAAGTGTTTTAGCAAATATAACAAACAAGTGTTTTAGCAAGTGTAGAAAGTATTTTAGCATATATAACCAACAAGTGTTTTAGCAAGTATGTCAAACAAGTGTTTTAGAAGTATAACAAACAAGTGTTTCTGTAAGAATGCAAGTATTTTAGCAAGTATATCAAACAAGTGTTTTAGAAGTATAACAAACAAGTGTTTCTGTAAGAATGCAAGTATTTTAGCAAGTATGTCAAACAAGTGTTTTAGAAGTATAACAAACAAGTGTTTTAGCAAATATAATAAGTGTTTTAACAAATATAACAAACAAGTGTTTTAACAAGTATGGCAAGTGTTACAACAAGTACGCTTAATTTTGGTTTAGATATTTATTGCCCTCTGTGGGGAGGGGTATGTTGGAGTTTGGGGGTTTGTTTTCTTGTTTTGTAATTTCATTAACATATTTTGGTATTCATCTATATTTCTTCTGTCTTTTATTGATAATAAATTTATGATAGACATATTTTTCTATGACAAGGTCAGAGGAATTGGATGAAATAAACATCAGCAATCATACAGCTATACTTTGTGATTATCAGTACAGCTCTCACATAATGTATAGATATAGTCTGTCTTTGTCAATACAGCTCTCACATAATGTATAGATATAATCTGTCTTTGTCAATACGGCTATCATATAATGTATAAATACAATTGTCTTTATCATTATAGCTCTCACATAATGTATAGTTATAGTCTGTCTTTGTCAGTACAGCTGTCATTAATATCTATTAAGTTTGACTTAATGACAGCTCTGACACAATGTATAGTAATAGTCTTTATCAGTACAGCTATCAATTAATTCTTATTTATCAATACAGCTACTATATAAAGTAGAGTTATAGTCTGTCTTTATCAGTATAGCTATCACATAAAGTATAGTTATCAGAACAGCTACCATATAAAATAGAGCTACAAAGTCTGTCTTTATCAGTATAGCTATCACATAAAGTATAGTTATCAGAACAGCTACCATATAAAATAGAGCCTCAAAGTATGTCTTTATCAATACAGCTATCACATAATGTATATTTTTGTAGGTATAATCTGCCTTCAGTTATCACAACTAAACTGTTTGACATAAGACCTCTAGGTTAGGATTTAGGAGTTAACATTTCTGCATATGTTTGATATAAACCTCTTAGTTTAGAGTTAAGGGTTAATGTTTCTGAGAATGTTTGAATGTATTGGATTAAAAATATAATAATCATTATTAGAGATTTTCTTTGGAGTATAGATTGTTTTGTATCTGAGATTATTTGGTTTCAAATATTTTTGTTGGTGTAGGATTTACGTGTTCGTTCACAGATGTTACAAGCAGCAATAAAGCAATGTCAAATTATCGGGAAACTGCAAGACATGTCTGAGATTTAGTTGTCTGAATGTAATGAACATCAATTGTAAGACATATTATACATTAATACAGAATTATAAAAATTGACACGAGGCTTGAAAATCATAAAATCACTGATGATATTTTCCATTGTAAAAATGGCATTTGACTTCTTAAAGAAACAGCTAGCAATTGTCACATGTGTAAAGATGACATTTGACTACACTCCAAAAAACACTAGATAGATAGATAGATAGATATGAAACTTTGTGCAGGTGAAGGGAGTAACCCTGTGATATTCATTGCTAACATTAAAATGAAACTTTGTACAGATGAAGGGAGGTAACCCTTGTGAGATTAATTGCTAACATTAAAATGTAGCTTTGTACAGATGAAGGGAGGTAACCCTGTGAGATTCATTGCTAACTTTAAACTGTAACTTTGTACATATGAAGGGAGGTAACCCTGTGAGATTCATTGCTAACTTTAAAATGTAACTTTGTACATATGAAGGGAAGTAACCCTGTGAGATTCATTGCTAACTTTAAAATGTAACTTTGTACATATGAAGGGAAGTAACCCTGTGAGATTCATTGCTAACTTTAAAATGTAACTTTGTACATATGAAGGGAAGTAACCCTGTGAGATTCATTGCTAACTTTAAAATGTAACTTTGTACATATGAAGGGAAGTAACCCTGTGAGATTCATTGCTAACTTTACGATGAAACTTTGTGCAGGCACGAAGAGCAAACATGAACAATGATTTCCAGGCAGCTCAGAAGAACGGCGACATCGCCAAGAAATTTGCCATCACCAGCATCATCGTTGGTGTGATTCTCATCATCATTATCATCGTTATCAGAGTGGTCGTCATGACGATTTTTGATTAATAGTAATTCTTCAAACCACCATGGTTTGACGCACTACTGTACAGGTACCAATCGCCTGTACTGGGGTGGGGGGGGGGAAATATGTCATTTAATTCCACATTAAATCTTGGCTTTTCTAGTTCTCTGTGCTCAGCCTTCAGAACTGGGTGTTCACACATATAATTGCATACATTCAGGCAATGTTTATAACTACCTGTTCATATTGGAGCTAAATGCTCATGTATGCACTTAGATATGTACATTTCACTTTTGTCACAAATGAACTTACACTTATTGCCACAAAATGGAGGTTTCAGTCAAAACTTCATCCGCAGGTAATGTGTGTTTTTTCCTTGTTTTTTTATTTGTTTGTTTATTTGTTTTTGTTGGAGTGTTTCGTTTTCTGTTGGTGTATTTCTTTCTTTAGTGGGGAGGGAGTGGAGGTGCTATACTGGAACTGCTTATAATAATGACCTTTACCATTTGTTGTTGTTGTTTTTTGTCAGTGCAAAATCGATTGGTCCCTATGGTTGTATGTCAATGATTCTTAGTCCCATTCATTGAATTGCCACCGATAGCCCCACAAATAGTTGGTCCCACTGACAACCCCACAAATAGTTAGTTCCCCTGATAATCCCACAAACAGTTGGTCCGACTGAAAGCACCACAAACAGATGGCCCCACTGTTAACCCCACAAATAGTTGGTCCCATCGATAGAAAGATGCTGGTGCTTACCCTTTAGATTTTATCCATTGGTATTTGGTTCTATTTATAGTTGGTAATTTGGATAGATGTTCTCTCCTGTAACAGTCCAATAACATGTAGTTTTCTCATTGATGGTAACATGCCTGTAACAGTCCAATAACATGTAGTTTTCTCATTGTCATCTAATGCGTGACTAGCTATGAAATAAGTTATGAGACAATTAATGTCATCTATTCTATTAGAAGTTCCACTGACTTTAGTGTGCTATTTTGTTACTAATTCTGTACATGTTAGTACGCAATGAATATGCCGGTTTCTAAATAAGTTAAATACAAAATCATCTATTGTATTATTAGCTATATAGAAATTTGTCGGCAATTAATGTCATCTTTTGTGCTAGTAGAAAAAGATAACAAGCAATTAATGTCATCTATTGTATTATTAATTTGTAGGAATTAACTCCTTCATTGCAGGCTCACCCAAGACCTAGTGCAAACATGTCAGTTATGTAATGACGTAGCAGAGGTTAACATTATAAATTGTGGTCCTGGGTGTGTCTTTACAAGCTGATCACTCTTACCGTCATGAATTGTGATAGACTTATTTCATCTATCATGTTCTTGTCGAGTAATATGTTAACTAGTCATCTATCATGTTCTTGTCGAGTAATATGTTAACTAGTCACGTGCAAATCTGTTGGTTAATAGACTTATTTCATCTATCATGTTCTTGTCGAGTAATATGTTAACTAGTCACGTGCAAATCTGTTGGTTAATAGACTTATTTCATCTATCATGTTCTTGTCGAGTAATATGTTAACTAGTCAACTAGTCACGTGCAAATCTGTTGGTTAAAGACTTATTTCATCTATCATGTTCTTGTCGAGTAATATGTTAACTAGTCATGTGCAAATCTGTTGGTTAATAGACTTATTTCATCTATCATGTTCTTGTCAAGTAATATGTTAACTAGTCACGTGCAAATCTGTTGGTTAATAGACTTATTTCATCTATCATGTTCTTGTCGAGTAATATGTTAACTAGTCAACTATTCACGTGCAAATCTGTTGGTTAAAGACATATTTCATCTATCATGTTCTTGTCGAGTAATATGTTAACTAGTCATGTGCAAATCTGTTGGTTAATAGACTTATTTCATCTATCATGTTCTTGTCGAGTAATATGTTAACTAGTCATGTGCAAATCTGTTGGTTAATAGACTTATTTCATCTATCATGTTCTTGTCGAGTAATATGTTAACTAGTCATGTGCAAATCTGTTGGTTAATAGACTTATTTCATCTATCATGTTCTTGTCGAGTAATATGTTAACTAGTCATGTACAAATCTGTTGGTTAATAGACTTATTTCATCTATCATGTTCTTGTCGAGTAATATGTTAACTAGTCATGTGCAAATCTGTTGGTTAATAGACTTATTTCATCTATCATGTTCTTGTCGATTAATATGTTAACTAGTCACGTGCAAATCTGTTGGTTAATAGACATTCGGAACAGTTAGCGGCTGATGTTATTTACTGTATTTCCAGCTCTTCCCAAAAATATTCATGGCTGACAGCAAACAATGAGTGCTACTCGCTTGGCCCACTCATCTTCATATGTGTCATAATCTACTGTGTTGGTATCGTCAACAGTTGTTTAATTAGAATTATTCAAACACTTTGATGATTACAATCTCCTGCTGTGTTAAATTTCTAGTCAAAGATTATGATAATTGAAGTCATATATCGTGCTAAAGCCTACGGTTGTTGTTTTGTTTTGTTTTGTTTTAAGATTGTTTGTGATTTGTTGCTAGATTGTTCGTTTCTCTTAGTGCAACTGATGTGTTGTCAAGAATATTAGTCTTTTAATATAAGAGGGCATTATTGTTCTAATCTAAAAATATTATATCTCATTTAACTTGGTGATTATTGCATACCCGTTTGCAGTCTGTGGCACAAATCAGCTCTAAACGTTGACCCTAATTGTAGGGTTTAGGGCCTATACGTTCTCTTTCATCTTCATATCATTTTTGGTTTTTTAGATTTCGTCAGTATCAGTCAACTATTCCATAGTGCATAGCTGTCAATCTTGTCTCAGCTCGGATTTAGATTTCGTCACGTAAACACAGTCAACTATATAGCTTGGTGTATACTTGTCAGTCTTGTCTCAGCTCGGATTTAGATTTCGTCACGTAAACACAGTCAACTATATAGCTTGGTGTATACTTGTCAATCTTGTCTCTGCTCGGATTTAGATTTCGTCACGTAAACACAGTCAACTATATAGCTTGGTGTATACTTGTCAATCTTGTCTCTGCTCGGATTTAGATTTCGTCACGTAAACACAGTCAACTATATAGCTTGGTGTATACTTGTCAATCTTGTCTCTGCTCGGATTTAGATTTCGTCACGTAAACACAGTCAACTATATAGCTTGTGTATACTTGTCAATCTTGTCTCTGCTCGGATTTAGATTTCGTCACGTAAACACAGTCAACTATATAGCTTGTGTATACTTGTCAATCTTGTCTCAGCTCGGATCAGTATTTCTCGATTACTGTTGGTGACTGACATATTTAATCCCTATCAAACAAATTGTCTATCTTCAGACCACGTGTTCTTTTTGTCTTCAGCTGCCTGAATTTGACTGCCACGGTGTCCATTTTTTATTAGTTCTTGGAGTGCATTCATGAGCCAAAAAATAAAAAGACTGCAATCTTTTCATGAATTTGCTCAACACATATAGCAAAGTCCCTGTGTTCATAGATGTGATCTTAGTATTCGGTTTAATATTATAGATATCTGTCACAGGATTCACAATGGGATCAGTATATATTCATACATTTATTAAGCACATCTGTGTGAGTGCCTGCAGTCTGCGAGCTCTATAATGACCATCCTGACTTCTCTTTACACTTGTGTGAAGTTTTGGACTGGGTCGTGTGAATTTTGTAAGTGCAAAGTCTGCTTCTGATCATATTCAGATGAACAGATTTTCCATATATGTAGCTACTCTTGGCTCCACACAAACCAGAAGGTTGAATTTATTGGCTTCACATTAGCCACATCTTTGTATATCTGACTTCACATTAGACACATCTCTGTATATCTGACTTCACATTTTAGCCAGTATAGCTAGCTTCACTTAGGTATGAGAGAATTTGAATATTTGGCTTCACATTAGCCAGAGAATTTCACTTGTTGGTTTCAGTCAGAGGATTGCTATTCCTGGCTTTATCTTAGCCAGAGGATTATCACATTATCCAGAGGATTTATATAGCTTCACGTTAGCCAGAGGATTTATATACTTAAATTTGCCAGAGGAATAAGTACTATGGTTTCACAGCAGATTGTAAAGCTGAGATGACATTAGCGCGTGGATTGTAACAGTAAGTTTGCATAAGTCCGACTCAGTGACCATATCTTTGAGGAAGGTTCTCTTGTCTGCTCTACTAAGCAAGTGTCTACATCCCATTTTGTCTACTAGACTAGGCAAATATAAGTTTGAATAAGTCTCTGGCACTGAATGTGTTTGCATGCCAATGGCTTGTTGGGAATCCATGGACTGGAGCTGATTCCAACAGACGTCATTAATTGACTTAGGACATAAACCATTACATGCATATTATGTCCAAACCATCAAAACCTCTGGAAGAAAGCACTAGAAGGAAAACAAAATAATAATCAACATCCCACAGCTCAAAATTGAAATGGTTCAAAGTTCATCGAAAACGTTTGGTGTGATTGGCTCTAGCAAGAACATTTATAATTGGTCAGTGTTGCCTAGTTAAAGACCAAGTCAAGAGGAATCCATTTCAGACATATATTTATATTTATATTTATAAAACCAGCTTTTTCAGGAATGTCAACACTTCAAAATGTCCTGGCTAAGTTTAGATAGCCGACAACTTTTGTAAATGTTATTGTTTAGAGTTAAAAGTGGGATAGAAACCAAAGCTCTCATTCATACATGAGACTGCCACATGATGACACAAAGAATGTTGTTTTATAATTCCGCCTGCATTGGGGGTCTACAATACCATTAGACATTCGTACAGAGCTCTTTTCATGTCAAGTGTCATCCTTTCATATTTGTTTTTAATTGGCTTTATAGCCCTATGTCATCATCCAGTTAGTGTGTGTACATTTGTGCCATTAAAGATGTTACCTCGCTAAGATTCTTATGCAGCCGCAAGATTGTGAAACAGCATTAATAGTGCACAAGCTTAAAGTAATGTTTTATGGGTGGGAAGTCAGGGAACCATTATGTTAAGAAAGTCAATTTGATAGTAGTGTTAAGTAGGAATGCAAAAATAAGATCTAACCACACCAAATGTAACCCACCAAATTACAATATTCACTACAGCCTAAAACGCAATAAGCAGATTGAGAAATTTAATCTCAATGAATCCACAGATTGAGAAATTTAATCTCAATGAATCCACAGATTGAGAAATTTAATCTCAATGAATCCACAGATTGAGAAATTTAATCTCAGTGAATCCACAGAAGTGAGTAAGTGCCTGCAATGTTCTGAGAACAAAGTGATATAGGGCCCGCATGCAAACTATTGTCAGTAGTTTTACTATTTTCGTAGTTTTATGGGCTGCTGACGAGCTCCTCCATGGTGTTACATGGATTATCTGGATTTAAGGGCACTAAGATACGTAACAGTAAAACTCCGATCAAAATCAGTCCAGGAGTTTTAGTTACCACCACCACCCCAACCCTCAGACGTAATTTTATTTATATGTATAGATTGTCAAAAAGCCTAATCTGTTGACCCGCCCAAACCCTCAGATGTAATTTTATTTATAGGTATAGATTGTTGACCCCGCCCATACCCTCAGAAGTAATTTTATTATATGTATAAATTTCAGAAAACCTAATTCTGTTAACTGAGCTCATAAGCACGTTGAAATAAATCTCTCTTCACTTGTACATTTTTCAAATTGAATTTAGCAAAGTATTAAACACAATGCATTTTTTTTTGTCATTTTTTTAATGCCACATAGTTTGAAGGTTTTTGTGGGTGTGGCAAAGTTCTTATTCATTGTTACAAATCGACAATGCAAAAATCAAACTTTCCTACTGTTTGAACTGCTGTCGTTATCGTTCTTGTTGTTGTTGTTTCAGATTATATTCTTGTTCGTGCGTTTGTTTCTATGTTTCTTCAATTGTTTGGGTGGATGCTAATTTTGATAATCCTTTAAGTGAGCGTCAAGCAGGCCTACTTTGCAGTAAATGTTGTTTACTGGCGTTCTTATCCAGCAGGAATTACTTCGCTGTAGTTGTATTTAAGTCGTGTTTTCTTCATCGTTAATCACCCAACATATTTAACAACATTTCTGAATATTTTTACCATGAAATATAAAACATAAATGTCTACCTTTTCTTGAAGATTTCATGAAAAGACAATTATTGCATTTATTCTCTACTATATAATATAATAAATATATTCTGATTTTAATAGTATGATTGTTGCTTTCCCCAAACAATCTTGATTATGGTCAATCAATATGTGTATACTAATTGTATATATTAATAGTAAAGAACCCTTCATTTGTCTGTGTATGGTCTACACAGCAATCATATGGATAAAAAATGATCCTCTTTGGCATCAAATAAAATGTAAAACATGTCTTTTATTGATTCTTTACATTTTTTAGAGAAACGCACATTACATACTCAACTTCACAGACCTTTGATTAGCACACAGAACACAAAGATACACAAGCATTCAGACGTACGCATATACAAGCATACTGACAGAATAGCACGCAGACACTCACAGCATGCAAACACTTAAGCACGCAAACATAACATACCCCTTAGCAGACAGACATAAAATACGCAGACAGAACAGCACACTAAAAAAACAAGCACATAAACATAATGCATGAGCAGACAGAAACATACAAACACGAAGAGAGAATCAAAAAGACACGCAGACATAAATATACAAGAACGCAGGCAAAAACATACAAACGTGAGAATGGAAACATACAAGCACGTAGACAGAATAAAAAGCACGGAAGCATAAACATACAAACAAGCAGACAGAAACATACAAACCTGCAGACAAAAGCATACAAGTGTGAAGGCAGAAACACACAAACATGCCAACAGAAACAAAAATGCACACGGACAGAAAATACAAGCACCAAGGCAGAAACATACCAACATACAAGTACTCGAACAGAAACATACTATCAGTCGCCCATAAATTAATGTATAATTTAGGACAACACCACAAACTGAGGTCACCACTTCCGGCAGCTACACGAGCACCCAGAGAGACGGCTCCTTCACATATACATAGACGGCACAATCTTTATAATTAAGAATTTTACACAAAGTGAAGATGGTAAATAACGACACAAAGATGAATAAAGAATTTATAAAATAACTAATAATAAAAATAGCAACAATCAAGTTACAATTCCCAATTACAATTTCCAACTGTTTGATCAGTCACTTCAGAGAGAATTAGCTTCCCTTAAAGATCTCTTCAATCTCCTATTTATTCCTAAAGAACGTTTATATCAAATCTATAGATTTTCTCCCTCTCAGTTCTCTTTTCTTTTCCTATTCAAAGTTTCTCGTAAAAGCTTTTAATAACCGAATGCACACTCTTTGACATTATAGTCCTAGGAAATACTGATATGATCCTAGGAAATACTGATATAATCCTAAGAAATGACGATATGATCCTAGGAAATAATGATACGATCCTAGGAAATACTGATATAATCCTAAGAAATAATGAAATGATCCTAGGAAATAATTATGTGATCCTAGGGAATACTGATATGATCCTAGGAAATAATTATGTGATCCTAGGAAATACTTATATGATCCTAGGAAATAATTATGTGATCCTAGGGAATACTGATATGATCCTGTACTTATCTGGACCACTGTCTGGCGAAGTTTCTTTCGGAGAGCCACATCACATACAGCACGAGCGAATGATGTATAAGAGTAAGGCAAAACTATAAATCCAAACATATATCTTTGTTTTAGATAGATATATATATTCTTTTTAATAGCAGTAGCAAATAGTAAGCAAGTTAATAAAACAGACCACAAAAATACACAAAATCGGTTTCTAATCCACAAAGCTACACTTTTATGTTTTATTTTTAGTTCTAAGTAAGTTAAGTAGTATTTGCACAGAATTAAAAATAAATATTAATAATTGTTACAACGTACAAATATACTGCCTCAAATATAAATTCGAATTTAAATTATTTCTAGCAGTTTGCTACTGCACTAAGTTCAGCCAGCATATCCATACTATGTAAAATGCACTATAACTGATTAACAGAATAAATTAAAATTATCTAACTACACAATGGAAAGTATGAGAGGGGGGTTATCATTGTAGAAGACATTTATTATTTCTGTTAAACTGTAAAGCCAGACAAAAGTCAAATGAAATTTTATTATCTTGAGAAATTATAACAAGAAACTTTAGACTAACTTGCATATGTTAATAGCATATTAGAACTGAGACCAGTTAATTTATTTCCTAAATAACTGAAAAGAGGATAGATTTCTCTGTGTAATCCTTAATTTATTTATTAATTTTATACTGGTTTAAATTTTATTATTTTCATAATTATTTACTTTTTTTAAAAGTGTAATTAGTTGCCTGTATATATATTTATTTATTTAAGTTGTAATGTTTTATTATTATTATTATTTAGTCTACCTCACCACAAAATTTCAATGTATGCATTATTTCAAACTAATAATAAAAACATATACAAATAAGAAATTTAAACGTTGCTTGAAAAAAAATAGATGATGTTGTAGAAAAAGTTAGCAGTTTTTCATGTACATAGATCTACATTCTAAGTAACAAATCTGTTTGCTTAGCGTTCAAGTGTTATAGTTTAATCAGAGAATTTAATCGTGGTTGTTGCTGGACGAGATAAATCTATCGTCTGCTTCCGTTGAAAATGACTTACAACCCGTGTTTTCAATGCATCCGATTATATCCTGAATCGCTTTCACTCTCTGTTTTCATTTGATAAAGAGCTTATCCTTTTTATAATAGATTTCGAGATATCTCTGGTAATTCATTATTGCTTACATTTTCGTCTTACACATGCTACTCGTCACGACTTTGCTTTCACTCACTGACGTCACGAGCTTACGCTTTTCCGAGGACGCCCGAAACCTTGTGTTCGGCAAAGTCCGTAAATGAAAATATATTTTAATTGACAAAGTGCATTTAACGTTCATTCACAATAGAACGACTGGGTTTTATCAAAATAATCATTTTCTTTTGGAAGCAATATAATCTTTTTTTTAAGCATAATAATATTCCTGCCTTTCATGGACCCTGAGTCTGCAACTAGTCATTGTGCATGCAGATATACATTTTTAATTACCTGGTTTTACGCAGGCGTGTGAATGGCGATGGCTATTGCCAAACCACTATGTTCATACATATCTAACCAGTATTTTTAGATTATGACAGTTTCTGTCAAGGATTGTCATTTAGCGTTAAATATATGTTTGATTTGGCAACAGTGGCACATTTTCTTTTAAGTAATCTTCTCTACTGTTACTTTGGCATAGCACTAAAAAGAAATTTATTTTTAAAATCACAACCAACCAGCTTGAAAGTTTGTCACATAACCAGATAAGCAAGCACACACAAAATAAATGCGTTTAATCCAAAGATGCCGAAAAAAATATTGCTTAATTACACTGAGCTATAAATCACCTTGTTTATAAGTTTTTATTGCGTAAATTTTAAGAAAAGGCTGTTCCTTGAAATATGCTCACATCTAAGGAGCAAAACTAGTATATTTTCTTGATAATGGCCCCTCTGACAGCCATTACACATGTACAACACCACATAGTTAGGTACATGTATTTATACCCCAAACTTATGATACAAAACTGATGAATGATAGCGGAACAACGATACAAAACTGCATCGCCTGTAGCCAGTTCGCGGATTTACGGACACGGTAATATACTTGACTCTCTCTAAAGGCCGTTTGAACGAGCTACCTGCATATAACCAGCGTTGAACTCGGTCACGCGACTTGCTCGGGTTTGCCGACTGAAACTAAAGTGAATGCCCTGTGCAGGCTAAACAAAGGGAGCCCTCTGTCAAGCCGACTCTCCTACGGCTTGAACGAGTACTGCACGCGGCACATACGGGCACCTCGGTCAGCGCGTTTATGCGCTGGGCGTGAACGAGCTACACACGCAAATTTAACGGGCCTTGCTGTCAGCCATGTTGGTATTACAGCCGCGAGATCGCAAAGCGAGTTTGTAATCACATTATTTCACAGTATCGGTTCTCCATTTACACTAAAATGCTCGATGACTCTAGTGACGATTTTTCTGACGATCCGGATAAAAAAGACCCTTCAATATTAGCAAACAGCATAGACGTTAGCGCAGGGGCGACAGGAGACAACTTGAAAGCCACGACCAAACGGGAGAGAAAGGAGCTCTTCCAGATCAACACTGTAAGTAATATTTTCTTTAAATAATTACAATTTAAAAAAAAAAAAAAACTTGTAGCTCACATATAGCTACATGGCATCTTAAACAGCATTGCGTGCGTATTGATTTTATTTCTGGAGCCAAGTAGGGTGTGGCAGTCACATCTCTGTCAGTAATCGTCGCCAGTTATCAGCCAATGAGTTATTTTTAGTTCGCCAAACAACCGACCTTCACGCCATGTTCTTAGGTCGTGACCCTTAACCAGTATGCATTGCGGCGTAGCCAAGCACCCGTAATTTACACGTGCAATAATGGATTCTGACTGGCTGTTATGTTTGGAGTTTTATTTTATATTTTTACTGATGGGCTGCTACGAATAGGAACATATCTCCCGAGATCGGGTGTTACGAGAAAGAAAATAATTATACCAAAAGTTATGGTCATTTAAATAGGCCTACCTGTACTGATGGTCAGGCCGTTAATTCTCAGAACATCATTGTACCAAACTTAATTTCATTATGTGTTTGTTAAATACTGTAATATAATATGCTATCTTTTAAATAAATAAAATTATGTGCATGTATATTGAAAACTCACATTTGCAAAATCATAATCAGAAGTTCCCATAAACTGCCTTTTCAATGTGCATTGATTTCTCGGATGGGGATTGTTTTTGTCATGCGCTATTGGTTATTTTTATTTCTTTTTTTTTTTTTTTTTTGGGGGGGGGTAAGAAGTTTAACAATCATACACTGATTACAGTTTGCCCCAAATACTAATTATTATATAGGCCTATCGCATGCTAATCCGCAATTGGATTTGATTTTCAAGCAGCATTGAAATACAACTGATTGACAGAGGACAAAATAAGTGGAGTCGGTTTAAAATATAAGGTAAGGGGCGAAAAACGTGAAATAAAAACAAACATAGGATGGCAGATTCCGCTGCACATTTATTCCAGAGCTGACTTAAGTACTCTCTAGCATTTTTAGTCCCTCCTCCTTCCTCCACCCGCCACCCACACCAAACCAATCCCCCACTCGTGCTGTTTTCTTGCTACTCTGCAACACCGATAACATGCAAAAGCCAGTCGGCCTTAGTGCAGTTTTACCAGCCTGGAACATTTAATTAAATTATATTTATTTAATGACTTGGAACTTTCTAATGAAATTGTACTTGAAATTCTGTTCGGAGAATATATACATCAGTTTAACAGCCTGGAACAGTTGTAAAGCAAAATAATATCGGCCTGTAACAAGTGAATTTAATTGCACTTGAACAAAAGAATACATCACTTTATCGGCCTGGAACAAGTAATTAAATTGCAAATGAAAATCGGAATGCATACAGTTACTTTACTTGCTAGGAATTTGTAAAAAAACAAAACAAAACAAAAAACCTACACTTAAACTAAAGTATAAGGTTCTTGTTTTACCGGCCTGTGACTTGTTCATTAATTTGCACTTCAACAGAGTATCATTTATTGATGTTATGTCGTGACACCCGGATTGCAGTCTATACCTGTTCACTGGCAAATTTCAGGGAAGCAGTAAATACGCTATTATAAAAAATAAATTATAACTAATTTTCATCCCCAAAGTATAACACATTTGTTATGTTGGAATAATGAAATGATTTCATGTTAAAATGTCTTATTTATTTGTTATATCAAGATTAGTGTATTTTGTTTACCAACTAATAATTAATGCATTAAGGATAAGTGCTCCGAACAGGTTCTGTTAAAATGCTATTTTTAGAAATAGTAATAGAAAGTTTACTCTCTTTTTCTTTGTAATTTTACTCTTAGTGTAAATGTTTTTACTACTAGATTTACTCTTAGTGTAAATGTTTTTACTACTAGATTCAAAGCAAAAGTTCTTGTCTATCACTCACTTGAATGAACCGAGATCATGTGAAAGTAGATGACAGTGTATAACGCAACAGGCGTGTCCCTGTACAACATGAATTCCAACTTCAAGTTCTACTTATTGCTTCAGCAGTGGTTGAGACACCTGTACAACATGAATTCCAACTTCAAGTTCTACTTATTGCTTCAGCAGTGGTTGAGACACCTGTACAACATGAATTCCAACTTCAAGTTCTACTTATTGCTTCAGCAATGGTTGAGACACCTGTACAACATGAATTCCAACTTCAAGTTCTACTTATTGCTTCAGCAATGGTTGAGACACCTGTACAACATGAATTCCAACTTCAAGTTCTACTTATTGCTTCAGCAGTGGTTGAGGCACCTGTACAACATGAATTCCATCTTCAAGTTCTACTTACTGCTTCAGCAGTGGTTGAGACACCTGTACAACATGAATTCCATCTTCAAGTTCTACTTACTGCTTCAGCAGTGGTTGAGACACCTGTACAACATGAATTCCATCTTCAAGTTCTACTTATTGCTTCAGCAGTGGTTGAGGCACCTGTACAACATGAATTCCATCTTCAAGTTCTACTTACTGCTTCAGCAGTGGTTGAGACACCTGTACAACATGAATTCCATCTTCAAGTTCTACTTACTGCTTCAGCAGTGGTTGAGACACCTGTACAACATGAATTCCATCTTCAAGTTCTACTTACTGCTTCAGCAGTGGTTGAGACACCTGTACAACATGAATTCCATCTTCAAGTTCTATTTATTGCTTCAGCAGTGGTTGAGACACCTGTACAACATGAATTCCATCTTCAAGTTCTACTTATTGCTTCAACAATGGTTGAGACACCTGTACAACATTAATTCCAACTTCAAGTTCTATTTATTGCTTCAGCAGTGGTTGAGACACCTGTACAACATGAATTCCATCTTCAAGTTCTACTTATTGCTTCAACAATGGTTGAGACACCTGTACAACATGAATTCCAACTTCAAGTTCAAGTTATTGCTTCAGCAATGGTTGAGACACCTGTACAACATGAATTCCATCTTCAAGTTCTACTTATTGCTTCAGCAGTGGTTGAGACACCTGTACAACATGAATTCCATCTTCAAGTTCTACTTATTGCTTCAGCAATGGTTGAGACACCTGTACAACATGAATTCCAACTTCAAGTTCTACTTATTGCTTCAGCAGTGATGGAGACACCTTGCTTGTTCGGGTTCACCGTCAGCCAATATTTTTTTTAAAATAAAACTCTCACTTTATTCACTTTATTGAATATCGAACTTAAATCTATTTTATGCACATAAATGGACCATTTAATTAAATATAGAGCCTGTACAATTTAACTCACACAAACTTTATCTTTTTATTAAGTTAATTTAAAACTAAATAATCTTTTCTTTAGATATAGTGTACAAAATAATACATCTGTCAGCACTCTACATCCTGACTTCGAGATTGCGATTGTCTCTGACTCACACCACAGGTAAAAGACCATTTATCGCCTGGAAAATTCTCTTGCAAAAGAAGACCTGAGTTTTTTACTTGGGCCTCGCAAGAGATAATGTCGTCACTTCCGTTTGCCTCGCGAAGAAGGGAAATAATAATGAACGTAGGCTTGAATTTATATGAACATTTTTATTTATAATTTTCTGTGTATCAATTTTTTTTTTTAATTCCGTTTCTTTAATCTCCCTCAGCATCCATCTACCAGCATCGCCGCCAACAACAAGCGTGACCGGCGCCTGAAGAAGATCGTGATGCGCGTGGTGGAGTTCTGCAAGAAGGAGCACGAGGAGGGGCTGCTCATCCCCTTCCGATTCTTCAAGAAGCGTGCTTCCGTCATGACGGGCGTGTCGCTCTCTACCATCCACCGCATCGAGACCATCGACATGAAGGAACCCCCCTCCCCCGAACCCGATGCCAAGCAGAAGTCCAGATCGAACAAGGGCAAGGACGGACAGAAGCGCGTGCGCAAAAGAAAACCGGAAGGAGTCCTGGACGATCCCAACCGAGCGAAAAGGAAACACGCCAGGAAGAGCAAGGCGAAAGGGGAGCAAAGCGAGGCCAACGTTGTTAACAACACCATGACCGTCTCCGCATCCCCCATCCAGCTCGCTAGCATTGCCACCCTGCAGCCGCCGATGCAAGCGTTCGCTTTGGCGGGGACTGTGACGACGGCCGTCACGACTATCAACATCAACAACCCCAACAATCTGCAAACCAATATGGCGCCCCTGGATCGGGTGGCTTGTAGCTGGACAGGCGGACCTGTTGGGCCGTTCACGATGGGCGAGCTGAGGGACAACATGATACCAGCGAGCCACGTGACACTAGGCCCGGCCCATTTGGATGCTAACGGATGGCCGAATGGCCCGGTTGGACCGTTTGCAACTGGAGTGCAAGGGGCCGGAACTCTCGTGAGTCATGACGTTGTGCACGCTTATCAGACCAACCCGTCTTCCGCTCACCAGTCACAGGGACGTAACTCTCCAGTGTTTTTCCAGTTTTGATTATTTCACTGACTTGTTTCCCTTAAGTCAGATTGTTACTTGTTAGGCCATATATTAATTCTTGTGTTCATTATTAATTATCAGTGCAATTTTATGTAAGTGTGTGTGCGTCCTACTGAGAATTGTCCTTTGTATATAATTCCAGGTATGCAATGTGCATGAGTGTAATTTTCGGAAGGTCTTTGTTATTTCATGCACAGACTGTTTGTGTCACTGCCAACTGTTGTACTGCCGCTTGCAGCACTAGTTAGTGAAGTACGGAACAAATCTGTGTTAATATTGAGACAATATTCACCACTGACCTGATTGACACAAAAACACGGTAGGGTGGGCAGTTGCCTTTAACTCTACAAAAAACTGTAGTGCGGCTGCCAGTAATCGGTAATACTGTATCTATGCAAAAGACTGTTACAGATTGTCGGAAGTACAGATTATTTTTCAGTGTTCTCTGCGACCAGGACGAATTGTTTATTTGATGGAAGAGAGAGTAGTCTAAAACCATTCTTGTAGTTTCTTTACAATCTTTCATATTCACTGATGGCACAGTTTCCTTATCAGCATACAGCAGAAAGAGCGGGTCAAGAAATCTCACTGTACATGGCTCAGTGTTGCTGTAACTATGGTATGTTTGTGAAATAAGTTAAATGAAGGTATGTTTATGGAATAAGTTAAATGAAGGTATGTTTATGGAATAAGTTAAATGAAGGTCTTTGGTATGTTTGTAAAATAAGTCAAATGAAGGTATGTTTATGGAATAAGTTAAATGAAGGTCTATGGTATTTTTGTGAAATAAGTTAAATGAAGGTCTTATGTTTGTGAAATATGTTAAATGAAGGTATGTTTGTGGAATAAGTTAAATGAAGGTCTTTGGTATGTTTGTGAAATAAGTTAAATGGTCTTTGGTATGTTTGTGAAATAAGTTAAATGAAGGTCTTTGGTATGTTTGTGAAATAAGTTAAATGGTCTTTGGTATGTTTATGAAATAAGTTAAATGACGCTCTGGGTATGTTTGTGAAATAAGTTCCTAGTAGAAATTTTAATTTTTAAAGAAATTTCACTTAGATTCTCTTTCATGCCTCAAAGTTTCCAGCATTTCATTCGTAATAACAACGAAACATGTATTTGGTTTGGGTTCTTTTCTTCTTTTTAAAAAATATGCATAATTGTCAACTTCTCTGAGTATGATTTTGTCATTCCCCCCCAGGGCATTTTAATGTAAATGATGTATAGGGTGCCCATAAAGTACGTTACGTTTTTGTTGTTGTTGTTTTTTGCATGGGGGGGTGGATATGTTTGCACCTTTCTCCCTCCCCATCTCACCTCGGTAGAATGTTATTTAGCACAAGTCATTAGACGTTCGACTAAATGTGTAACAGTCTGCCCTCTAAGTACGTCTAACTTGGGGGGGGGGGTATATTTCCTTTTCTTCCCATTCCTTCTCCCATATTACATTACACCGACATTTTAAGCCACCCACCCTCCCGTATAAAAGTATTTCATCAGTTTCTGACCCTTCCTCTCCCAGACCAGGGAAAGATAACTGACGCAGAAAATCTATCTGATAATTATTATTTACTGTAATAGCATTCTTACTCTGAGCATGTTCGGTAGAACTTTAAACTGCTTTCTTTATGGAATACAATTAGCACGTTAATTAATTAAATTTAATGATATTTTCCGGGATATTTCCATCAAACTGCAAAAGACGCCCAATTAAGTCTGAAATATGTTATACTAAAAATACTTTGTTTAAAACGGGCAGTTCAAGTGTTCATTCAAGGTCAAGACAAAAAGAAAGAAAAATATCTCATCATGCATTCACATCACTTTTGTCGAAAATTTTTGTTCAAGAGGGTAGAAATTAGTTGCTTGTCAGACGATTTTTGTTAAGAGGGTAGAAATGAGTTGCTGTCAGACGATTTTTGTTAAGAGGGTAGAAATCAGTTGCTGTCAGACGATTTTTGTTAAGAGGGTAGAAATGAGTTGCTTGTCAGACGATTTTTGTTAAGAGGGTAGAAATGAGTTGCTTGTCAGACGATTTTTGTTAAGAGGGTAGAAATGAGTTGCTTGTCAGACGATTTTTGTTAAGAGGGTAGAAATGAGTTGCTTGTCAGACGAAGTCCTTGCAAACAGTAAACAAACTTACTCTTTGACAAGGACACGCTTGACTGCATGCATACTTCACAACCCTCGTGGTTTGTTGCTATGCGTTCGTGGTGGTACTAAACCGTCTTGAATCCTGCAGTCTCGTTCTCTACACGGAAAATCGTTCCATATTGGTTGGTCACCAGACAGGTTTGTTTTGCTTTGTTACGTTGTGTCAGTCTCGTTCTCTACACGGAAAATCGTTCTATATTGGTTGGTCACCAGACAGGTTTGTTTTGCTTTGTTCTAAAGCGTTGTGTCTGTTCAGCAGCAATAGATGTGTTTAAAGTCACAGACCCCACTCTTCTTTGCGACACTTCCCAACTCAGTCCCTCCTTGTGTAACACTTTAAGGGCAACCCCTCCTTGTGTAACACTTTATCGACGACCCCTCCTTGGGTAACACTTTATGGACAACCCCTCCTTGTGTAACACTTTATGGACAACCCTCCTTGTATAGCACTTTATGAACAGCCCTACGTAACATACTTTATGGGCAGCCCCTACGTAACACACTTTATGGGTAGCCCCTAAGAAGTATATGACTAATCTGTACTGCGTACCAGCAAAATATACATATGTAATCATATTATAGAAGAGTGATAAAAGTGTTACACTCACGAAAGTGTTATGTTTTTGTGTGTAAGCATATATCGGCGTTTGCGGATCCAACAATTCACAATAAAAACATCACAATCCCAGATGTGTGCCTTGTAACAAATGACACTACAATCCCAGATGTGTGCCTTGTAACAAATGACACTACAATCCCAGATGTGTGCCTTGTAACAAATGACACTACAATCCCAGATGTGTGCCTTGTAACAAATGACACACTACAATCCCAGATGTGTGCCTTGTAACAAATGACACTACAATCCAAGATGTTTGCCTTGCAACAAATGACGGCAGTGCGTTTGCGGCTGTGACAATGCTGGCGCACATACACGAACACCATTTTGATACGGTCAATGCATTTCGATTATTGTTGCCTTGGCGTTATCTGTGCAAGAGTTTCTTGACCTGACGTTACTGTTCATGCACCACTTGCCTTGGTGGTATAGTGCTTATTTTTGTTACTATGCATGCGTTACTTGACTTGTTACTATACATGCGTTACTTGACCTGGAGTTTGTACAAAGTACATGTACAAACTGACATAACACAGTGTTTGCTTAATATACTTTGACAGCACAATGCGTTTGTGCCATATTTATGACCTGGCGTCATTAGCACCAAACCTGTTTAGAGGTTCTCCACATAAAGAATTTTATTTCATTTCTGCTTTGCGTGTATAATGGCACAGTTTAGAACAATGTTTTAAAAAATTAAATTAAAAAAAATAACAACAACAAATTCATTTAAGTCACATATAAACCTCCCTTTTCTGGCAGCAGTCCACAAGAGACACTACAAGAAACATGGAACTCAAGAACACTTCCATTCACTCTCGCCTCACTCTTTTCTGCAATCGCTTTAACTTTGTGTCAACGGCCTGACCCTTGACCTTCTGTCCTCTGTCCGGGTTAATGTTGACCATAAATACTTCGTGGCATCCGATCCACGACCGGCCAGACAACTGGGACTGGTACGCACACCAATGGTTGCGGTGTGAATAAAAAATTCTGAACCCCTGTTCGTGCAGGCCGCGGAGAATCCGAAGCCCTTGAAGAAACAAGGAACGGTTCGGCATTTCGTTTTTGTCCATGTGGACGTGAATCTCGAAGAAAAGCTGGTCCACATTCTTCAAGTCGCCGTTGCTGAGGATATTAGGCAGACTTGTCATCTCGTTCTGTTCGATGTCCATTTTGAGTATTTCAATCTAGTCACAAAGAACCACATATCAGATGTCCATTTTGAGTATTTCAATCTAGTCACAAAGAACCACATATCAGATGTCCATTTCGAGTATTTCAGTCTAGTCACAAAGAACCACATATCAGATGTCAAAGTCAGACTCAAAGAGGAGCGCGTATGTCAATCTGTCTACTAAGAACCACAGTTCAGGTCTTAAAGGTCAAACTTAAAGATCGATTTGTTAAGAAGAATTACAATCCGTGTCAAGACTTAAAGATGTGTTAGTTCAAAGTTTGACAAATACACCAGTGCACTGAGCTAAAGACATGTAAAAGGTCGCGATCAGGTGTGAAGGTCTGTCTATATATATTATACTCTTATTACATATAGTCAATGTCAGACTTAGCATATGAATGTTACGTCTGTATAGTAATATGGTGATCGCTGTTAGGACAAAATGTTACATCTATCTAGTATATAGTGATCGCTGTTGTGATGAAATGTTACATCTGTCTAGTATACGGTGATTGCTGTTGTGACGAAATGTTACATCTGTCTAGTATATGGTGATTGCTGAAATCTGGAAATATCTATTATATGTGCAGTCGAATGTGGACTGAAGATGGTATTGTGATGACAAAGTACGTTTAATGTTATACGCGTGGTTAAATGTAGATAGCAAGATGACAGTTAAAAGAAATATAAAAGTTTAGTCAACAAGGAAAGTACTCATGATTAATTAAGAGTAACTATTTTGTCAGTGTTTCATTTAAATGTGCATTCATCGCTTTTATTCTCCCTTTGTCACATTCTCTTCTGCTCTCATTCTCCCCCCTGTACTAATTTACATATGCATGTTCAAACGCGCGCGCGCGAATAATATTATAACTTTGATGTTCTCTGTAGACCGCTTGTGTATTTGTTAACCAGCTCGCTTCAGTTCCTTCTTACATTAAAATTAAACATTTCATTATACAAATAGCACATATGATTTTGTTGTTCGGTTTTATTTTAGGTGATTGATGGGGAGATAACATCCAATTTCATTTCTCATCAGTGAAACTGATAGGAATGTGTGAAAAACGTACCACACAAGAGGACGGACCCAGAATCAGGTCAAATGCAAGTTTTAGACGGTTCCTTGAGATGGTTAACCTTCGTACTGGATTTCAGTTCGATAACCGATTTAATGGGTTTAACGGATCTTGTTGCTGTAGTCAGCCATGTATGGTTTTCTACTGTCAGCAACTATAGATTACAACTTTCATCCACAAACTGAATATAGCTGTCATCCACAATAGACTATTGCTTTCATCCACAAAAAGACTACTGCTTTCATTTACAAATAGATTATTGTTTTCAGCCGCAAAGAGTGCTGGATTCATCCACAAATATACTGCTGCTTTCATCCACAAATAGACTGCGGTTGTTATACATTTAGACTACTGTTCTCAGCCACAAATTGATCACTGCCTTTAAAAAATTAGTCTAATGCTCTCCTATAAATAGACTTGTGTTTTTTGCCACAAATAGATCGGATTTTTATTTTTTAATTATCTCAGTGTTAAATGAACTGAAGTTGGGGGGGGTGGCGAATTTAAACCCAGTTAGCAATCCCGCTCGTTGTTAGCTTTTTAGAAGGGAGTGGAATGCTAAATTTCCTCTCTGAATACGGTTGTTTGATGTGTGTTCGTTTTGTATTTGTGCGTGTTTTAGAGTTTTACCTTTAGGTCTGAGTACGGTTGTTTGTTGTGTGTGTTTTAGAGTTTTACGTTTGGGTCTCATCACACTTTCCAAACTGCGCTATTCTGTAAGTTGTCGGTGTTGTGAACTCACCTTGGTGTGGTTGAGCTTCTTCATGATGGTGTTCAGAGTGTTGAGTTTCCACCCTTTGTCGTTCACGCCATTGAACTCAGCCAGACCCAGGCGATGAAAATATACCAGGTCCGAACGCCAGTGGTCTGCAACGAACATGCTGCAACAGGTAAAAGTACTGATAAAGACGACTGTCACCACAAGATAGCTACAGGTAAAAGTACTGATAAAGACGACTACCACCACAAGATAGCTACAGGTAAAAGTACTGATAAAGACGACTATCACCACAAAAACTATTTGTGACGATAACAACAATGAAATAATTGACAATAAAATGCTGGTCCGCTTACGACAAGAAGAAATTGTTCACAGGATGGTTTAAATGTCTGACGATAAACAATTTAAAAAATATTGCAACAGTAATTCAGTACTCATGAATTGATCTGTTGTCGCAGTAGGGCGCTAGACATGAAATAGTCTATGTGTCGCTAATGCACTATTAAGACAGAATAGCAATAGAACATTAAGAATAGCATGGTGTCTATAGGATGTTTTAAACTCTGGTAACAGACTGTAGCACTTGTCACAAAACTGATCTGTCTGTGACAGCACAACACTATACACAAATGTATTCACTAACAACTCAATTAGTGTGTGAGTGCGTGCGTGCCGGATGTCAAATGAGGGTTAACTGAGTGTATTCAGTTTACAGTTACCTGGGGTCAAACGAGTGCACCAAACATCCGTAAACATCGCTGATGTCGTCGTCAAAGGTAAAGTCATCGTTGATTCTGAAGATAAAACAGACTGTTGTTAAAACGAAAAAAATGATGTCTCTCAACTTGGGCACAGAATGAATTAATGGAATTATTCAACAAGTTTACCATCAAATTACTGACATCTATTTCTCCTCTCTCTCTCTCTCTCTCTCTCTCTCTCTCTCTCTCTCTCTCTCTCTCTCTCTCTCTCTCTCTCTCTCTCACCTCTCTCTCTCTCTCTCTCTCTGGAAAGGAGAATATGTAAGTATGTATGTGAAGCTCACAGTAACTTGATTTCATTGTAACTAAACGATAGGAAATTGGAGCTCGACAGTTCACACCGACCCACTTGTAACGCAGATGTTAAGGCCTGTCTATTTCCCTCTATTTCTGTGGAGTTGTTGGCACAATGCGTAAAATGAGTAGATAACTCTGGCATTGACTTACTTCTCGGTCCCGTGAGCGACTTTCATTTATTACAAATATTTGTGTTACAGTGCGCTTTCTTGGGTAACTCTTCTGATTGGTTGAAATAATTAATTTAACAACCCTGCTCTCTCCGATGTGTAGTTGAAGGGCTAGGGGAGATTTGCAGTTCACTGTACTGACCCAAATAAGTACATAATGCACGGTTAAAGGAATTTGCAATCAATCAATCAAAATTACTGACCCAAATAAATAAATAATTATCTATTTATTATAATAGAGGGTTAAGGGAATTTGCATTAAACTCTATAGACCCAACTAAGTAAAATACGGCAGGATTACGGGAGACCGCAATAAGCTACTGACCCAGATAATTAAATAATGCAAGCTAAGGGGAAAAGACAATTAACAATACTTATTTTAGTTAGTAAATACTGCATATTTTCTTTTGATGGGGGTGGGTGGGTTGGGGGTGACTTTATGATTAAATAATACAAGGTTTGGGCGCTAGGGGAGATTAGCAATTAACTATGCTCAACCAGTTAATAAACAATGCAAAGACTGGGGGTAGGGAGGACTTGCAACCAATTTTACTCATCCAAATGAGTAAGCAATGCAGAGATTAGGGTGATGGGGTCTGCAATCAACTGTACTCACCCAAATGAGTAAACATTATGGAGATTGGGGGATCCCCCAAATGTACTCACTCAAATGAGTAAACAATGCGAAGATTAGGGTGGTGAGATTTGCAATAAACCCTACTCACCCAAATGAGTAAACAGTGTTGAATTTAGCTGTGTATGGGGGGGGGGGAATCTGCAATCAACTACCCAAATGAGTTAACAGTGTTGAATTTTTTTTTTTATTTTTTTTTTTTTGGGGGGGGGGATTTGCAATCAACTGTACTCACCCAAATGAGTAAACAATGCAAGGCTGGCGAGGTCTGTACTCCTCATCATTACACATGTCCCAGCCTCCGTCATCTGCTTTGCCCATTCTCACCTTGTGTTTGCATAACACCTGAATGTTCTCCACATACCTGTAACACAGTATCTTTAACTAAAGTGTTTTTAGAGACGTTTTACCTCAAAGATTTCGCATACCTGTAAAACAGTACTTTAATAAAAGTGTTTTTAGAGACGTTTTACCTCAAAGATTTCGCATACCTGTAAAACTACCTTTAACTAAAGTGTTTTTAGAGACATTTTACCTCAATGATTTCGCATACCTGGAACACAATATCTTTATCTAAAATATCATTTTAAGACTTGAAATTTTTATGATTCCAACTGTTATGATGAAATCTAGTTGTAATGTGTAAGTCTGGGATAGACAGAAGGATAGAGAAAGATAAGATGTGTGTGTTTAGCGGTGAGTAGGATTATAAGCTGTTTTGATTGAGTGTGTTAAGTGTTTAGTGGTGAGTAGGATTATAAGCTGTTTTGATTGAGTGTGTTGAGTGTTTAGTGGTGAGTAGGATTATAAGCTGTTTTGATTGAGTGTGTTGAGTGTTTAGTGGTGAGTAGGATTATAGCTATTGTTGTGTAGGACCACTAGATGGCATCTATTTTGATGTTCACTTACGTTAAGGTAGAATAAGCAAATTAAATTCACATCTCATTTTTTTATCAAGACCCTGTTATGTGATATAGCCTGATACAGTTGTGAACTTAGTTGTGATTAGGTGATGTGAATTGGCAGAATGTAGGTGTAGACTGTAGATGTGAGAAAATCATAAATAATAACTAGTTCTAAGTGTATTCTCGAATTTGACTGATTATTAAAGTTAGTCAAGGTGTGTGGAGTCTCTAGACTGAGATAACTCGTGTGTGGTGTCTCTAGACTGAGATAACTCGTGTGTGGTGTCTCTAGACTGAGATAACTCGTGTGTGGTATCTCTAGACTGAGATAACTCGTGTGTGGAGTCTCTAGACTGAGATAACTCGTGTGTAGTGTCTCTAGACTGAGATAACTCGTGTGTGGTGTCTCTAGACTGAGATAACTCGTGTGTGGTGTCTCTAGACTGAGATAACTCGTGTGTGGAGTCTCTAGACTGAGATAACTCGTGTGTGGTGTCTCTAGACTGAGATAACTCGTGTGTGGTGCCCCAAGATTTTACTCTTTTGCAAACATACACTTTGGGTAAGATGTCCTGTATATCGAGTCCATCCTGTTGTAAAGATAAATTCTTAAAGGAACCAAAAGACATGTTAGTATACTACAACTTCCTTCTGTTTGTCTGTCATAAATTGTATTGGCAATATAATTATATTTTCTTGTTCTTTCTTGTCTATATATCTATTTTTATCTATATCTCTGTCGATTGCTGTTGGGGGTTGGGGTGCAATGAATCTAATTGACAGGCGGTTTCACTCTTATTATATCGGCGTAACCTTTACTGATACATATATTTATAACCAGTAATCCATACCTTGTATCGGCACTTTGTACATGACTCATATCCTTAATTAGTAACAGTTATTATAATACATTATTATAAAGTCATGCCAAGGTACTCGCGACAGTCTGTTGTGGAAATCATATTGCACCTGTAATCCGTAGATCTACAATTAGAGACTGCATTGGAAATCATATCACACCTGTAATATGTAGATCTACAATTACAGACTGCATTGGAAATCATATCACACCTGTAATCCGTAGATCTACAATTACAGACTGCATTGGAAATCATATCACACCTGTAATATGTAGATCTACAATTACAGATTGCATTGGAAATCATATCACAATTGTAATATGTAGTTCTACATTTATGACTGTACTGGAAATCAAAATGTGCCTGTCATTTGTAATCTACCTTTAGACTCTTTATTGGAATCATATTACCCCAGTAATTCGTAGATCTAGCTATAAATTGTATTGAAAATCAAACCATGCTTTTAATCTTTGAGTTTATATTTGCAAACTATATTGAAAATCATGCTATTGTATGATGGAAAATTTCCCACACTTTTAAACAGAATTTTACTTATATTTTATTTATAAAGTATTTGTGAGTTACACAGACAGAAGAATGTAGAAAAATAGGTCAAGGTTGAGGGTGAGTGTAAGGTGAAATCAATGGGATGGGCGGCAGATAGAAAATGAGCGCTTTGGCGTAGTTGTTTGGGCCCTAGCCGTAGATCAACAGACAGGTGTGTGTGTATTGCTGTGCACTCCTGTAACTAAGACCCCATTTGTGGATAGGTGATGTGCATTGGCAGTACTTGGAGTGGAAGATGTGAAAAAGTCGCGAATATTAGATAGTGGTAGATTAGTTCTAGATGTATTCTGTAATTTCATTGGTTGAGAAAGTTCAGTCGAGGTAAAAATGGGTGGAGCCTTTAGATTGAAAACCAGGATGCAGTTTCTAAGAATTTGATCTTTTTAAAATACACTCTTTAGGCGAAGATAGACCCATCTGCTGAGATTAGAGGTAATATTTCTTAAGGAAGATGACCTTTGACTGGGTAAGGGTTCTTGTGCACCAGTAACGTTGCTATGACGTCACCAGGTGTTTTCCCAACAAACTAGTGATGTATTAGGAGAGTAGTTTCCCTTGATCTTAAAATATTGTTAACATTAATTTTTCTTTTTATCAAATCTTTCTTAATTGTTCATTTGGCCTATCTGTTAGTGTAGCTAACTTCCGTTTGTTTGCTTGTGTGAACTGTAATGATAACGTCATTGCATCATCTTGTTCTTTATTTTGTCCATCTCTATCCATTTCCTTAGTCTACTTCTGATTGGGGGCCGTGAGTCAACTGACCGGTAGCATTACCTAATTCCGAATATAACAGTTACTGTTAATATATACCCAGTAGTATAAATCTTGCATCGACAATATGGATGTATTACACTTTAACTTTATAATTTGAAATAATACATTATTATACGGCCACCCCAGGACATCTCGTGACACAAACCACGCCTCTACTGTGTAGATCTATATTTGCAGACTATATTGGAATTGACACCATGCGTGGTATGCAAAATTATCGACCTGTGACAGAAACCATAATCAGTGAAGAACCGTTCACTACATTTGCTAGCGTACGGGCCGCGTAAGTGAAGATGTTGAAATCTAGACCAATAGAAAGCCAGCGTTATAGGTCACGTGCAACTTTCATGACCTACTTCTTCTACGTGCATAATATTTCTGTGGCATCAAGACTTGGGAGTTTACCTGTAGTACAATTCCTCCAGAGCAGCATCTGTAAAGGAATCCAGGACTTCGTCCGAGGACATATACGGTTGTGCCGTTGTGTGTGGTGGTGCTGTGGTCGTCGTGTGTGTGTGAGTTTCCTGTGGAGAGACATAAAACTATTGATGTTTCCTGCTGGAGTGTATACACAGAGAAAAACGATACAAGTCTCAGTCATAGATATATCCTTCCCAGTCATAGATATACATAGAGAAAAACTATAAATCTAGGTCGTAGGTATAAATAGAGAAAACTATACAAGTCTTAATCATAGATATACATAATGGTAAACTGTATAAATCTTCTAAGCCCTTGATATACAAAGGCGAAAACTATACACGCCCTCTCAGTCATAGATATACGTAGACAAAAACTATACTAGCCTCATTCAAAGATATAAATAGAGAAAACTATACACGCCTTCTCAGTCATAGATATACGTAGACAAAAACATACAAGCGTTCTCAATCATAGAAATATAGAAAAGCTTTACCAGCCATCCTTGTCGTAGAAATAGAGACAGGAAACCTAAAGAAGTGTTCTCAGTCGAAGAAATACAGAGATGAACTCTTCACAAGTAATAGTTGTAGAAATACAGAGATAACTCTTCACAAGTAATAGTTGTAGAAATACAGAGATAACTCTTCACAAGTAATAGTTGTAGAAATACAGAGATAACTCTTCACAAGTAATAGTTGTAGAAATACAGAGATAACTCTTCACAAGTAATAGTTGTAGAAATACAGAGATAACTCTTCACAAGTAATAGTTGTAGAAATACAGAGATAACTCTTCACAAGTAATAGTTGTAGAAATACAGAGATAACTCTTCACAAGTAATAGTTGTAGAAATACAGAGATAACTCTTCACAAGTAATAGTTGTAGAATACAGAGATAAAAATTAGAAATGTAGAAAGGAAAAGCTACACAAACAATCGTTGTAAAAATACAGAGATGAAAGCAACACAGGCCATTCTTGCAGAAATAAAACTCAAAATCTATGTAAAAGAATCCTTGTACAAGTTCTAGATAGAACAAATTTACAACTTTCACTTCTTTACAGTCCTTTACTTAATAACGACGTGTTTTCACAGTCACATGATAGATAAGTGATAGATAATAGATATAGATAGATAATTGATAGCTAATAGAGAGATAATTGATAGATAATAGATAGAGAGATAATTGATAGATAGATAGATAATAGATGGATGGACGATCGGACGGACGGGCGGATAGATAGATAGACAGGCAGACAGATAGATAGACAGGCAGACAGACAGATAGATAGACAGGCAGGCAGACAGATAGACAGACAGACAGATAGATGTACCATGGAAGGGGATTCGGATGGGACTACGCATTTCAAGGATAACTTGGTCGTGATGTCTTCTCGTCGTAACCACAGAAGGTAAGCAATTACAATCAAGAGGCAAAAGCACAGAGCAAACATCACTTTGGTTCCTTGTCTCATTCTTAGCTCCACTCTCTTTTACTGCAGCACCTGGTGTCAAAGAAAAATAGAATTATTCGTGTGTAAGTGAAAATAAAATCTTCTCAGACCAGAGCACATGACTAACGAAATAGCGCTTCTAGATGGCAAAACACTTGTCTCCCCTTATGCTGCAACACTTGTCTCCCCTTATGCTGCAACACTTGTCTCCCCTTATGCTGCAACAGCAAGAAAGGACATTTGGCAATTGGTATACTTTTACGACTTTCTGATAATAATAATAAAAGTTGAAGTAGTAGCAGTTTGGTGCTGGTGGTGGCGGCACTGACCGTTCAGTTAATGACGTCACAAGAAGTTTAAACGCTTACAAAAAGAATACTACGTGTGACAGTGGTTAACAAGTAATTAGTAGCTACTTAATTTGAGAGGCTATGTGATGCGTGTGTGTTAGCTTATGCCTGTATTTGCTACACTTCACACTGTAATGACGTCATCTGAAACAGAAGTTTGCGTGCTGCCAGATTCCTATAAAATACAGTTACAGACATGATTTTAAAAAGTGTCTGTCACAAGCTAGATGCAGATGCTTTATAGCATTAGCTAAAAAAAAAAAACAAAGATACAGAGTGTTAACATTGTCTTAGTGTACTAATCAGTACAACAAATACTTAACCAGATATACATGTTTCTTAGTGTACTAATCAGTACAACAAATACTTAACCAGATATACATGATTCACTTTGTTCTAATCAGTACAACAAATACTTAACCAGATGTACAATTATTCTAGTAGTACTAATCAGTACAACAAATACTTAACCATATATACAATTATTCTAGAGGTACTAATCAGTACAACAAATACTTAACCAGATATACAATTATTCTAGAGGTACTAATCAGTACAACAAATACTTAACCAGATGTACAATTATTCTAGTAGTAGTAATCAGTACAACAAATACTTAACCAGATGTACAATTATTCTAGTAGTACTAATCAGTACAACAAATACTTAACCAGATATACATTATTCTCGTTGTTCTAATCAGAACATTGTCCTAGGATTAGGCACTCGATATTAAGAAGTCTAATCATCAGGAAGCAGTTTTACTCTCTCTTAACTTTATAATCGTAAGTAATCAGACAGTCAGTATCCTAAAAACGTCATAACTAACAGTACGACATTCAGTATGCTGACAAGCTCATTTTGTATCTTAGAGTCGGCAAATTGTGCAGAGGAGAGAAATAAGTAATTAATTTTCATTTAATAGTAATTGCACTTTGAGCATGTTAAAATTATTGTCACAGTGAGAAAGTAGAACATTTATTGTGTAATTACAAGTAAACCAAATGAATAGTTTATTACTAATCAAGTGATTGTTGGTGTCTACATTCATGTATGGGTGTCTACATTCAGGTAATGGTGTCTACATTCAGGTATAGGTGTCTACATTCAGGTATGGGTGTCTACATTCAGGTATGGGTGTCTACATTCAGGTATGCACTCACACAGTGAATAGATTTCATCACCAAACCTCATATTTTCTATTTATCATTTTCTAGAAGAAGAATGATAATATATTATTATTATTACTATCATTATTGTTATTATTATTATACAAGGATGCCATTTCATTATTAAATAAGATTTTAAAAAATCAGAATTCTGCTATATGGTACCGATTGTTATTTAGAAAGATATAAATAATAATATTTGGTAATAATTACGAGTGGCATAAATAATATTTAGTAATGTATAATTACAAGTGGCATAAATAATATTTATTAATGTATAATTAAGAGTGGCATAAATAATATTTAGTAATGTATAATTAAGAGTGGCATAAATAATATTTAGTACTGTATAATTACGAGTGGCATAAATAATATTTAGTACTGTATAATTAAGAGTGGCATAAATAATATTTAGTAATGTATAATTAAGAGTGGCATAAATAATATTTAGTAATGTATAATTAAGAGTGGCATAAATAATATTTAGTACTGTATAATTATGAGTGGCATAAATAATATTTAGTAATGTATAATTAAGAGTGGCATAAATAATATTTAGTAATGTATAATTAAGAGTGGCATAAATAATATTTAGTAATGTATAATTACGAGTGGCATAAATAATATTTAGTAATGTGCAGTCATAGGTGAGATAAATAATGATATTTGGTAATGTGTTGTCATAAGTGAGATAAATAATGATATTTGGTAATGTAGTCATAAGTAACAATAATAATATTTGGTAATGTGTAGGCATAAGTAACAATAATAATATTTGGTAGTGTGTAGTCATAAGTAAAAATAATAATATTTGGTAATGTGAAGTGATATGAGGTAAATAATATTAGATCATTAATATTAATTTGTTACATGTTAATATGTATTAATATGTGACATAAATAGTATTTGGCAATGTGTAGTAATCAGGGACATCATTAATAATAATAGTTGATATGTAGTAATGAGTTACATAAATAATCAAATTAGGTCATGTGTAGTAACAAGTAAGATAAACAATATTTGGTAATATGTAGTAATAAGTGAGATAAATAATAATATTTGGTAATAAGTAGTAATAAATTACACAAATAACATTTGGTGTATAGTAATAAGTAATAAGTGATGTAAATAATATTGATTAAAATGGTCATACTAGCTAATGTGGGGACTAGAGAAACAATGGCCATACTAGCTAATGTGGAGAATGGAGAAACAATGGCCATACTAGCTAATGTGGAGACTGGAGAAACAATGGCCATACTAGCTAATGTGGAGACTGGAAAAACAATGGCCATACTAGCTAATGTGGAGAATGGAGAAACAATGGTAATACTAGCTAATGTGGAGAATGGAGAAACAATGGCCATACTAGCTAATGTGGAGACTGGAGAAACAATGGTAATACTAGCTAATGTGGAGAATGGAGAAACAATGGCCATACTAGCTAATGTGGAGACTGGAGAAACAATGGTAATACTAGCTAATGTGGAGAATGGAGAAACAATGGCCATACTAGCTAATGTGGAGACTGGAGAAACAATGGCCATACTAGCTAATGTGGAGAATGGAGAAAACGTGGATTGGATTGACGAGAGGAGCTTGATTGGGAAGGAATATTCCTTTCAATGAAAGATGTCACTCTAGAAATAAATGGTTTTCTTGTTCGTTCAGTGGAGGAATATCTTACTTTGCCTCGGAAGAAGGATAACTATGAAGAGAAGTAATTAAATTACAAATACTTCAGATTTTAGACCATTAAAACTTTTCTGCGTTTGTTGAAACTTTCATGTTAATAAGAATTGATGTGTTTGATGGGTTTAATTAACATTTCATTTTTTTGTTGTTCTTTAAAATGAATTAAAGTTTTAAACATATTAGTATAAACTGTTTACTAACGAAGCAGTCCTTAAACACTATTTTACAAAAAAAAATATTGATTTTTGTCTTTCTAGTTAACTGATTAACATTACATTTACTTTTCGGTATAGAATTACAAAAAGTTGTAGAAAGAAATTGGGTGTAATTGTAAGAGATCTGTGACGTCACACAGAGGGAGTTCTGGGATTTTGAGACGAAGTGTGACGAGAAAAAAAGGGTGTGAAATATTACAAAAATGACATGATATGTCCACGACCCCTTTGATCAATTTCTTTTTCCTCAGGAAAGACAACCCTAGCTAGAGTTGAATCAAACTTGCATAGCAGTGTCCAGAACGGATTAAAGAAAAGCATTTGTTTTTGTAATCTAAACTTATATGTGATGTTCTGTAGCTTAATCAGAACATAAATATAAATAGCAGTTCAAACACAACATAGGAAAAAAATTGTCTTTTCTTAAGTTAAAAAAATGTATACTTCTACTATTACTTCTACTATTCTACACTAGTCACCTCTTACTACTTAGACTACCAGCTCTACACTAGTCACCTCTTACTACTTAGACTACCAGCTCTCTACTAGTCACCTCTTACTACTTAGACTACCAGCTCTCTACTAGTCACCTCTTACTACTTAGACTACCAGCTCTATACTAGTCACCTCTTACTACTTAGACTACCAGCTCTATACTAGTCATGCCTAACTACTTATAGACTGGCATATCTACACTAACCTCTTACTATTTACAAGCTGCCATCTCTATACTAGTCACGCCTAATTACTTACAGACTGTCATCTGTAACTAATCACCTCTTACTACTTACAGACTGGCATCTCTACACTAGTCACCTCTTACTACTTACAGACTGGCATCTCTACACTAGTCACGCCTAACTACTTACAGACTGGCATCTCTACACTAGTCACCTCTTACTACTTACAGACTGGCATCTCTACACTAGTCACCTCTTACTACTTACAGACTGGCATCTCTACACTAGTCACCTCTTACTACTTGCAGGCTGCCATCTCTACACTAGTCATGCCTAACTACTTACAGACTGCCATCTCTACACTAGTCACCTCTTACTACTACAGACTGCCATCTCTACGCTAGGCATGTCTCATACAACAAAATAGTTCAAATTCATTTTAGTTAATTACTCTCTTTATAGGCGAAGACTTCGGTCAATTAATGAAAGATTTCTGAATTTCGTGATTTAATTTTTCAACTTACAAATTAAATATTCACCTTTTACATTGATCATAACTACACTGTCCAATATGTACATGACTTTCTGACGTCACAGACCACGTGACATTATCTGCTGATGTTGTGGTACATCAAATTACACTTAAAGCTTTATCATTTAAAATCAGTACAATAATACATTATAAAAATGGTAACAGGTTGTTGTGCACCTAATTAGGCAAAACGATTTAGCAAAATATTCGATTCTTTCGACTACCCACAAAAAGCAAAGTGCTTTATATTTGCTTGAAAAACTAATAACTTGACCAGTTAGTTGACCTAGTTATCGAAGGCAAACATGTTCATTTTAAATTGTGAACTCAAAGCAGTCAGAGAGTTGTAATATGGTCAAGCAGTCATGAATATTTTGTAATACTTCTTAATAGTAATAAGTTTTCTAAATCGTTACTTGCAAATGTACTACTAAATTGGTTCAGTAACAAGAAAACAAATATTAAATTGAAACAGAAAGAGATTATTGTTTGCAACTTCATTCCTCCAAGAAATAACAAAATAAACAGCTTTATATCATTGTTAATTACTATTGTTTGTATCAGACAAGTACATTTAAAATATATTGTGTGCAGTGAGTCTATTTTGTATCAGACAAGTACATTTAAAATATATTGTGTGCAGTGAGTCTATTTTGTATCAGACTGTACATTTAAAATATAATGTAAAAGTGAGTATATTTTGTATCAGACCTGTAAATTTAAAATATATTGTATGCAGTGAGTCTAAACATTTATTTGTAACAGTGTACTATGTAGTTAAGAAATACTGTTTACACTGCATTAGAATAATATAATAGTTATAATTACCTTTATTTAATCTTTATTGTTTATGAGATAATTAAAGCTATGATAAAATTAATTACCATTAAAAAAAAAATAACGCAGTGACTTTTCGTTTAAAGGACAAACTGATTAACAGCATATCGAGCCCATTCTAAAGCCGATATTCCGTATCAATAAGTTCGAATTATTTTATTACTAATGAGTTCCAATAGTTCTTACAGCGTAATTTTGATACATCAAGATGCTCAGTGTAAATTATGATGGAAACTAGCTTTCTGGTATCAGCAAATGTAAACAAGACGCCTTTTGTCTACCACTCAACTGCGCATGAGCTGAAAGACCCGGGTGATAAATATAATAGAAACACTTTACATCCCTGGCCTAGAGACTAATTTAGGTTCCATTCAAACGAGTGCGGTCTAATATGACAGGTACAAATCATGTAAACTAAAGAAGGCGTCTTTAATTTAGCTAATTGTCACTGCTCTTATCCTGTCAAATGATATCAATCATGTAAACTCAAAGATGGCGTCTTTAATTTAGCTAATTGTCACTGCTCTTATCCTGTCAAATGATATCAATCATGTAAGTGTACGTGCACTCTAAATGCTTTCACGTTTTTGTTATTACAAGAAATTACACACAAATGAAATATTAAGCAGTAAAAATGCTGGACTCCTTTCAGGAAGTATACAAATTAAACTGTAAATTGTAAAAATACTACACATATGGACGAACAAGTCAGCAATCATGAATTCAGGAGCACTAAGCGCACATTTGTATTTTATAATGTATAAACCTAGTCTCTTTCCAACACTTACATTTTCCACTGCAGCAGGGGTGCACAAACTGCGGTCCGAAGCAGGGCTCTGTGCGGCCAACGGAAGATTTTATTTCATTATTTGTGTTGTTTGTTTTCTATCCATGTGCCATCCATGTGCAATCTGACTTGCGGCCCTCCACGCACTATCTATTGGAAATTTGGCCCTCTGACCTAACAAGTTTGCGTACCCCTGCTCTACAGCATCACACAATCATGGCCTATCACAATGGCCGAGACAAATTTCTAGTTATACAATTTGTGTACATGACCTGACATGAACTTTTCGAATAAAAAGCTAAGTGTGACGACTGCCGCACAGCGTGAAATTTCTCTAGTATAATTTGCATAGTGGGTATTTTTGTATGTTTCGAAGGAAACAGCCACAACGAGGCCGAAATATTTGCCTTTGAAAATATGAGAAATAACATACAGCATTGCACTTCGCAAATAGAAATCATCTGGTCTTCAAAAATTACCCCTAACATGTAAGCTTTCCTTCAAATGAATAAATAATTTAAATAATGTTTTAAAATGTTTAACTTTAAAAAATTTACTTGTCAGCAAAAAACTAAGCTGTGGATATCATTACATGTACTTAAATTACGCAAACCAGCTCAGTAGTTGGAGCTATGGTTATCTTTACTTAATTAAACCGCAAAACTCAGTCGGTGGAGCTATGGATATCATTACCTACACTGCAAAAACCATCTCATTCGGTGGAGCTCTGGATGTCATTACTTACAATTAAAAAACCATCTCAGTCGGTGGAGCTCTGAATGTCATTACTTACAATTAAAAAACCATCTATGTCGGTGGAGCTCTGGATGTCATTACTTACAGTGCAAAAACCATCTCAGTCGGTGGAGCTCTGGATGTCATTACTTACAGTGCGAAAACCATCTCAGTCGGTGGAGCTATGGATGTCATTACCTACAGTGCAAAAACCATCTCAGTTGGTGGAGCTATGGATGTCATTACTTATTTTGTACTAACTATATCAGTCGGTGGAGCTATGGATGTCATTACTTAAATTACGCGAACCATCTGCTACTTTCACCTCGAAAGTAAATTCTCCTCACTGGGATCGAAGTTTACAATAATAAAAATTAGTGCTTGGGCAAACAGTCTACAAAAACAAAAGCAGAGCCTGGACAGTCTACAAGACAAAATCACAACTTGGTCGAATAGTTTTTAACAGATCTTTAGGCAAATAGTTAACCAAACCACCACCACCACCACCCAAAACGTTTACAAGATAATAAACAGAACTTAGGCAAATAACAATTTACATAAACAGAAATTGGGTTAAAACATTTAAATAAAAACAGAGCTTGGGCAAATAACAGTTTACAAAAATCCAAAACAGAACTTTTATGAAAACAACAGTTTAATATTTATATGATGATCATTCAGTGGTATCCCAAACCAATGGCTTAAAATGATAAATGCAAATACTGTTGAGTCGTGAATATTGCATTGTTTATTTATTTTACCAAAAACAAATAAACAGACTCTTAATACGATAGCTGAACATTTTTTTTCTTATTTCTTTCGTTTTCTGAAAAAAAAAAAAGGAAATAAATGTCTATCGAAAATTATTTTAATGATATTTATTTCAACCAAAACATTTTTTAAAAGGAGGAGAAAAAATTCTACTTGTATTTATTTTCTTTGTCTAAATTGCTTCGCGGCAACAACAAAATAAGCATGTCCAAAAGAAGCAACCATTTTTTTTTAAAATTAAATTAGAAGAAAGCAAAAGAATTTTTAAAAATATGTGCAGTGATGCTCAAATGCCTAAGAGATATTTATGTGACATTTATAAACGTGACTGACACAACAGTCAGCAAGATAGTGTGTGTTCTGAAACTAATGTGGACAGTGAACTTAGAGTATATATGCGGAAGTGCGTAAGAAGACATGTACACATTGATTGATTGAGTGTAGGGGGGGGGGCGCTTCCGGCTTCCGCCGCTTTCGCGCAAACATGTACACATCCATTCTCTCGCGATTTACATACTTTCACTTAAGATCAGGAGCTCGTATGAAACCTCCCTGCTCTCGGAGGTCAAGCCTAAATTTATCAGCCAATGGGATTAGTTGTACGTAAAACAGAACTTTGGCAGCGCTGCAGTTTATTTAGCATGTTTAATTTCATAAAGGCATATTATTACTTTTCAGAGGCGGATTTTAATATTAAATTTTGTATCTTTGGGGATTTTTTTTTTGGGGTGTAATAAGCTGTGCAAACGGTAGGGTGATAAACTACGCGGGCGTCAGTGTTACTTTTTTTTTTTTCAGTTCTCCATTTCCAGACTGACATGATAGTATGTATTGTGATTTGTTTTGGGCTTAATATGTATAAGTGTTCGATACAGAAAAGGGAAAGCGTTGAAATTGGGTTGTTGTTTTTTTATTTTCTTGTGTGGATTGTTTACTTATAGCTTTTTCTGTTTGTGTTCTGAATAGTTTACAAATGCACTAGTAGAGTTAGCACTCAGCAATATGTCGTACACTTAAGAGTTAAAAGTAGGTCATACACATTTTTCAGTCATCAGCATGTCACAAAGTTTGTTTTCTAAAATAGTTAATGTCATTTTCTTTTAAGTTAGCAGTATGCAACACTCTTTTTTTTTTTTACAGTGAGCAGTGTTAAGCACTTTTGACACTTAGCAGTATGCCTACAGTCGATTTATTGAAGTTTAGCCCATGCACTTTCTTGCAACACCACCTAGAAATAAAATATTTGTCATCACTATACCTTAGAAGATATTCTTCTTTTTTAAAATTAGTTTATTTTGCATCATGCCAAAGTTTTTCTGACTGTTTCGAGCAGAAGATATAAAAATGGCTGATATTTAATGATGGTATTTTTTTTTATGGTAAGTTAACGAACACTGGCAGTGACCTTGATATTAGAAATCATACTTACATCAGTCCTCACAAACCCACGTGTGTGACCTCACGTACAACATCATTAATGTTCGACTCCGTCACTACAACAACTGAATACTTAGAATATAAATACTTTGGCGAAATATCTGTTATTCTCCCTTTAAATACACACTCAAGTATACATAACCAACCAATAAACAGGCAAAGTGCATGTTGCCCTACATATGCAAAGAAAATTATGTGTATAGATATGTAATATCGCTAAGTATTATTTAATATAGATAGATATGTAATATCGCTAAGTATTATTTTATATAGATAGATAGATTTGTAATATCGCTAAGTATTATTTTATATAGATAGATAGATTTGTAATATCGCTAAGTATTATTTTATATAGATAGATAGATTTGTAATATCGCTAAGTATTAGTTTATATAGATAGATAGATTTGTAATATCGCTAAGTATTATTTTATATAGATAGATAGATTTGTAATATCGCTAAGTATTAGTTTATATAGATAGATAGATTTGTAATATCGCTAAGTATTATTTTATATAGATAGATAGATTTGTAATATCGCTAAGTATTATTTTATATAGATAGATAGATTTGTAATATCGCTAAGTATTATTTTATATAGATAGATAGATTTGTAATATCGCTAAGTATTAGTTTATATAGATAGATTTGTAATATCGCTAAGTATTATATTATATAGATAGATATGTAATATCGCTAAGTATTATATTATATAGATAGATTTGTAATATCCCTAAGTATTATATTATATAGATAGATTTGTAATATCGCTAAGTATTATATTATATAGATAGATTTGTAATATCGCTAAGTATTATATTATATAGATAGATTTGTAATATCGCTAAGTATTATATTATATAGATAGATTTATAATATCGCTAAGTACCAATCTGAGGAAAAGTGTTGCAACTGTCCGTAAACTTGTCGGGGCTCTGCTGTCGAGGTTCACAAAACGAGGTTCCTAGCCTTCTGTCAGATCTGTCACACATATGCTAGCTACACTGTAACACTGTACGTTTCTGTTCCGTGAGACTGGTATAGTTGATCGCCAACCGCAGTAGAAGCGAGTCTGGGCTAGAAACAGTGCACGTTCGCCAAAAGAGTCTGACGCTACATACCACTCGACAACCGACAAACTTACCAGTGCACTTGTTCGTAACACTACGTTATTGCACCAGCATCTCAATGGCTTCCCAGTCCATGCAGTCGTCACCAGAGGCTGAGTGTTCAGCACTAACAAGCACTACGGCCACACATGCACTAGTCAGAACTGTCTCACCAATCTGTTGGTAAATAGCCTCGAGATGCTGACGCCTGGCCATACACGGCTCTGAATCCAGCGAAAGAACAGCACGTTGTTTTACACAGCCGTTGAAACAAATCCGTGTTTGTGTGAAGACAGAGAAATGCCCTTAACACACTACGTGTACAAGTTTTGCTCTCCCGCCATGTTGGGCAGAGCGCACACACCAAGGCCAAGGATAAAGCTGAGAGAAAGAGTGAACGGCCAGGCACTGGTCTACAGAGGCAAGTGAGCTGACAGAGAAAGGGGAGGGAGGGGATGGCTGACGTGTCGTGCATCTGACCTGCGCTGAGTCATGTTCGTAGAGCTTGAACTAGCAGACGGCAATTTGCTTTGGCACAACGGTTAAGTCGTCTGGTACATATTAAAATTAATGTATAAAAGAAGTAGGGAGTGGGGGGGGCACAAAGAATACTTAGACAATGCACAAAAGCAGAAAGGAACCCTTAAACAAAACTTTGTATAATCTAACACTTTATCGATCTTGAATCTGAAAGAAGTAAATATTTGCAAAATCAAACCGAAATTTGATTTATTTTAAAAAGAAAGAAGTTTCTGGTATTTTATTCGTGCGTCGCTCACTTATTAGAGTTTTGTCTCTCCAGAAAGCCTTCACCTTTCCACTCTCTCGGTTTCCGGTGCTTTGAAATCAATGAACCAAACTTGACTTTTAGTTTAAACCTTCTAAATCTTTCACTCTGGTCCCTAGGAATGATTCGTGTGTTTACCAGTTCTGTGTGTGAGAGTAAGTAAATTGTATCCCCTTGTTGTGCAATGGGGTCAGGGTTTTTATTTTCTCTTTCTTTCACTCACTGGCAGCGTAGCATGGCGCAAGCGAGTCTCGGCTTCAAAATGACCAGACACGCACGCAACGCCAGGAGCTAAAAATAACCCGCCCTCGCTCTGACTTCGCGGAAAATTGACACAAAGAAACCTATAGTCTAAGAAAGGAATTAGTGCAGTGATTCCCAAAGTGTGCAACTCACAGGGGGCGCCGTGAACCGAGAATGTCTGATAAGCCACTGGTGCGGAATCTTTCGTTTGATTTCCTAGAAATGTGTGTTCTTTGTAGGCACTGAATATATAGTGTTTTATGTAGGCATTGAATACAACTGCCTTTGTTTCTAGTCGAATTTTGAATACGTAAAATGTGTTTTTGTGTGTTACTTTTGTTTAACAGTGTGTTTCTTAGACGATTCTAATTAGCTGTTTAGTTGTTATGGTGAAATTGTGTGTTTAATTATCTCTTTATCCTTAAAATCTCTCTTTCAGTATTGACATTTATTCTTTGAATATTTTTGTTGCAATGAAAACAGTTTTCGAAATTACGCACTGTAGTTAACTTATTTCTCCGTTTCATTTATTAATTTATTTATTTCATTTATTAATTTATTTATTTCATTTATTAATTTAACTTCAGTGCGTAATTTCGAAAACTGTTCCCCATCAAAATCTAAAATGCCCTTCTTCACACACCATTTTCCACAAGCACAAACACACAGAGAGTTGGTGTTATACAACTGTTAAAGTAGTGACAGTTACTAAAAGTATATTAATATATTAAGCCCAGTGGCGTTGATAAGACTTTTAAAGGATCAAAATGTCTTAATTCGCTATTTTTACAGTTACTATTAATTTAAAATCTACGTACATTAAAACTGCTTTCGTTCAGTAAAGTCACTATTTCACTCCCCTACATCCCTTTCTTTTGCCTCTTTAGTTTCCACGCTTAATAAAGACAGGTTTCTTAATTGATTCTGACACATAGTACTCCATCGATAGCGTTTGGTTTGTGTTCAGTTTTTTAAACAAGCTATTTCCGCACTTGTCACTTTAAAAATGGATTAAAGAGAATGTGAAAAGGGGCAAAGAACTCCTGGATTAAAGAGAATGTGAAAAGGGGCAAAGAACTCCTGGATTAAAGAGAATGTGAAAAGGGGCAAAGAACTCCTGGATTAAAGAGAATGTGAAAAGGGGCAAAGAACTCCTGGATTAAAGAGAATGTGAAAAGGGGCAAAGAACTCCTGGATTAAAGAGAATGTGAAAAGGGGCAAAGAACTCCTGGATTAAAGAGAATGTGAAAAGGGGCAAAGAACTCCTGGATTAAAGAGAATGTGAAAAGGGGCAAAGAACTCCTGGATTAAAGAGAGAGATTTTTTTAATAGATTAAACTTTTGCACACGTCTTATGGAAGTAGTTGTAAATCCTGAATATTTTGATCTCAGTGTTCATGTGTGTTTTGCTTATTTATAAACTACCTGTTTTATGCATATTCCTTAGTACGGCTGTACAGAACCTCATGGTGGACTACATTAAGATGCTGTTCATGTGCATTGTCCTCCTAACAATACACAGTGTGTGGTGGAAACGTGAAAAGTGCACATACAATTAAAATAATTCAATCGCTTGACTAGAAATAGCATATACTGTAGGGGGGGGGGGGGAAATAAGACGTCCATCTTGTAAAAGATGCAAGACATCTACTACCGGAGACGCGTCAACATTGTTAGTCACGGTTGGTTACCCTTCTCGGCTGAGAGGAACTTGTACGTGATACTGCGGTAGTGATTAGGTCAGGGGTCACCAACACGGTGCCCGCAAAGACCACATGAGTCGCCCGCAGGCCTTTTCTAAGTCTTCACATTATTAATAATGTATACAGGCAAACTAGAAGAGTGTATCAAACTGGTAGCCCTTCGTATAACTCAGTACCCATGAAGTAGCTCTCAGTATCAAAAAGATTGGTGACCCCTGGCCTAGGCTAACAGATTTCAACATATGCAATAAACCGTTAAGTCAGAACTTTGCCCCAGATGGCAGGCATATGCTTAGCACACATATTTTGTATTCATGCAATGACACTTTCTATTGCAACAAACTACAAACAAATAAATCATCACCCTGTGAGGCATTCCGAAATAAAGCAGCCGGCGCAAAGGGACACAGCCACCCCTCCTTCCCCCGTCGCGCCGACGTTGTGTCAGAATCTTAACTATATTTCGACGAGCGGCGAGAGTTGGAAGGAGTGGACAAGAGAATGGGCGTGCGAGCTAGTGCTGTCATAACTAGCATGTCTTTGGAACACAGACTTTATTAAAAAGTCTTCCGAGAGTCCAGTGACACAGTTACCGTATCTTACTTAAGTGGTAATCATAGTACAGGTGGGAGTTTCTTGTAAAATCTTTCAGCTCAGGAAACGGCAGAGTCGTCCTATGTATGCTTGTAACGCTTGAGTCAGCAAATATTTGTTGCGACAAATAATATATAAGTAAAGCTAGGCTTACATTAAACGCGAAAGCGGCGGAAGCCGAAAGCGCCCCCTACATTCAATCAAAATCAAAGCTTACATTAAATATGTAATTACTACACAGCTCATTTGTTTCGTGTACTCTCAAATTAATACAAATAATTGAAAGTAATTAGATTTTATTTTACTTTCACATAACTTGGGATGAACTTAGAATTAAATATATATGTTTAATATGTTTGTTTCGGTGTTTACTAGTTTGCTTGCACAGCTCGAAAGTGCAATGGTATACTCTTGAACAACTGCCAGTAGTTAAGTATGATAAATAATTCCGCGACCCGCTCATTAAATGCGTATAGAGGCACGCCCACGCTACACACAAAGACTCGCGTGTAATGAATGTGGCCAGTGCTCTAGGAAGGAGAACAGAGCTTGTTATTGATAGAACATAATTTATATTAACATTTCAATAGAATTTTCTATTCTAAGGACGGTCCTATTTCATTTCTGCATCTGGCTCACCTGACAAACAGTGGCCGAGGCAACAGATTTAAACTCATTCTTTAAAAGCTAAAAATAACTTGCATAGATATTCAATTTCAATCAGCACAGGGAATGTACTACGCTTGTTAGCTTTAGCTAAATTCTTTGGCCTTCTAGGGAAACGTCAGATATTTAATAAAATTAATATTTCCTTGAACAAAGAAAAAAAGGATACGGAGAACGAGGAGAGACAGACAGAATTACACTGTTTGGAGGTTATTCCTGAAACAACAACGAAGGGTTTAAAGACATCAATGCATTTACGAAATGCATACATATGAATACCCTTTGATAACATTTGATAAATACTTCACCTAAACGGTAAATATTTACATAAGGTGTATGAATACCCTTTCTAAACATTTGATAAATACTTCACCTAAACGGTAAATATTTACATAAGATGTATGAATACCCTTTCTAAACATTTGATAAATACTTCACCTAAACGGTAAATATTTACATAAGGTGTATGAATACCCTTTCTAAACATTTGATAAATACTTCACCTAAACGGAAAATATTTCTATAATGCAAACATAGTAAGAACACTTTCCATAAACGAATAAATATCTGAATACATATCTCTCACCAGGCAAAACGTCTTATGAATACCTTCCTACATCAGGAAAACATCTACATGGCAATCTACATAAGTATGTATGTGTTCTTTTAGTAGGCTTTCAGGCCAAACTGTCATATACAGCGCAGTCCTTTGGTAACTGTAGGGGTGAAAGGTCGCAACTAGATGAGAATATCTGAGTAAGACTTTGATCTTTAAAGTTCAATCATAATGACTTAGATTATTTAATCTTTAAAAATTAGTCATAATGACTTGGATTATTTTATCTTTAAAGTTTAGGCGTAATGACTTAGATCATTTTATCTTGAAAGTGGAGCTGTAATGACTTGGGTTATTTTATCTTGAAAGTGGAGCCGTAATGACTTGGGTTATTTTATCTTGAAGGTTTGGCCGTACTGACGTAGATTTTAAAAAAGTACTTGCTTAGTTTTAGAGGTAATCAGTTTTCTTTCATTTTAAATAATATCATGCGCGTACAGTTCATTATAGTTTCAACATGTCAGTCCACAGCAAGTCAATATTGAGCAAATTCTCTAGGAGTTAAAGTCAGAGGGCGTCGAAAGGAAAGATTGTCGAAATCAGAATACACACGTACCACTGTACTTAATTTTTAATACTGTCTCTAACAGAAATCAGAATACACACGTACCACTGTACTTAATTTTTAAAACTGTCTCTAACAGAAATCAGAATACACACGTACCACTGTACTTAATTTTTTAAAACTGTCTCTAACAGAAATCAGAATACACACGTACCACTGTACTTAATTTTTAAAACTGTCTCTAACAGAAGCATTGCCTAATCAATTTTTAAAATGTTGTCTCAAAAAGACCCCCCCTCTCTCCAAAAGACATCATCTATTATTTTTAAATCTGTTTCTTGGACAAATAAGACGTATACCATGGTTTTATTTTGTTTTATTTTTTAAAACAACTCTCAAATATATAATACATGTATCAGCGTATTATTTACTTTTACAAGTCTCTAAACAAGTCAGGTACCATCTTTTGGTTTTTACAAGTCTCTAAAATAAACAGTTTTCTGCACTGGAGGCCGATCCAAAGTGTGCACTGTGTCTTTTTGGATCGGCCTCCAGTGCAGAAAACTGTTGAATACAGATGTTATCAGGCCCCAGAAAGACACAGTGCGCACTTTAAATCGGCCTCCAGTGCAGAAAACTGTTGAAAACAGATGTTATCAGGCCCCAGAAAGACACAGTGCGCACTTTAGATCGGCCTCCAGTGCAGAAAACTTTTGAATACAGATGTTATCAGGCCCCAGAAAGACACAGTGCGCACTTTAGATCGGCCTCCAGTGCAGAAAACTGTTGAATACAGATGTTATCAGGCCCCAGAAAGACACAGTGCGCACTTTAGATCGGCCTCCAGTGCAGAAAACTGTTGAATACAGATGTTATCAGGCCCCAGAAAGACACAGTGCGCACTTTAGATCGGCCTCCAGTGCAGAAAACTGTTGAATACAGATGTTATCAGGCCCCAGAAAGACACAGTGCACACTTTGGATCGGGCGTTAAGTATTCATTAACTGATTAATCGTCTCAAACATCACTCGTGGACATCAATTTTTTTCTTGCAGAAAATACCAACTTCAACTCAATGCCATAACTACAGGTTTCAAAAGAACACAACATTAAAATTGAAAACAATGTCGGCATTTACAAGACAGATTGAACAGTTTCAGCTTTTAACACATTGGAGATTAAATTATTGCATAGCGAACGTGAGCCGCATACATTTACATGATTAAGTTTTAGTTTAGGGCAATAAAACAATTATATTGTTTGCTTTAAGATACGTTTCAAGATTTTGTTTTTAAAACCATGAAATTAAATTAAAACATTGCTGTGAAGCAGAAAGGAAAAAGATTGAAAAGAGCATAGGCCCTATATGCGCGCGCGCACACACACACACACACACACACACACACAATCCTCACAGAAATTAAAGTGAAGTCAAATGTGAACTAAAGAAATGGACATATGTACAATCAACACGATAACTAAAAAAAAAACCGGAAAAATAAAATAAGTTATCACACATATACATTTACTTATGTTTTCTTCTCTATTTTTTTTTTAATAGATCAGTAAGTGTAAAATTTAACTGCAATATCTTTGTTTCATTTCTCACTCTATTTTCGTTTCAGCCTCCCGCTGCCACTGATTTCATAGAGGTTTCAGTTTTAGAGTGAGAAATTATGTTCTGGAAGAGAAAGAGATTAAATTTCTAGAAGCATAAGTTCTGGAAAGGATACATTTATGTTCTGGAAGGGAGAAATTCATGTTCTGGAGAGATTTATGTGTGGAAGTGAAATTTTGTTCAAGAAAGGAGAGGTTTATGTTCTGGAAAAGAGATATTTATTAAACTTGGAAGTTAGACATTCTATTCTGGAAGCGAGAGACTTATGTTCTGGATAGAATAAATATTGAGTGTTATTAGTGGGGAGGTAGAGGGGAAAATTGGATCTTTGGCAGATCTGGGTGCAATTTAGCCAGGTCAGCTGTATACCGGTCTACACGGATTTTCAATTACCAGAAGATCATTGGCGCTTATAATATATAACTAGCGAGACACGAGTTATCGTCCATGAACAGTTTACTCAGTCCACCAAGCGAGACTCGAGTTATCGTTTATGAATAGTTAACTTAGTCCATCATGCGAGACACGAGTTATCGTCAATGACCCTATGTTGTTCAAAATGCTGAGTGAATAATTTCTTTATGTTCAGCCTCTCATTCTAGAGTTCACTCATCTAGTTGTCACGAACATTGAAGTGTATCAATATAAACTATAGGAAAGTCACGAATAGTGAAGTGTGTCAATATAAACTATAGGAAAGTCACGAACACTGAAGTGTGTCAATATAAACTACAAGAAAGTCACGAACACTGAAGTGTGTCAATATAAACTATAGGAAAGTCACGAATAGTGAAGTGTGTCAATATAAACTATAGGAAAGTCACGAATAGTGAAGTGTGTCAATATAAACTATAGGAAAGTCACGAACACTGAAGTGTGTCAATATAAACTACAAGAAAGTCACGAACACTGAAGTGTGTCAATATAAACTATAGGAAAGTCACGAATAGTGAAGTGTGTCAATATAAACTATAGGAAAGTCACGAACACTGAAGTGTGTCAATATAAACTACAAGAAAGTCACGAACACTGAAGTGTGTCAATATAAACTATAGGAAAGTCACGAATAGTGAAGTGTGTCAATATAAACTATAGGAAAGTCACGAATAGTGAAGTGTGTCAATATAAACTATAGGAAAGTCACGAATAGTGAAGTGTGTCAATATAAATACAGTTAAGTTACGAATAGTGAAGTGTGTCAATATAAACTACAGTTAAGTCACGAATATTGAAGTGTGTCAATATAAATACAGGAAAGTCACGAATATTGAAGTGTGTCAATATAAACTACAGTTAAGTCACGAATATTGAAGTGTGTCAATATAAATACAGGAAAGTCACGAATATTGAAGTGTGTCAATATAAACTACAGTTAAGTCACGAATATTGAAGTGTGTCAATATAAATACAGGAAAGTCACGAATATTGAAGTGTGTCAATATAAATACAGGAAAGTCACGAATATTGAAGTGTGTCAATATAAACTACAGTTAAGTCACGAATATTGAAGTGTGTCAATATAAATACAGGAAAGTCACGAATAGTGAAGTGTGTCAATATAAACTACAGTTAAGTCACGAATATTGAAGTGTGTCAATATAAATACAGGAAAGTCACGAATAGTGAAGTGTGTGACAAATTTTATAAATGAAAGTGTACCAATGCGTCAATATAAACACCAATTGCAAAAACAGTTAAGATTACCAATGTTCCAATACAATCATTAAATGCAAGAATAAGTAAAAATGTATTAATCTACCAGTACAAACTACAAATGCAAATATAATGAAAACTTTACCCTACACACCATTGGAAATTTAAGTGAAGATATATTAATGTACCAGTACAAACGACAAATGCAAATATAATGAAAACTTTACCAATTTACTAATACACACACACACACACACACACACACACACACATCCATTGGAAAATTAAGTGAAGGTATATTAATGTACAAGTACAGAATCAAATGCAAAAATAAGTAAAGGTGTACCAATTTACCAAGACAAACAGCAACAGCAAACATACGTGAATGTGTGATATAGGTGATCAATGGAACATGTCAAATATCACAGCTGTGTACTGTTACTGTGATATAGGTGATAAAGGGAACGTGTCAAATATCACAGCTGTGAACTGTTACTGTGATATAGGTGATAAAGGGAACGTGTCAAATATCACAGCTGTGAACTGTTACTGTGATATAGATGATCAAGGGAACGTGTCAAATATCACAGCTGTGAACTGTTACTAGTAATAGAACTAAAAGAGAGGAATGTGAATTGTGATCAGAAACGTTTTACAGATTAAATAATTTTTTAATGAAGGTATATAAAAATACATGTATATATTTGTTTACTAATTAAATGACACAGATATTCTTAGCATCCTCTACCCCATATGAAATAAACAAATAATGTATGGCTAAGGAAACATCCTCTACCCCAAATGAAATAAACAAATAATGTATGGCTAAGTAAACATCCTCTACCCCAAATGAAATAAACAAATAATGTATGGCTAAGTAAACATCCTCTACCCAATATGAAATAAACAAATAATGTATGGCTAAGGAAACATCATCTACCCCATATGAAATAAACAAATAATGTATGGCTAAGGAAACATCCTCTACCCCATATGAAATAAACAAATAATGTATGGCTAAGTAAACATCCTCTACCCCATATGAAATAAACAAATAATGTATGGCTAAGTAAACATCCTCTACCCCATATCAAATAAACAAATAATGTATGGCTAAGGAAACATTCGGTAAAGAAGCAATAAATAGTAAGGCAAAATTGTATGAGATTCAAAATATACAAAAACATCAGTTATTGAACTTATATATTTCTTCTCTCTCTTTTTCTCTCTCTCTACACACACATACACACACACACACACACACACACACAGAGCAGTGATAACTAAAAACTGTTTTCAGAGTTGTTTAGCTCTAACATTGACCATAAAAATTTCGTGACAACCGATCCATGAGCGTCCGGACCACCGAGAAATGTGGGTACACCAGTGGTTGCGATGAGAGTAAAATATCCTGAAGCCTTGCTCATGCAGTGCCCGAAGGATCTGAAGTCCCTTAAGGAATATGGAACGGTCCTGTACTTTGTTTTTATCCAAGTGTATGTGAATCTCAAAAACCAGCTGGACCACGTTCTTCAGTTCACCGGAAGCGATGATCTGTGGAAAGGTGGACAACTCCATCTGCTCAATGTCCACCTTAAGAACGTCAATCTGAAAAACAAAAATTACAAACGTCGACCCAATCTAAAAAGAAAATACCAAACAAATGTATACATGCCAACGCAAGCAAAGTGTAAGTATTTACAAAATATCTTTTTCTTCTTCCATTCTTATGACAATCACGTGAGCATTTGAACGTTATGATTCGTGACGCTAACTAAACCAAACAGCTCTTTCTTGTCATCAGTAAATTAGCCCCCTGTGACGTTAACGCCACCTAGTTAATGATTATGATTATTATTAATAATTAACCATTCATAACTAATTACAAGTGATGAGAATCTTAATTTATGTAATTAATCATTCTCCAGAGACACTACATGCCTATCTCACCTGGCGGACATCGGACGCTGTAAACGTTTTCTCTCTTTCACAACATTAAAGACAAATATTTACCGCCACATAATATTTCCGTAATAAGACAAATCTATATTTAGTGAGCCCACACACACCATCCCCCCACTTTCTTGTATGTATTAAGCATATTCGTTTAGATATTATATATGTTCGTTATATTGATTCGTCCCTGTCTTTATTCACTATCTTCGGTCTTTCCCTATTTTTCTATGTATGAGTGACGTACATTTTGTGCTCAAGGAATGCCACTTTATGTATGAGTGACGTACATTTGGTGCTCAAGATTTGCCACTATATGTATGAGTGACGTACAATTTGTGCTCAAGGAATGCCACTTTATGTATGAGTGACGTACATTTGGTGCTCAAGGTTTGCCACTATGAGTGACGTACAATTTGTGCTCAAGGAATGCCACTTTATGTATGAGTGACGTACATTTGGTGCTCAAGGTTTGCCACTATGAGTGACGTACAATTTGTGCTCAAGGAATGCCACTTTATGTATGAGTGACGTACATTTGGTGCTCAAGGTTTGCCACTATATGTATGAGTGAAGTACAATTTGTGCTCAAGGAATACATAAAGTGGCATGAGTGACGTACATTTGGTGCTCAAGGTTTGCCCCTATATGTATGAGTGACGTACAATTTGTGCTCAAGGAATGCCACTTTATGTATGAGTGACGTACATTTGGTGCTCAGGAAATGCCATTTTATGTATGAGTGATGTACATTTGGTGCTCAAGGAATGCCACTTTATGTGTTTCCTATGTACGTTTGGTGCTCAAGGAATGCCACTTTAAGTATGAGTGACGTACATTTTGGTGCTCAAGGAATGCCACTTTATGTATGAGTGACGTACATTTTGGTGCTCAAGGAATGCCACTTTATGAGTGACGTACATTTGGTGCTCAATTAATGCTACTTTATGTATGAGTGACATATATTTTGAATAAAAAAGAGAGTTAGTTATGTACTATAATCATCAAGAGGCTGTCTTCCCACCCTCTCTTTCTCCTGTGTGCAGTCAAATTGCGATGTTAGGCCAGCGTCACAGGCTACTTGTCTTTTGTACTTAACTTGCCCTGTAAGGGGCAGGCAGTGAAATTCCTGGAAACGCTTAAAGGACGTAAGCACGACAAGCCGAATATTACCAGCTCAAGTGCACGACTTGTTGAATTCGAATTGTTGATCAAGTTATATAATAGTAAAAATTAGAAACTAGATTTTTCTAGACCTGAACATTAGTTTATTAGATTTTTCTGAACTTTATAATATCCAAACTAGAACAGATACGCTGTGCCATTTCTCAAAGGGTATATTTGATTGTTCAAGTTCTTAATTGCCCTAAGCAATTAATTCTACATCAATGCGAGGTCAGATGGAATACTTTAAATTTTTCCATTTTTGCAATTTTAAACTACCTCTGAGACTTTTTCTCTTCTATATTTTGCGCTAGACTTTTACGTAAATTTATTATAAATTTTTTCTATACTTTCTCACACATTAATATACTGTCTGTCATTGAAGTATGTTACTTGTTTTACCTGCTGATGTATTGTTTATTGTGAATTATTTCATCAGATATTTTCTAGCATGTTCTTGTATGAAACTGGATACGTATATAGACAAAGTCTACTGTTATATGTGTATGCACTTCCTCTGTACAGTTATTTGTTGTGGGGACTGGTGTGTTTACAAGAGATTTGTTGTAGGGACTGGTGTGTTTACAAGAGATTTGAGAAAGTCCCTATATAAGCATTGTTACTCTTTTATTTAGGTAATGTTATATCTGCATTTTAACTTGTGCAATCTAATGTTATTACAACAGCCACTTCGTGATCTCGTAATGTGAGACTTTAAATGTTGTAGAGAGGTTGTGAGCTGAATATTTTCCTACTGAAACACTTAATGAAGTGGATATAGAGTTAGGATCTTATTCGATTCTGCCTGCTACATTTCAGATCTCTGTTGCTTTGGCCATTAGTCTGCTGCATCCTAGACCTAGCTGTCAGTCACGCCCCCAGTCAGAAGTCCTGCCAGGGTTTTCTATTTGACTAAGGTGGTTTAGAAGTATCTTTCAGAGCAGAGGCAATATGCTGCTGATTCATCCTCTACAGTGAAGATTAAACACTGTAAGCTGTTTCTCGACAGTGTAAACTTATCGACTCTCATCAATTTGTACTCAGTGAACTCGACACTTTGCATGTATTTTTGTACCAAAAATAGCAGTGCTTTTCCTCTTGTTAAAACATATTTAAACAATCAGCGGTTTCATTCTACATTTGCTACATATTAAATCGCCAGTTTATTCAACAGATTTTTGTTACATATTAATTGTCACCAGTTTATTCAACAGATTTTGTTACATATTAATTGTCACCAGTTTATTCAACAGATTTTTGTTACATATTAAATGTCACCAGTTTATTCAACAGATTTTGTTACATATTAATTGTCACCAGTTTATTCAACAGATTTTTGTTACATATTAATTGTCACCAATTTATTCAACAGATTTTTGTTACATATTAAATGTCACCAGTTTATTCATCGAACCCTTCTGTTTACTTTATCAAATATCTACCAGTGTCTAGGCATGAGTGAACTGAATGTGGACGAGTCTATACCTATCTATCAATCTGCCTGGTGAGTGACCAATCAATCATGTACTTTTGTCACTGGTTCTGCGTCAAGGCTATGGGTGCTAGTTAATGCAGCACATGAGACGAACATCTATAGTTGCAGCCATCCACTCATATATCGTACCAATTCATGCTTAAAGGATAAACATCGTGGTGCAAGAATAAACTCTACGATAAACGCAGTTGTTCAAGCTTACAATAAATACTAGAAATTGCAATCGTAGACTACATTAAAGGATATCTCTATACCTGAAACAAAGACAAAGATAGCAGCCCATGACTAAAATGAAAGGGAGATAAAATCGTTCCATCACTCAAATAAAAATGAAAGAAGAGTGGTCCATGACTCAAATAAAGAAAATAAAGAAAAGTCTAAATCTGAAACAAACAACGACAAAAATAGCAACCCAAGTGTACATGCGCAAACAAGGAGTGATATGAAGGAAAACTTATTCTGAAAACCGAAAGGAACTAGAAGAACACAACTTGCTGGCGAAGTAATAGTCCTCCTTCCCCAACCCCACTAGCGGAAAAGTTCTGGTTGGTGACTGTGATGACCTTGGTCAAGCCCAGTGTTCGGAGCACAAACCCCTGAAGTCTATCCTGTCATTCAGATCCGCACTTCGTGTTCTCCTCGCTCTTTTTAGCAAAATGGCGTTGAAGGGAAGGGCATCTACTGTCCCCAACTTTCACTCCAGTTAGACTTCACTCCCTTTCGAGCTGTAGGCTGTCGCTGTTGCTGTTGTTGTTGTTGCATTTTTTCACTCTCAACCAATATGTTAATTGGTCTTTCGCTAGGACGATCTCGACCCTCTATTGTCCTGATATATAGGCCTTCCCTCGCTTATCGGGGGGGGGGGGCAGAGGGGGGGGGAGATTCGTAGACAGAACTCCTATCGTGGAATATGATTATGTATTTTGAGCTACACTTTTTTGTTATAGTTAAGGGCGTTTGTGTTGGTTTGCGTAGAGTTGTTGGGTTTTTTTTAAATATAGGCTGGGGGTGGAGTGGGGGAATCGTGTGTGTGGTTGTGGAATAGGAGGTTCAGTGATAATTAGTTTGTTTTCTTGGCTCGATGTGCTGTATGCGTTGTAGGAGGAAATGTGTGACTGTGTAGCAGTGGGGGGTGGGGTGCGTGTTCTTGTTTGCGCACTGGGTCTTTCACCTCACTCTGGACTTTCCAGTCCACCTAATTTTTCTTTTAACTCGGTGTCAAGATTTCCTTCAAGGGCGGTGTATATAGACCTTTCAGTCTTTGCTATTAATACACATGTTGCAGGTTTTGAAGAATACTTTATTCTTACAACGAGAAAGTTAATGTCTTTATTTCTTTTCTTAAATTTTCAAATATGTTGTTAATCTTCTGGTTTTCAGACAAGTTTTATTGAAATAACATTTTTCATTACTTTGTAGGGCTATGGCTGCCTTCTGTTTCAATAAATTTATTTTGTGAATATAATTTCTACCATTTTCTTTATATTAATGTGCCTACTCTTAACTAACAAATATTATAATTTAATTATATGTAGATATTGTATAGTTGTATTATTATGAAACTGTATCTTAGTATAATATTATTTTGAGACTTTCTCAGTATAATACTATTATGAGACTCTCTTAGTATAATATTATTATGAGACTCTTAGTATATTATTATTATGTCTCTTAATATAATATTATTATGAGACTGTCTCGTAGTATAGTATTATTATGAGACTCTCTTAGTATATTATTATGTCTCTTAATATAATATTATTATGAGACTGTCTCATAGCTATTATTATTATTATTATTATTATTATTATTATTTTACCTTCGTGTGGTTGTACTTTTCCTTAATGGCGGTCAATGTCAAGAGTTGCCAGCCCTTTTCGTTGATTCCGTTATAATCGGCTATGCCAATGTCGTGAAAGAAAACACGCTGAGAGCGCTGGTGGTCCTTGGTGGACATACTGAAACCAAAAGATGTGTGTGGAGGTTGCATGTTTGCATAAAAATCATCACATTAATTTTTTGTCACGAGAAAATTTTATTAATTGATTACAGATGACGTTGTAAACTTGTAATGCATGCAAATTACCGCATGTACGAATATGCTCAAGATACAGGGTAAGATTCACACACATCAAACCCACCTCAGGAAATAAAATAAGGATCAAACACCTACCATCCTAAACATGGACTAATTCATTCACACTGGGAAAAAAGAAGGAGACCAGCTAGAGTAACTCATGCAAACATTAACGCCTAAGGGACATAATAACATATCGCATTCACTCAGCAGCTCCATCAAACACTAACGCCTAAAGGGCATAATATCATATCGCATTCACTCAGCAGCTCCAACAACAATAAATGTCAAATGCTGACATCTCGTCCTCAAGAAATAATTTCAACATCAACAAAAAAAGAAGAAGAGGAAAAACAATCACTAGTTTAATTAACAAAAGCATCGAACTATAGCTATCAACAATAGAATATTATTACAAGAATATGTGTCACCCTTAAAGAAATATTCTAAAATTGTCCAAGGCTAAAGAATGGCAGTAGTAGGATGAATTGCTTACCTTTATGTAAAGAAATGTCCTAAAATTGTCCAAGGCTAAAGAATGGCAGTAGGATGATGAATTACTTACCTGTATGTGTCGCATTTAACGATCTAGTGTAGCACTTGGGGTAGAAAATGGAGGTCCCATAAAATGTCGCGTTCAAAACAGCGCTCAGAAACACACTACTGACACACACACACACACACACACACACACACACACACACACACACACACACACACACACACACACACACACACACACAGTTCATAGGGAACCACACTGGAGTTACTGACACATACATACAGCTCATGGTGGTCTACACGTGTACTGTGACATCATTCTGGCTGGACAGTGGTTGAGTCCCTTAAAGATTATTGTTTATTCCTCCAAAAATCTGACAACATTTTACCTCGTTCGGGGGGAAAAAGACCAAACAACGTTTCTGCAAAATCCAAAGATCACAATGACCTTAGTAACATCATCTGAATATGACTACTGCTGTCACCAGAGAAAATGATGCAAATACACTGGACCGGATGTCGTCCTCCTTTTATCACAACTCTCCTCCGAATTGTCTAGGTGTAGAGACATCACATCCGTTAGGGATCGTACAGTATTGTTCAATGGAACAGATCTCATACCTTGATTGCTGAGTCGCTAAAAAGCGTGCTAGATGTGTATCATAACTGTCACAACTTAATGCAACTTCTTATAACACTAGATCTAATGCTAAATATAGCAATACCACATAAGATTGCATTCTAAGTAAAGAAAATTATGTCACTTCTAACATTGTAAGTCTAATATAAATACATTCAATCCCCAAACCTATTAACACACGTTAATCCTACTAACCCCAAACCCTACTCTAAATAATAATAAATCCCCAAACTTTACTAACACTATAAGTCTAATCTTAATACAATCAAATCCCCCACACCCTACTAACAATATAAGTCTAATCTAAATACAATCAATCTCCTACTAACACTATAAATCTAATCTTAATACAATCAAATCCTCAAACCCTAACACACCAAACAGTCTGACAGGTGGACAGGCTGATGGGACGCGCCATTTCTCGTGACACTAGCACTCGTATCCAATCAATGGATCACATCCAGTACTGGCTCACATCCAATCAATGGCTCACATCCAATACTGGCTCACCTTGGGTCAAATGCGTGAACCGTACACCCATAGCGAGCACCGACGTCATCATCAAACGTGAAGTCATTGTTAATTCTGAAAGCAATGAGAATGTCAGCTTTAAATGCGATTACAATTTAAATTTGTTTTCGAGAACGTGAAGTCATTGTTAATTCTGAAAGCAATGAGAATGTCAGCTTTAAATGCGATTACGATTTAAGTTTGTTTTCCAGAACAACGTGAGCCTTAAAACCTTCATTGCTATCTCACTTACACATTTATTCACTGATATCTGCAAGTCACTTACACATTTATTCACTGATATCTGCAAGTCACTTACACATTTATTCACTGATATCTCCAAGTCACTTAGGAATGATTAACATGACTATCGAGGACGTTTACTCAGATATATATTGTGAGAATGTCATCAATATTCCGACAGCAACGTGTAGAATGTTTATCAATGATGTCAAGAATGTATAGTGTGACTACCATCGTTTTGCATCAGGAATGTGAAGTGTGACTACCATCGTTTTGCATCAGGAATGTGTAGTGTGACTATCATCGTTTTGCATCAGGAATGTGAAGTGTGACTATCATCGTTTTGCATCAGGAATGTGTAGTGTGACTACTAAATGACGTTCTGTCAGGAATTTGTAGTGTGACTACTAAATGACGTTTGTCAGGAATTTGTAGTGTGACTACTAAATGACGTTCTGTCAGGAATTTGTAGTGTGACTACTAAATGACGTTGTCAGGAATTTGTAGTGTGACTACCATCGTTTTGCATCAGTAATGTGTTGTGTGACTACTAAATGACGTTCTGTCAGGAATTTGTAGTGTGACTACTAAATGACGTTCTGTCAGGAATTTGTAGTGTGACTACTAAATGACGTTGTCAGGAATTTGTAGTGTGACTACTAAATGACGTTCTGTCAGGAATTTGTAGTGTGACTACCATCGTTTTGCATCAGGAATGTGTAGTGTGACTACTAAATGACGTTCTGTCAGGAATTTGTAGTGTGACTACTAAATGACGTTCTGTCAGGAATTTGTAGTGTGACTACTAAATGACATTCTGTCAGGAATTTGTAGTGTGACTACTAAATGACGTTCTGTCAGGAATTTGTGTGTGACTACTAAATGACGTTCTGTCAGAAATGCGTAGTTTGCCTACCATGAACGTTCATACTGTCAGGAGTATCATGTGACTTTCATGTCCACTGGATATACGCTGTACAAATCATAACACCAGAAAGAGAACTGTAAGTACGTGCTGTACAAAATCTTGGCTCTACAAAGACAACTGTTAGTATGTGCTGTACAAAATCATGGCTCTACAAAGACAACTGTTAGTACGTGCTGTACAAAATCTTGGCTCTACAAAGACAACTGTTAGTATGTGCTGTACAAAATCATGGCTCTACAAAGACAACTGTTAGTACGTGCTGTACAAAATCTTGGCTCTACAAAGACAACTGTTAGTATGTGCTGTACAAAATCTTGGCTCTACAAAGACAACTGTTAGTATGTGCTGTACAAAATCATGATAGAGCACAGAATTTAAAATTGAAATATTTGAAAGTGGAATGACACACACACCGAACCATTTCTCGTCCCAAATTATTATTTCAAATAATATATGAGCTACAGACGCATATGAATAATCTCTCACCAAAAACAATTGATCTACAGACACACAAATAATCTCTCACCAAAAACAATTGATCTACAGACACACAAATAATCTCTCACCAAAAACAATTGATCTACAGACACAAATAATATATCACAAAAATAAATGATCTACAGACACACAAATAATCTCACAAAAATAAATGATCTACAGACACACAAATAATCTCACAAAAATAAATGATCTACAGACACACAAATAATATATCACAAAAATAAATGATCTACAGACACACAAATAATCTCACAAAAATAAATGATCTACAGACACAAATAATCTCTCCTAAAATAAATGATCTACAGACACACAAATAATATCTCACAAAAATAAATGATCTACAGACACACAAATAATCTCACAAAAAATAAATGATCTACAGACACACAAATAATATATCACAAAAATAAATGATCTACAGACACACAAATAATATATCACAAAAATAAATGATCTACAGACACACAAATAATCTCACAAAAATAAATGATCTACAGACACAAATAATCTCTCCTAAAATAAATGATCTACAGACACACAAATAATATCTCACAAAAATAAATGATCTACAGACACACAAATAATCTCTCACAAAAATAAATGATCTAGAGACACAAATACTCTCACAACAAATAAATGATCTACAGACACAAATAATGTCACAAAAAGAAATTTCTACAGACATAAACAATCTCTCACAAAATATAAATGATTTACAGACACATACAAACCATTTCTCACCCAAAGGAATAAATGGTACAAGGCTGGCGAGGTCGATACGCAGGATCATCGCACAAATCCCACCCCCCGTCATCTGCAGACCCTAGCCTAACTTTTTTGACGCACATTTCCTCGATATTCTCAGCATACCTGTGGGTACACAAAAAACACGGGTGGATCAAGACTAATGCTCTTTAGCACCGTGTCCGGTTATAACTGATCAATTGTAAGGCAAACAACCCGACCTGTTTCTAAATCCTAGAATTCTATACAAATAAATACTCGGTAAGAATGCAAGATTTCGCTGCATAATAAAGGACTTCTGAGGGAGCTTACTCTAGCTATTGGACTTAACACGGCCCAGTAACAGACCCTCCTTGAATTCAAATGACGCTATTCGTTTGGTACATCAGTGATTCCATCACACACACACACACACACACACACACACACACACACACACACACACACACACTCACACACACTCAAAACACGCTCATAGATATAATATACACAATCTAAAAACTGTTCTGTCTGTAAGTCTGCGTGTTTCTGTGATACAGGTCACCTATCTACACTCTGTGAAATTATTAACTGCACAATTACAGTCTTTAACCTCATCACTCTGTGAAATTATTAACCGCACAATTACAGTCTTTAACCTCATCACTCTGTGAAATTATTAACTGTACAATTACAGTCTTTAACCTCATCACTCTGTGAAATTATTAACTGCACAATTACAGTCTTTAACCTCATCACTCTGTGAAATTATTAACTGTACAATTACAGTCTTTAACCTCATCACTCTGTAAAATTATTAACTGCACAATTACAGTCTTTAACCTCATCACTCTGTGAAATTATTAACTGCACAATTACAGTCTTTAACCTCATCACTCTGTGAAATTATTAACTGTACAATTACAGTCTTTAACCTCGTCACTCTGTGAAATTATTAACTGTACAATTACAGTCTTTAACCTCATCACTCACTTTTAGAAGACAAAATTACATAAAATCGATTTTTTTTTTTTTTGGGGGGGGGGGTCATGTAATCAGGTCAAGGTGAAAAGGAATGGTCCAGAACGCTGCCTGTAAGTAACATTATTCTTGAAACCATTGCGTTTTATCTGCACTGGACGCTCTCAGAACCCCGCTGGATTTAATATACGATATATATACAATTTTGCTAAGAAACAGGTAATCAGTGGCGGGGAGGAGGTGGGGGTGGACGGAATATTATGTACCACGATACCTCGCGGTCAACAGAGCTGGGTGCGGGACAGGTTGGCTCTGTGACCTTGAACACGTGACTTTAAAAAGTAAGTGGGGGATGCAGGCCTTAAGGATCGAGTCTCACATGTAGTACAGCTCTTCCAGATCCGTGTCCTTGAGTAACTGCAGCTCGTTGTCACCCGGAATAGGGGGGCGCTTGGTGGGTGGGGCTGGTACGAAGTCCGGGATTGGTTTCTGGAAGAGAGAGAGACGAAATAGTATTGTTTTGCTGCCAGAATTTCTCTTGCGTGTGGAGAGAACCGGGACCCTAACCCTAACCAGCATATGCGGTTGTGCAGGGCTCCACGACAAGCGGTTTTATTATTTATTTAAAGTTAATATCATTTATTTCAATAACATTTTATAGGTAACTGTTTTTAGTTGTTATAATAGTCCATCTGATCAATACTATTCATTAATGTTTAATTAAGTCAATATTCTATTGCTTAGTTTTGCACGTTTTCAGTGTATCAGTTCCAACAAAGCTTGTGTAGGGTCCCTTAAATCCTAAAGAGTGTCCTATAGAGAACAGTGCCGATATGCTAAATAATTAAATATGTTTGAAACTAAATGGCTGTATGCAAGTAACAGGCTTTCGCTTTCGAAAGAAAGGTGACCTGGCGGTTTAAACAAGTGGTTGACTGAACATTCATATCCTGATTTTGCACGCAAGAATTTTATAACCTGTACCTAAATTCATAGCAGACCATTTTCTTTCGTTTCTTCATTGAATTAAATTATACTTCTCGTCTGTCCAATGTGATTGTTACAGAGTAAATTTGCCTCTCCTTATTTTTAATTTAATTGTTATATAAATTGCTAAATTGTCAGAGTGACCCTCTATGTGTGAGTTTATGTACACGTGTATAGGTGTGAGCGTGTGGACACGTGTATAAGTGTGAGTGTATGGACACGTGTATAGGTGTGAGTGTATGGACACGTGTATAGGTGTGAGTGTATGGACACGTGTATAAGTGTGGTTGTAGGCGTTTTCGTGTTTGCATGTGTATATCATGTGTGCATGATAATAAAAAATCAGTCTCTCTCGAACATTACCACGTCAATAGGAACTGCCTGAAACTTGACATGTGGCTGGGTAATGGTGTCTCTCATGCGTAACAAGAGGATGACACAGAGAAGAGAGAGGATACAGCAGACGACAACCAGCTTGCTTTTGTAAATCATGGTCTCTTGATTTACTTGATTTGTAGGAATTTCTTGATGTACTTGACTTTGTTTCACTGAATCCTAAAATAAAAATAGCATTTCACATTAGTCATATGGTCTGCGGGTTTCCAATAAAATGCTTGTGAATTATATATCAGAAATAGTGTCAATTAAAGTAACTGTTGAAGTTTATACAGCTCTGTGTATAACGCATTTCTTTGAGTAGGTGTTAGTTGTTGTTTTTTTAATTTCACATGGCCAGCTTTACTCTCGAGTACGTGGGATTGTTTAGGAGCGACGCTAAAGCGTCCTTGACTTTAGGGCACGTGGGAGATTTTGTTTCTTTTTCATATGGCCAGGTTTATGGTACATTGTCGGTTCAAAGTATTCATAAAAAACAAACAAGGGTCAAGGTCATTTGCTCGAATTTTCACTCGCATTGTGACTTTTTTCAAGTGGCCATTTTTATGCTGCTTTTTTCTTTGTTTCAGCAACTTTGCTCTGTCACACTAACAAATTATCTATCAACCTACCAACTTATCACCATTTTGTTAAGGTGACGTTTAAATTCCTTTTGCTTTATCTGACTACCTTATCACCGTCTTCATAAGGGTGACGTTTATATTCCTCTTGCTTTATCTATCTATCTTATCACTGTCTTCATAAGGTGACGTTTAAATTCCTCTTGCTTTACCTATCTATCTTATCACTGTCTTCATAAGGTGTCGTTTAAATTCCTCTTCTTTTATTGTTTAGAAATGTGCACGTAAATATAATGTGTTCTCTCTTTCTCTCACATACACACACACACACAGACATTCAGATTAAAAAACAAAAGTAGAGTGTATTTAATTGATCAAATGCTTCAATTTATCCTACTATAATATGCTCTCTCTCTCTCTCTCTCTCTCTCTCTCTCTCTCTCTCTCTCTCTCTCTCTCTCTCTCTCTCTCTCTCTCTCTCTCTCTCTCTCTCTCTCTCTCTCTCCATACAGACATAGAAATATATTCAGACAAACAGATTTTGTACAGTATGTTCTTTTGATTAAATGCTTCCATTTATTCTGCAATAATACAAGAAGTGCCTGTAGCAACTTCACACCTTTCTATAGATTGTGTAATTGACAATTTCTGTCGTGATGGTAAACAGTGTTCATGGTAATGGAAAATACGTAATTGGTAAATAGTGCTTGAAAATTCTTTTTCTCCTACATTTTTACAAGGACGAGAGGAAGGAGGAAGGAAAGGGGAAATGGAGGAGAGGAAAGGACTGTACAGTCAAGGTCATTTACCAAATGAAGCTCGAATTTTCACTCACAATGTGCCTTATAATCAAGCCTTCGGATATTCAAATTAATTTATGTTCCTAGAAATGCATTCATTTAAATTTTCCACCCGTCATCATGGGTGGCATTAATAATGTTCTTTGACTGTGGATTATATTTAGGTTTATTATTAATTCACCTGGGCTTGATAGAGATGAAATAATTATGAAGAGTGTCATGATAAAAATCGATTATTATCTGAATGGTGGCAATAGCAAACACACTGCCTGCCCTAAGAAAATTCTGTTTGAAAGGGGGATTACTTGTCAAGAATAATATCAATAAACGAGATTACTTATCAGAAATAAAATGGAGACAAAACTGACTGGTGGATTTAAGCCAAAGACGATTAATTACTGTAGAGATGGGTATGATGAATGAGATAAATGCATAACTCTTGATTTTCTATGTTAGCATGCATCTTATGTTGTACTGAATCTTGAATATTTATTTGTGTTTATGAAATGATCGTTTGGTGTTATTTAAAATTTGATAAATATTACCATCCTGTGTCTTATCCGTCAAAGGAGAAGTGTACTTCTTATTAGTTTTGTTGGTTGGTTGGTTGTTGTTCTGATCGTTTTTTTCTTTTGTCTGTTTTGGGTTTATATTGTATTGACGGGGTTGCTTTTTTTTTTTTTTTGCTTGATTTGCTTTTATTGGAGAGGGGGGGGGGAGAAAGGTAATTCATTCTTGATAAGAGGCAACAATTGTAATATTAAGATAACTGGTATGGGTTAGTTCCCCGGCAGATAACTGGATATCTGATTCAGCAGAGAGCTATACTATTTATATACCTATGAATGAATAATGTGTCACATAACAAATAATACTGTACACGTCCATGTAATTTGTCAAATATACAAAAAATAAAAATTGTCAAAAGCAAGTACCTTTACACATAAGAAACGGGTGCCTTACAGATAGATAGATAGATAGATAGATAGATAGATAGATAGATAGATAGATAGATAGATAGATAGATAGATAGATAGATAGATAGAATTTGTCAATAGCAGGTATCAATTATTCATACAAACACAACTTCTCAAGACCTGCTACCTCTTATGTACATAAATAAAAACAGGTGTAGATAGATTACATATGCCGGGAGAAAGATTGATCAAGCTGAATAACTTCGTGTAGTCACACACACACACACACACATATATATATCCGCGCACGCCATGAGACGCACTAAGCAGGCCTCAAGAGAAAATAAATGCGAACTATTGATTTTATGGGTTTTTTTTCACCATTATGCCTTTTCTTTTTAGTTCGTTTTATGAGACACTGCTTCACCAAAACTCGTAAAACTTAACAATGGCTATCGACTTTGTCCAGCCACGGAACGCATCAATTGTAATATTAATGCGTGTTTCTAAGCCACAATACAGCACTGTCATCAAATGCTACAGTACATTAGTGCAGTCCTGAATGCTAAAATACATTGCAGCAGTGTCCTCCCGTCCTTCAAATGAGACAATACATTGATGCAGCGTCCTCGAATGCTACAATACATGACTTACTGTCCTCAAACGCTACAATACATAATTGTACTGTCCTCAAACGCTACAATACATAATTGTACTGTCCTCAAACGCTACAATACACGACTTACTGTCCTCAAACGCTACTATATATTACAGTACTGTCTTCGAATTCTACAGCACATTACTGCAGTGTACACATGTGCTCTTTGTCCAAATACACGTTCTGACGACATACTGTGCGTCATAGTGTTCTTTGGACAGTCGTTATCACCGTTTGGTTACCTTGCGCGGCAACTGACTTTTTCTGAATGAGATAATGACATTACTAATAATACGAGTGTTGTTTTTTTCACATGTACACTCATTTAAATTTACTATTCACACCACCAACAGCACCTTTTTTATTAAGTGATGCATTTGAAATGACCTCATGTCAAAAGAAATTTAACAGCAACAAAAACAATCATTATGAAAATTAACGTATATCATATTGGGCAGAGAGTATTAAATATTCGGTAACTGCTGCTTTACACACTTGTTTCTAATATTTCCTGAAAGATCGCGTCGTGTCAAAGAGTGCATTTTTTTTTTTTTTTGCTGCTGCAACGCAGGGGGCCCTCAAAGTGTGTTACTCTACACCAGCAAAATCCTCCCGTTTTTGGTCAAGAACGCAAGTTTCTATAAATACAGCAATTTTCATACGAATATATTTCTAATAAACGTTTTATTTAAATCTAAGTTATAAATCTTTCCATTTTTATAACAGTCACTTTTGTATTTTTACAATTTCTTATTTTAAAAAATATATCCCATATAGTACCTCGGCATGGCAGTCGCACAAACACGTTTTTATTTCGCACCTGCGACCGACGTCATCCAACGCTATTGGTTTGTCGATTATAAATAGAAGGAAAATACGCAATAATCAGGACTGGTCCCAAGTCTATCAGTGCCCTGTGCCAGATCTTTTGTAGCGCCCCAACATTTTACTAAAATGTTTTTTTAATGTTTAAAAGTATATAATTTTGTAGAGCACATTTTGGCGTCCTGTTCTGTGAAACGACACTCGATTGTGCCTTGAGCCGGCCCTGGCTATAAATAGTATCAACTTTTATCCAAAAAAATTGTCTGTTTCCTTTTAACCTCACCACATGTCTGATTTTAATCACAATAAAAGATCATCTTATTTCTAAGCCTGACTTTGTGAGGCAAGTCATGCAAGTTTTCCATGTCATTCTAAATGCATGTCGCATGCTTGAGGCTTTTGCTTTACAGTAAACTTATTTCCTAAGTATTAACAATTGTTGGGGGGGCCTCTACCAGTTCAACTCAAAGAGATCTATCTGTCTTTAGAACCTGTCTGTCTTTAGAACCTGTCTGTCTTAATGGGGATCTTCGTGCTGGTATACTGTGTGATATTTGTTGATGTACTGTGTGATATTTGTTGATGTACTGTGTGATATTTGTTGATGTATTGTGATATTTGTTGACGTGCTGTGTGATATTTGTTGATGTACTGTGTGATATTTGTTGATGTAGTGTGTGATATTTGTTGATGTACTGTGTGATATTTGTTGATGTACTGTGTGATATTTGCTGATGCATTATATTATATCTGCTGATGTACTGTGTGATATATGTTCATGTAGTATTTTATATCTGTTGATGTACTTTGTAATATCTGTTTTACAGTGTGATATATGTTGATGTACTGTGTGATATCTGTTGAATTGTGTGATATCTTTCTTACAGAGAGTTATTTGTTGTCGCACTGTGTGACATCTGTTGTACAGTGAGATGTACTGTGTGATATCTGTTTTAAAGTGTGATATATGTTGTTGTATGATATTTGTTTTAACTCGTGATATCTTTGATATATTGTATAATATTTGTTTTACTGTGTGCTGTCTGTTGATGCATTGTTATTTACGTTGACATACTTTGTGGTATCAATTTTGTGTGTGATATGTGTTGATGTACTCTGCGATATATGTCCTACTGTGTGATATATTTACCATTTGTGTAAAGATAAACTGCAATAAGATTATAAATGAAATTAATGTAAAAGTATTGGAATTATTTATTATTACTTCTCATTTAGTATTATTAATATTATATTGAGTACCGTACACTTGATGGACCTGTTTCTAATAACAGTAATATCAACGGTTTGCAAAATGAGTTAAAATAAAGTAATAAAAATTAATATATGATAAAGATGTGGATTATATGATTGTGATAAAGACTGTTATTAACTACATTTTAAATTATAATATAAAAAATATATATTTTATTTATGTTGTACGGTAAATGTGCTGAAGAAACCTGCGTCTTTATTTAAACATATATATTCGTTATCAAGTTTATTTAATAACATTGCTGCTGGATAAGCTCTGAGACAAACATGTCTGATCATTCTGAAGACGTGTCAAATTATCCCGGCGTGCAGATCTACAATTACTAGACAAAAACGATGTATTTCTAGAGACAACTTCCTGGTCTCCTTACAACAGTCATTATAAAATAATGGTGGTTTGGGGATTTTTTTTAAAACGACTTCGGTCATTAGGCAGTAAACTTAGAGCTAGACTCCAAAGAAGCTATTAATTTATTTATTGACGGAGTTCTACCGTCTCTTAAACATGGATCTGACACAAATCTCATTTATTAGGCAAAGTAATTGTGAGGGAAAAGTATATACATACACTGTATACTGAAAGATGAAAACCTCTCAAAAGAAATTACATATAAACAATGAAAACAAGTATATATTCAAATTAGCTTTAAATTTTGAATTTTTAAAAGACCACGTGATTCGTATGTTATGGGGCTGTCGAACAAAAACAGAAAATCTGGTGTCTTTCAACCTTTTAACAGATATATTATGGGGCTGTCGAACAAAAACAGAAAAGCTGGTGCCTTTCAACCTTTTAACAGATACTAATATTTTAAAAGTCGGGTTTATTCGATTGTTTGTTTATAACTAGTTAGAGGGCTTAATAAAAAAATGGATTCATAAGGGTTTTATGAAACAATACACTTTAACCATCCCAAACTGACCACTTAACCATCCCAAGCTAACCACTTATCCTTAACCAGTTATCTGGTTTTGTGCGTCACTTACAAATCCTAAAGCACACTTATAGACATCCTAAAGCACACTTATAGACATCCTAAAGCACACTTATATACACCGCTGTAGGATGTATCAAAAAGAGGGGGTGTATCAAAAACAGGTGTAATAAGTGTGCTTATATAAATCTATTTTTGGTGCATCCATCCTAATACAAGTCTGAAGATGTTTTGGTGCATCCATCCTAATACAAGTCTGAAGATGTTTTGGTGCATCCATCCTAATACAAGTCTGAAGATGTTTTGGTGCATCCATCCTAATACAAGTCTAAGGATGTTTTGGTGCATCCTAAAGAATACTTATACAGATCTAGTACTGGTGAGTTATACGAACCTGTTAACTCAAAAAAACGTGTATCTTAGCGTGTCTGTCTTGTATTTTGCAGTCACTTACACTGCGACCATCTGCAATCTATTATCCAGTCGATAATTTCTATACACACTCTGAATATTGAGGGCACTTGCTGTCATGAGTCAAAAGCTATCCAATGTTTGAACTTTTATTTTTATAACTTCGCACATCCTCCCTCCATAAGTGGAGCTCATGTCTGTTATTGCCGGTTATCAACAACACTTCAGAATGATGTCAAGCGCTTTATTAGTGCCAACGTCACGCTAGTCACGATCAGGTTAGCCAAGATTAAAGTCATCATTTTATAATCATATAAATGGAGTGTGCTTTGCATTTAATGCAGCATACTTTTCTGAGATTTTATTATATTAAATGTTGCTGAAATAGCACATTCATTTGATTTAAACAATAGTATGATAATCTGTAAAACTTGCTTTTCACAGGAACGTTACAATTAACTTTCTGATTGTCTAATTTTTTTGTTTTGCAGCAATCACCTCAGTTTACCTCTTCAATCCTAATACCAATGTCTAAACAATCTTCTCTGGCATTACACTTCTATTGTAATACCAATGTTTACACAATCTTCTCTGGCATTACACTTCTATTGTAATACCAATGTTTACACAATCTTCTCTGGCATTACACTTCTATTGTAATACCAATGTTTACACAGTCTTCTCTGGCATTACACTTCTATTGTAATACCAATGTTTAAACAATCTTCTCTGGCATTACACTTCTATTGTAATACCAATGTTTAAACAATCTTCTCTGGCATTACACTTCTATTGTAATACCAATTTTTACACAACCATATACAGTCTTCTTCAGCAGTACTCAGTGATGTGCTTGAGGCAAAACACGTTCTTATATGAGAAGCCGTTATACTTACTACTAAAAAGTTGCCAGCCAATCAAAATGTGAGGTAAAGATCCAATCTTTACACCTGACTAATCGAAATTGTGGAATTGGTTTATACAAGATCTTCCACTAGAACTTTCACTGAAATGTCTGCTGCGTTTCAATTTTCAGACAGGGAGACGTGCATGTACACAGCCTTGACATTCTCATTCAGTCAGGGTATGGACAAAATGAAATGCATCTACAGTTTGGCAATTCTCGCTCAATCAGGATACAAAAGGGTGGCTTACATCTATAGCTTTATAATTCTCAAGCTAATAAGTGTTTCAGTTTTACAATTTTCACTCAGGACAGAGTCAAGGTCAAGTGCACCAAACAGCATTCTAATTCTCGCACAGTCAGGGTACAGATAAATGCATCAAATAATATTGTAATTCTTCACTCAGACAGGATACAGACAATTGCAATAAACAGTTTTGTGTTTGTTACTCAGTCATGTAAAGACAAGTATACTAAACAGCCTTGTATGTCAGTCAGGTACAGACAAGTATACAAACAGCCTTGTGTGTGTCAGACAAGTATACAAACAGCTTTGTATGTGTCAGACAAGTATACAAACAGCCTTGTGTGTGTCAGACAAGTATTCAAACAGCCTTGTATGTGTCAGACAAGTATTCAAACAGCCTTGTGTCAGACAAGTATTCAAACAGCCTTGTATGTGTCAGTCAGGGTACAGACAGGTATACAAACAGCCTTATATGTGTCAATCAGTCAGGCTACAGACAAATATACCAAACAGCCTTATATGTCAGTCAGGTTGAGACAAGTTTACCAAACAGTCTTATATCTATCAGGGTACAGACAGGTGTAGCAAGCAGCCTTGGAATTCTCACTGAGTCATCAGTTACTAGAAAGAACCCGACATTTGTCTATAAAGGTTTTGGGGGGATTTTTGCTGGGGTTTTTTGTCGGGGATATGTTGATTTTTTAAAGGCGAAACTTCCACCAAAACATTTCTTTCAGCTTGGTTTAACCTATGTATTCTTCTGCAACGGCCGGTTTCGCGACAGCTTATTTAATTTATGGAAAGTGCTTCCAACTTAGGCCGATTTCGCGCTTTGTTCGCGACAGCTCTAACTTGAAAAGCAACTTTGCCATACCGACAGAACCCCTAGTTGCTTTCTATTTAGGTGATAATCGTATGTAGCGCCTTCTTTCTCAAAAACAGCTAAAAGCAGAAGTTAACTTTCACAGTCCCCAAACATCTCGCCTGTAAATGGTTCAATTCAGCATTTCTAAATCCCTCAAACCTAGATATGGATCCAGACTTACCCAACTAATACTTGCCATGAAGCTGGCCAGCTGAGAAAAGTTATGATTTAAATGTTGTATTTTTCCCCCATAAATCATCTGTTCTGGTGGAAACTTTATTTCTTTGCGTGGATGGTGGAATTTTCGTAAAACAATGAGAATTGTATTTTTTAAATTGTTACTGAAAGTCTTTCGAGCATAAGGGATATGTCCGCATTCTTCCATTGTGCCAAAATGCATTGTTATCTGATCTTTATTACAACTACCTTGGCGGCATGCTAGTGACGTCAAGGAAGCAAAGCCAGGTATTCAGTATTCCACCATATTTTTCTCGCACCCGTCTGAAATTATTTCTTTCTGTCAGCGCCATTCAATTTAAAAATTACCTCACAATGTACTGTGAGAGTGCTATTAAAGGAGAGGTATATGATTACACTATTTTTGTAATGCCCTTTAATTCCTCTCTACCAAGCTCGGATTTGAAGAGTTCAGTGGTACTACTGTTTCAGTGTTTAGTCATCTCACAAAGTAGATCAAATTACCAAAACAATCGTGATTGTTTTCGTGTTGGCTGCCAACCATAAAAGTCTATGCTTGGCGGATCGAGTCATAACTTATATTTGGCTCAATCAAACTTTTAGCTCGTCAAAAATACTGTTTAGCTCGCTAATTGTAACTTTTAGACTGCCAAATGATTCTGGCTTTGCTAAAATATTTTGTCTTGCTAAAATAATTTGACAAGCTAAACGTTTCTTTTAGCGAGCCAAAACCTGTTCACTGGCAGTTACGGTCACAACACAACACGATTTGGCTCAACCAAACTTTTGTCTTGCCAAATGTGCCATTTAGCTTACTAAAAATAATGTTTAGATCTTTATTTTGCAAGATATATCACTAGGCGGTTTAATGAAATAAAGATAATTAATTCAGTTAAATAACATATGAGTATAGTCGATACGAATGACCTTTGGAGTCATGGACGAAAGCTGAATCCCATTCACACTCAACAGTGTTTTTGTGTGAATTTATTCCATCCTTAGTCCTCACATCTGTTTGTAAAGAAGTATTAATATTACATTGTTATGTGTCATGTTTGCTGTGCAACCTTTCCTTTTTCCTTTACTCACTCGCACAATTGCTACGGAGTCACAAGAGGATGCACCGGATCCTAATTCATTCGGTCAACCGAGCGTGAAGACAATAGATGGGCGATCTACATGTGCTTACAACCCACGCAACGTCCAAGCCCTTCTCAAGGCGTTGGGGGACAGCGTGATGTCACTCTACAAGAGACACCAATACCCTCTGACAGTCATGAGATTAGGAACAGACATTGACACATTGACTACTGGCTGTAAAGACCTCGACAGCATTCACTACTGATACCTGCCTGACATTAACTATTGACAATAAAGACCTCGACAGCATTCACTACTGATACCTGCCTGACATTAACTATTGACAATAAAGACCTCGACAGCATTCACTACTGATACCTGCCTGACATTATCTACTGACAATATTGCAACATCATTCGACCAAGTACCTAATAATCCATGAACTCTGGATTAAAATAGGCTTTGACCTAAGTGACAAGCCAATAAACATCCATCATTATCCTATCGACTTTACTAATCTCCTACTCCACTTTATCTACCATCAACCTGACTTTACTATCTACTAATCTCCACTCTATCCACCATCAGCATGACTTTAAAATCTACTAATCTCTATCCACCATCAACCTGACTTTACTCTCCGCTAATCTCCACTCTATTCATCGTCAGCCTGACTTTACTCTCCACTAATCTCCACTCTATTCATCGTCAACCTGACTTTACTCTCCACTAATCTCCACTCTATCCATCGTCAACCTGACTTTACTCTCCACTAATCTCCACTCTATTCATCGTCAGCCTGACTTTACTCTCCACTAATCTCCACTCTATTCATCGTCAACCTGACTTTACTCTCCACTAATCTCCACTCTATTCATCGTCAGCCTGACTTTACTCTCCACTAATCTCCACTCTATTCATCGTCAGCCTGACCCTCCTCTTTACTAATGTCCACTACACTGGGCACTTCGCGACAGACGGCGATACTGGCCACCGCCACAAGCCGCCAACAACATGTTTTGTAACTTATGTAATGTTGATCACAGTTGGCAGCCATCCCAGTTTTTAGTCTAATTTTATGTCTAGTTTATTGTGTTGTGCTTATGTTTTTTTTTTATTACTCGTGTTTACATAATTGAATGTGTGCCGTGTGTCAAATTTCTTAGTACTGAAATTTATAATTGATATAGATATATTTTATTATTAAAATCGTATACATCAGAATTAAACATAGCAATTAAGGGGTAGGGCATTTTCTTTTTTTTTTCAGTTTCATTTTGCTATCACAAGATAATTTTATATCGATCAGAATAAAACAGAGAAATTCAGGGATAGGGAATTTCGTGTTTTTTTAAAATTAATTTCATTAATGCTTACACAAGATAATTTTATATCGATCAGAGTAAAACAGAGAAATTCAGGGGTAGGGATTTTTCGTGTTTTTCTTTTTAATTAGTTTCATTAATGCTTACACAAGATAATTTTATACAGGTCAGTTCAAACCTGGTCTCTCAAAACTCCCTCGTATCATTTTAGCTGAGCGGGGCTTTTTTTGTTGGGTTTTTTTTTTTTTTGTCATCTCTTTCTTCCCGAAACAAGGCTGAAAACATGAGACAAGGCACGAGTGCAGATTTGACACCTGGGGGCTTCTAGATGTTATCTGAGATAAATGACATCAATTAACGTAAATACTCCAACCTGCCTCACAGCAACTAGAAGAAAAGTGTACATTTGACGCCTGTGAGATGCTATCTCATATAATTCGCATCAATCAATTACTGTAAATTAATTATCTAATCTGGCATAAAGGAACAAGAGACGAATGATAAAGTAGACAGGACATCTGATAAGTGGGAAACGTGACACTTAGGACTAAAGCGAGCCGAGCTTAGTGAAAGTCACATACTTTAGATTTTGGCTACTGAAACAATTGGGGTAAGGTTCGGCTCCAAAAACCCAATATTTGAAAGCCAGTGTACTCATGAATAAAACGTCTCGTGCGCCTAATTAAGAAAGGTCAGTGTCATGGCCGAACACGCTCGTCTCGTGCGCCTAATTAAGAAAGGTCAGTGTCATGGCCGAACACGCTCCTCTCGTGCGCCTAATAAAATAATCGGAATCAGACAAATCTGAAAGTCATTTTCGTATATTTTTTTTAATAAATATTTTTAGTCTTCCAGTTTAATTTCGCGAATTTTGCCAAAATTCAAACTATGCTATAGCAGTGCGCAATTCTTGTGGGTTAGATATTCCAATAATCCTCATCCCCATGTTCCCCACCTTCTCTATTTTTATCTTTTCTTTTGCAATTGTCAGTATTTTCTTCAACAGAGCAAATAAACCCACTACAATGGGCGCCAAAAACTATTACGTCGTGACGTTCGCTGAGGAATCTCCGTTGTCAGTTTCCGTCCTGATTCAGTATGTTTACCGGAAATGACTCATACCTCTTAGTGTCGTGATCGACTTACAAAATAAAAACAAAAAAACCAACATATATATGAGTTGTACGTCTAAAGACAAGAAGTGAAATATTTCTAGCATTTCGAGATGCTCGAAAGGGGGGGGGGGGGGGGGGCGCTTTCTAGCTGAATAGTAGAGGTATTTCAGCGCCTTCAACTTCAACGGGGTTGAATTACTGCACTGTTGAGTTGTGTACCTTGAATACACTACGGATTTACAAAGAAATGAGGATGCCCAAGATAGATAGATAGGTAGGTAGCTGTTTAATACAATTCATTATGTAACTTAACAGGGCGTTGTGGGATCTGTTTTTAATACAAAACATTAAGTAACTAAACAGGGCGTTGTGAGATCTGTTTTTAATACAAAACATTAAGTAACTAAACGGGGCGTTGTGAGATCTGTTTTTAATACAAAACATTAAGTAACTAAACAGGGCGCTGTGAGACCTGTTTTTAATACAAAACATTAAGTAACTAAACAGGGCGTTGTGAGACCTGCATAACATAAGACTTTTAGCATGTATCAGAAAAAAGTGAGACTTGCCAGTACAAAATATCAGAAATAATTGCGGCTAGTGAGTATAAAATATTAGAAACTGTGGCAGAGTAAATTTGCCTATCCCTATTTCTAAATTTAATTGTATATAAATTGTTATCTGGTTTCAAATTCGTTCAGTGCTAAGACAGTTTTAACTGTTCAGTCTAGATAACACAAGACATCGTCTATGAAATCGATCTGATTCAAAAGAACACATACGAATAGACTGGGTCCTAGAAGCTATTGGGTTTGTTCTCGATCTGATTCAAAAGAACAAAAGCAGTTCAGACTAGATAATAAAAAGCATAGGACTATTACCAAATAAGTTAAACACATGAAAGTGGACTTCTAACACACGAAAGTGGACTTCTAACACACGAAGTGGACTTCTAATACACGTATATATATGCTAACTGAATCATTGTTTTTGACGGATAAGCCAACGAGTAAGAAAACTTACTTTTTTTCCCTTCCTTTCCTCTTTCACTCCTGTTGTGGTATGGTGCTCTCCCGGTTTCGACGCTGTGTGGGAGTTACAATTTGAGTCAAAAATCGTCCTCGTACCCTGGGATGGGCTTTTTGAAACACATTCAGTCAGTCAACTCCTCGGGTCCCTGGATTAAGCAGGAAATACAATGAGTACCAACAAGAGAAAGTGAGATTCCAGCAAACAGAATTATAAAGAGTAATTTATTTATTCTTTTATTTAATGGTTCATCGAGGAAGCGTGACGACATAGTACCTCGATGCCTTCCCAATGGCTAAGATTCTCCCGAATGGTTTGTACATGGCCCAGCCAAATCCTTGTGTTTGCCCGGAGTCTCACCTCAAGCAAGACCATGTAACCGATCTTCACACTGAAATTTTATGGCTAAACTTTCCGACATAATGAATGCAGCAGAAAGCAGTAAACACCACTACTCGGCTTTACTGTTTAACTTCATTCTAATGGCTGTTGGTGTTTGGTGGCTTGAAAGTAAGCAATCAAGCTAGCTATTTCAACCAATCAACCAATTTACTGGAATATCATCGCACAAGTGGGAATTTCATTTATTATTATTCTCGTCATTTGTCCTGAGGCAATGGCGTCAAGGACGAGCGCTTTTCTCAGTTATGGAAGGGCGTACTTCAAATTTAAGTTATGAAAGGACGTACTTCAAATTTAAGTTATGGAAGGACGTACTTCAAATTTAAGTTATGGAAGGGCGTACTTCAAATTTAAGTCATGGAAGGGCGTACTTCAAATTTAAGTCATGGAAGGGTGTACTTCAAATTTAAGTTATGGAAGGGCGTACTTCAAATTTAAGTTATGGAAGAGCGTACTTCAAATTTAAGTTATGGAAGGGTGTACTTCAAATTTAAGTTATGGAAGGGCGTACTTCAAATTTAAGTTATGGAAGGGTGTATTTCAAATTTAAGTTATGGAAGGGCGTACTTCAAATTTAAGTTATGGAAGGGCGTACTTCAAATTTAAGTTATGGAAGGGTGTACTTCAAATTTATGAGTGTGGGCAAGAGCTTCTGCAAAAATATTTCGCGATATAATTATCTCAGTGTTTCTTTTGTATTCACAGTATGGCTGATAAAACTATGGCATCTAGTGTTATGTAGAAAGCCTACATATAGAGTATGGATGACAATATTAATTAGTAAATGTAGTTAGTCTATATACAGAGTGTGGATGACAACATTAATTAGTAAATGTAGTTAGTCTATATACAGAGTGTGGATGACAACATTAATTAGTAAATGTAGTTAGTCTATATACAGAGTGTGGATGACAACTTTAATTAGTAAATGTAGTTAGTCTATATACAGAGTGTGGATGACAACTTTAATTAGTAAATGTAGTTAGTCTATATACAGAGTGTGGATGACAACATTAATTAGTAAATGTAGTTAGTCTATATACAGAGTGTGGATGACAACATTAATTAGTAAATGTAGTTGGTCTATATACAGAGTGTGGGTGACAAAATTAATTAGTAAATGTAGATAGTCATCCATACAGAGTATGGATGACAACATTAATTAGTAAATGTAGTTAGTCTATATACAGAGTGTGTATGACAACATTAATTAGTCCTATGTAGATAGTTTATATACAAGTATTGCTGACAAGATTAATTAGTCCTATGTAGATAGTTTATATTCAAAGTATGGCTGACAACACTAATTAGTCCTATGTAGATAGCCTAAAGAGTATGGCTGACAACACTAATTAGTCCAATGTAGATAGCCCACAAAGTATGGCTGACAACACTAATTAGTCCAATGTAGACAGCCTACATACAGACTGTGGCTAACAACACTAAACCAGTATGGTTGAGAAAATTATGGTAACAAGTCTTATATAGAATATCCAAATACACAGTATGGGTGACAATGCTGAGGTAGCTAGTCCTAATTAGATAGGCAAAATACATCGTGCATAAGACAACACTAATATCTAATCCTAAGCCCCAAGGAGACCGTAAAAATGCATGGTATGACTGAGAATACTATACAACGCGTTCTATGTAGACAGCCTAAATACATAGTGTGACTGACAACACTAGGGTAGCTAGTTCTATGTAGACAGCCTAAATACATAGTGTGACTGACAACACTAGGGTAGCTAGTTCTATGTAGACAGCCTAAATACATAGTGTGACTGACAACACTAGGGTAGCTAGTTCTATGTAGACAGCCTAAATACATAGTGTGACTAACACTAGGGTAGCTAGTCCTATGTAGACAGCCTAAATACATAGTGTGACTGACAACACTAGGGTAGCTAGTCCTATGTAGACAGTCTAAATTTATAGTGTGGAGGACTGACAACACTAGGGTAGTTAGTCCTATGTAGACATCCTAAATACATAGTGTGACTGACAACACTAGGGTAGCTAGTTCTATGTAGACAGCCTAAATACATAGTGTGACTAACACTAGGGTAGCTAGTCCTATGTAGACAGCCTAAATACATAGTGTGACTGACAACACTAGGGTAGCTAGTCCTATGTAGACAGTCTAAATACATAGTGTGGAGGACTGACAACACTAGGGTAGTTAGTCCTATGTAGACATCCTAAATACATAGTGTGACTGACAACACTATAGTAGCTAGTCCTATGTAGACAGCCTAAATACATAGTCTAGTAGCTAGGCCTTTGAAGACTGTTTACATGCATAGTGTGGCTGAGAACACTAAGGTAGCCAGTCCTATTTAAATTATCTACAAAATAGTGTGGCTGGCAATACTAAGGTAGCCAGTCCTATTTAAATTGTCTACAAAAATAGTATGGCTGGCAACACTAAGGTAATTAATCCGATATTTCACACATCAATGACAGTAAAGTCAAAAGGACTGTACAGTCACGGAATAAATTAAAGTGGGTAATAGAAAAAGAAATAAATTCCGCCAATGTGTGTATGTTATTGTTAATTCATGCGCTTTGAATACGGTGACTGATTAAAAGTCATCCTCCCTACTCCACCCCCTCCCACCAAGCAAATATCGACTTTTAATTCCGTTACTGACCATTGACGGGTCTTAAAATGTGAGACTCCTTTAGATCTAGCAACTAATACAAGCTCAAATATTTAAAGTTTAACGACATTAATGAGCCTTATGATTCATCGCTTATTATCTCTGCGGGTGTTTGTCCTGGTTTGCCGACGAAAATATTTTTTTAAGAGGAAAACAAACTATGGGTTTTTTTAGCTTTCTTTACATTACAATTATTTATATGCATTAAACAGTCCTTTCGTGCTATTTGTTTGTGTGCTTGGTTTCCGAGGCCGGGTTGAACAATGGCAAGAGAATAAATTAATTGTGTTACAAATTAACCAAGAAACCTCAGATCATAACCGACAGTCAACAAAAGTCTAAATAATCAGTCTGAAGAATGCTGAATAATAATAATAATAACAGACAATTTACATCACTTCGAAGACTCTTATTGTGGTTTGAAATAAAATGCTCTGGTTTGGTTTCATCAGTAACAGAAAAATATAACATTGTTTAAAAATGAAAAAGAGAAAGACCTACCAACGGAATGCGGGTCGATAAGAAATCTACTGCAAAGCCACTCTTTTGTACAACAAAAAAACACGTCAAAAGGGGGTGAAATGGAATCGCTCTTCATTTGACCGTGACGTCAGTAGCTTTTTACATGGTATTTCTATGAATGCAACCACACTTTGTGTGATCTTGATGTGGAATTGCTCTCTGACCTTGAAATCAACGGAAACGCTCTGTACCTTTTAACAGGTACGCTCTGACGCTCTGACGCTCTTAACGTCAATGAAATAGCTCTTTGCGTGACCCTGAAATCAATGGAATAGCACTCTGTGACCTTGATAATGAAATCGTTCTTTGTGTCTCCTTGATGCTGGAATCGTTCTTTACTGGACTTTGGCATCAATGAAACCGCTCAGTGCTGAAATATGCTAAATCTCTTTACAGGGCCTTCATATCAGTTAGTCATTTGGAGGTTAACGTGTCATGAAAACGGTCACTTTAATATGGAACGATGGAGTCATTAATCATTAAGGCACATACTGTTAACTAACTGTTGGGTAAGTGTTCACTAAGTAGGCACTTTTAATATGGAACGCCGGGATAAGTGTTCACTAAGGACAACACTGTTCATTTTAAATGTCAGTAGGGAAGGCAGCCACTTTTAATACTAAGTGTGTGTAAGGGGGTGGGGGGTAAGTGTTCTCAAAGACGGGCACTTTTCACTGAACGCTTGTGGGTTTTGTGTTCACTAAGGCAAACACTGTTAATACTAAAGGCAGATGTGACTGTTCACTTAGACAAGCACTTTCAAAACTAAAGACTAGGTTAAGAGTTCACTGAGGAAAACACTGTTAATTATGAATGATGGGGTAAATGTTCACTAAGGTAGATACTTTGTGTGGCGGAGTAAATTTGCCTATCTCTATTTTTAAACTTAATAATTATATATGTGTTACCAATGTTAGCGTGACAGGACCTTGGGCACCTCTTATGATGATATTTTTTTGTAAATGTCAGAGTTGGAATAAACATCTCAGATGGAGAATATGCTAGAACTTGCTGATGCAATCTAAACCAGTTCCAACCAGAAGAGTAGTTTTTCTGACTAATAGTCTCACACTTGTTCATAACAACTTCATCCAATGGGGATGGACTGAAAGTTACTTTGTTGATGAAAGTTCTATATTCTGATCACTTTGATTTTGACATAACTCGAGTCCGGTCATAAAGGCAATTGTTAGCTTATGGTAAGTTAACTGACTGATAAATAAAGAATGGACTTAGAAATATTTCATATATGTTTGCTATTGAACTATGATTTGAATTGGAGAATGCTTTATGTAATTGAACCATTATTTCTATATTCACTAATTTGATTACATTGTACATTATACTTATGAAATTTTAGCAATGCTATATTTCTTATGCTGTGTGTGTGTATCGGGATAGTGAATATTGTTGCCGGAGGATCATTAATAAAATAAATTAGGATTCTCATCACTTGCAATTATTTATGAAAGATTAATTAACAAAAATAATCCTTTACATTACCTAAGTGGCGTTCCTGTCGCTGGTAGCAATATTGTAGTATATTATGGACAGTACTAAATGATGGAAGCAATACAGTAGTATACTATGGACACAGTACTAAATGATGGTAGCAATATAGTAGTATACTATGGACACAGTACTAAATGATGGTAGCAATACAGTAGTACACTATGGACACAGTACTAAATGATGGTAGCAATACAGTAGTATACTATGGACACAGTACTAAATGATGGTAGCAATACAGTAGTACACTATGGACACAGTACTAAATGATGGTAGCAATACAGTAGTATACTATGGACATAGTACTATTTTGTGGTTTGACTTCCCTGAATTAGAACTCCAAGCAAACCAACTACTGAACATGTTATGAAAAGACAATGTTCTTAGGTCATGACATCCCTGAATAAGAACTCCAATGAAAGAAAATAGTAAACATATTAACAAAATACAAAAATACAAAAAATGGCGGATGATTGGTAACAGTATTTATATCTTTGTGCTCTTCAATAACTGGAGTAAAGTGATCTAATGTCCATCATATACAACCTCTTGCTAAAATATTGTACATTAATAGTCAATATTCAAGTAATATCAACTGTTTCCTACACCCAGGCAAAGTTGAATTGTTATTCTGCTGCATGTAAAGATCTTTCATTCTAGGTTTTTTTTTTTAAAAAATAGGAAGGATGGCCGCCGGATCGAGACTAAACGGATAGCTAGCAATGTCCTGAATGAGGAGTGTGGTAAGTACAATGTTGAGCTGTTTTGTTCTGTGAGGCATATAAAAACAAAAGGGGGAGAAAATACTTGTTATATTGATAATCCATCATTAAAAAAAGAAGAAACAATCTAAAAATAATCAAAGCCATATAATTTTGCTTACAGTTATAATGCTTGAATGTATCGTTGTCAAGTTTCAATTTTATAAAGACAGAGCATATATACTATATCTTTATCTGTATTATCCTATGAAGAGATTATATAAAGACAGAGCATATATACTATATACTAAAAATGTGTATTATCCTATGAAGAGATTTAAAAAATCAGATTGATAGACAAAACACAATTCATGACAAAGAAAAGATATTTACACGGTTGCAACAAAAACAAGGTGGCAGGTGAGGTTGACCTAGAGATCGTGTGTGTAAGTGAAGTGAAATGTAGTTTGTTCGCTGGATGAACATTCACATTAAGGAGTATACAAATGTGAATAGTAATGGTTGAATTATATTTGTATTTCAATTTTGTAAATCTTCACTATGGGATTATTTTTCAAGGGCAGAGGAAGGATATTGATAGCAAGGTTGTCATGAAGTGGTGAATTCTCAAGGGTAACATCCACATGATATTGCGTAAGCGAACTCTGTGACGTCAACCTTTCCTTGACGTAAATTGAATAATTACATCACACTGCTATTTTTGATGTCTCTTCGTCAATCCATCTATGTTACTTCAACTATCAACTTTGATGTCCATTATTTGACAATTATATCTTACCAAGAGCACATATCAACATGAGGAAAAACTCACCCTACATAACGAGACAGCACTTGAAGATGAACCCACAAGAAAGGAGGGAGGTCATCAGACCGCAAACCCAGAATAAACAAAGACAGAAAATTACCAAAGAAAAGATTTTACCTAATCCACCATTTCTTCCCCCTCACCTCCACTCCCACACCACACTACAACAGACAGCATCTACACCAAAAAAAAAACGCACACTAATAATTATGAAAACCCAGAGATATACACCATCACATACACGCCAGCGGCACCATCCCTTCCAAAAAGATTCAAAGAACAACACAAAAAAGAAATAGGAAAACAGCTAGGAATACATGAGAGTAGGGAACACACACTCAGCATACATACAAACGGAAAAATTATAGTAGAAACAAAAAGCAAACAATCAGCCCTACTACTATCTAATATTAAAAGCATAAGCAACATAGTAGTACACCCCATACATATACCAACCGAAAAGCCACTCAACCACAACAGCGCTAATACCCCTCGCCAAACCGACAGGAAAACAAGACCAACCATTAAAAGAAGAAACAGCACTCAAAGGACTAGAACATACACTAACAAACATCAATAAATCAGTCGCCATTACAAAAGTCAGTAGATTAGCAAACTCCACACTTTTTGCAATCCATACAACAAACCCAAAACCACCCCATAACCTTTGCTACAAAGAATGCTATGAATTCTACACAACACCTCTAGAGTTATGCACTAATTGTCACCAACTCGGACATCAGCAACCAGCATGCCTGGAAGAGACAGTATGTCCATACTGTTAAAACCCACATTACCATGCAGATTGCCCAAATAAACAAACCACGAAAAAAAAGATGCATAAGATGCAATTCACGCAAACACACATCACTAAACATTAATTGTGAGCAAGTAATTACACACTATTACAATCTACTCAAGAACATACAAAGAAAAGCACAAGACTTGCCAAAAAAATCTGCATGGAACATAACCCCAAATACCACACCCAACCCTCTAAATGATAGAGAAGCACCCACCACGCTAACACCCAACCTTTACCCAAACACCTCCAGAGAAAACCAAAGACTGATAAACCTTACACCCACCCACCTGCACAAAATAACATTAATAACACTAGAGAAAGAAGGAACGCTACCCTTCCCAACCTTAAACTCAAAATAAACATCCCAAAAAAAATCCAATGACTCCCCAGCTCAAACAGACACAACATTTAATATTATATCCATCACAAATAACACAGAAATTAAAAAAACAGGTTTTCCCACCCCTCGCTGATGAATCAACAGACAGAGAACACCCCCATCCCCACAATACATTTAAACCCTAAAATAAAATAGAAAAATAACAAACCTTACAAACAGGAACTAATCCTACCCCTTCCTCCACCACACAAGATCAAAAACCAACAAACCAGCTCCCCCTCCATAGACAAAATAGTGGACAGAGAAACCCTATCCCCAACCAGCACCCTCCTAAACATAACAATAACTGACAACAAAAGCAACACAAAACAAACAAGAAAAATACAAAAACGAACTGATCACCCTCTCCCCACACACACACAGGAACTAGAGAAAATCAAACTGAATGACAGAGATTCTACACCCCCAACAAACAACCCACTCAACTTAACAAAAACTGACAACGCAAACACCACAAAACGGACGGAAACTACTGTCTAGGGTGTTTTGGTGTCTTGTTGGTTGAGGTTGGGGGGGGGGGCTAGAAAAGTTAGATTTTCCTTTACAATCCAGTCTAATAAAATTTGGCCGCGTTTGATTTTATTTCCCTTTGACCAGCATGGGTGTAGTGCATTGAAATCTCCCTTGATTATATGATTTCAAAGAGAGATATTTTTTCTAGTCCTGTACTTATTGTTTTTGTGCGTGGATTGATGTATACATTTGTGATATATGTAGTTGATGTTTTTTATATATTAGAGAAATTGATAGATGGGCATCTGTGTTTTCTACCCTAGTGTAGTTAATGTTATTTTTGATTAAGCTAGCATTAACTACACTAGGGTAGAAAACACATCCATAATAATAGAAATAAATAACAAACAAATATACCACACAGACACACCTGTGAACACAACATGGCACATATCAAAAGGAAATTGGGACACCTTTAAACGAAACTTAGAATTAACATCAGAATAGCTATTAACGCATGACAACACAAACACATGGGCCACCAACATCATTCGACAAATAATCAATGGCACCCCACAGGGAAGTTCTCTCAGCCCCACCCTCTTCAATATAGCCACACATGACCTAAACAAAATCATCGCAGACACAAAGACACAACTAACACAATTTGCAGACGATCCATCACTATACAACTCAATGCAATATGCAAACACATAACTACACTAGAAAAAAAAAAGAAATAAAACAACACTGTTATGGATCCCCAGTCACATAAACATAACAGGAAATGAAATAGCGGACAAAGGAGCAAAATATGGTAGCAAACATGGAATACCTCTAAACACCCCAATACACATACCAGAACTGCAAGCACAAATAAAACAAATCTTTAAAAACAAGTTCCCCACACCACCACCCCATACTTAACGAACATAACACACAACAGAGCAATATATAGACTAAGATACAACTCCACAAGATTTACACATAACCTAAACAATAAACCAAAATCATGCACTCAATGTCGAACATACAACACAATAGAACACTTTCTACTACATTGTTACAAATACAGAGAAGAAAGAAAATGCTTGACTGACACAATGAGATTATTACATTTACCAGTTACCACACAAACACTACTCTTTCCAAATAAACATCACCAAAATCTCGTACACCAAGCCATCATCACATACCTCATTCACACAAACACATTTCACCTTCCATAAAAAATAAATATTAATAATACCCCCACCCCCACACACAATTACACACTAAATAATAAAAAGGAAACCCACAAACTTAAAGCAAGTTACAAATAGCTTCCTTACACATTTTTCTTTTTTTTTTCTTTTTTTAAAAATTTTCTATACATATATTAACAGAACTCCTAGGAAAAGCAATGCATACAATCATTGAAAGACTACTAAAACAGGTAAGTAAACTGTAAACAATGACAGGCAATTGGAAAACTACTTCCATAACTTCCATAAATCTTCCCTAATTTTTTTTTTAGAACAGTACTACCCTCCTAGAATAACAGGGTAAGGAGGAAGGCCCCACAGGAACTCTACAGAAACTGAGAACATCAAGAAGATGAAAAGTTTCCATGCAATTCCTGTGGGGAAAAGAAGTCAATGTAAAGAAGACGAAGAATGTTAACAAAAGACAATGCTCTTATGTCCATGACATCCATGAATAAGAACTCCAATGAAAGGAAATAGTAAACATGTTAACAAAAGACAATGTTCTTAGGTCATGACATCCCTGAATAAGAACATCAAGAAAGACAACTGCCTTACATGTATTAAAATGATATTGTTCTTTCTGGTGTACATATTTTTCAATATTTCCAATCTGGGTCATTTCTTCATTTCTTAAATTCTTAGAGTGTCCATACTGCACTATGTTGTAGAGCCAATATATTGTATTTGTGAAGAGTTTCAGTATTATATATATATATATTCACACAAATCTACACACACATTGACCAACTGGGGATTGTTTTAAATTGCTTACAGATTACAGTGTCTAACAAACAAGGTCAGACTTAGATACAATATTAGTGTTACATCCCAATCTGTTTTTAAGGACGCATGAGAATTAATGGGTTTGACGTTGAGATAATATACTTCTCAACATAAACTTTTACCTCACCACTTTCTGACTAAAAGAAGTAATTTGACTGTTCACAGCATTTGTCAGTGTGGCTGTTATGTACAAATGGTCGAACATAAAACTCATCCACAATTTAGGAATGAACACCATACACACAGACAGATAGATCAAAAGACAGATATATGCTTCCCTAGTCACAGTGAATAATGCCTAGACAAGAATAGACAGGTGTATCTATGTGTCATATTCTGATCTCCATAGAAATAAATTTAAAATAAAATAGAAAGAAAGCATGTGATGGGAACATGTTATCTTTATGTACTGCCCTACGGTTACTTCAAGGGAAAACTCATGCTCTTGACCATTATTCTCTGACAGATAACGATCAGCTAGACAAGCACTTGGTTCTATCCCATTCTATTTCCTTATGTTATTGGGGGCTCAGAGCCATTAGAACTATTATTTCCGTATCTATCATATCATTAATAGTTACTATTGGGACCAATATTGAAGTATGGACTCTGCCTGTAGTTGTACATAGTTGTTAATGCAGGAAGGAAGGGGGGTGTATCCACACTAATTACCACTTATTGTGACCACACACTCTTCCAGGTCACACTATGTGTTGACAGTTGATAGTATGAACATACGGGTGTGATAACAAAGGGCACATTGAAACCAATGGTGCATAAAGAAGATAGCACAAAGATATAACAATGTCACAGATGACACAATATACAGGCATATGATTAAGTTACAGTGTGAAAAACGTTCATTTTATTGTGAGCACAAGTATGTGATAATGTTTACACTACACTCTTCAATCATACTCCGCTGTAGAGAATGCTTTTAGAATAAAAGTAATTTTTTTCTTTGGTTGAGTTTGTTTGGGGAGGGGGGATGTTTCGGGGGGGGGGTCTTCAGGACAGATAACCTGGTCTAGAATGAGATAGAATAGTAGAGAATAGTAGTCAATAATATTAACTGAGGTCTGGATGGTAGGACTGGCCTTGACCCAGAACTGGGCCAAGTACGAGTCGCACTTCTGTATACATTTATGTAAGAATGTTCAAACAGAAAAAAAAAATCCAGCACAAAAAGTTTAGTCTCACATTAAGTGCAATGTACTTGAAATACATACTCAACTGCTACACAGTGCAATCTGCAGAACACAACACTAAGTCATTGGATATATCAGGATTGTATTACCGCAAATAAAAATAGCTAACATGAGCTGCCTACAAGTCTAAGAACATCAGCTCTGACAGTACACAGCACCTGTACGTAGACAGTTTCAGAGCAAATTTCGTCAACCAATAAAGCAAACAGTTAATTGCATAATTTCCTATTAACAAGAGATACAGTCACAAAACTGTAGAGTTGCGCTGCATGCACAGATATAAACAGAATGCATCTCTTAAGTGTGGACAGCTAATAACAGAATAGATCTCATAAGTGTGTGTGTGGACAGCTAATAACAAAATGTGTCTCGTAAGTGTGGACAGCTAATAACAAAATGTGTCTCGTAAGTGTGGACAGCTAATAACAAAATGTGTCTCGTAAGTGTGGACAGCTAATAACAAAATGTGTCTCGTAAGTGTGGACAGCTAATAACAGAATGTGTCTCGTAAGTGTGGACAGCTAATAACAAAATGTGTCTCGTAAGTGTGGACAACTAATAACAAAATGTGTCTCGTAAGTGTGGACAGCTAATAACAAAATGTGTCTCGTAAGTGTGGACAGCTAATAACAGAATGTGTCTCGTAAGTGTGGACAGCTAATAACAAAATGTGTCTCGTAAGTGTGGACAACTAATAACAAAATGTGTCTCGTAAGTGTGGACAGCTAATAACAAAATGTGTCTCGTAAGTGTGGACAGCTAATAACAAAATGTGTCTCGTAAGTGTGGACAGCTAATAACAAAATGTGTCTCGTAAGTGTGGACAGCTAATAACAGAATGTGTCTCGTAAGTGTGGACAGCTAATAACAAAATGTGTCTCGTAAGTGTGGACAGCTAATAACAAAATGTGTCTCGTAAGTGTGGACAGCTAATAACAAAATGTGTCTCGCAAGTGTGGACAGCTAATAACAATGTGGCATTGGGGTGGTGGTGTAAAAGATATTGTAAAAATAATTAAAACCCTACCGTGGCCAACCACACGTCCACCCTCACTTCAGCGGTGTCAGGCGTCACGAGTATTTACGTTTAAACAACATTTAAAACTCTACAATTACAAACGGCTGACGTCACGAGTATTTACGTTTAAACAACATTTAAAACTCTACAGTTACAAACGGCTGACGTCACGAGTATTTACGTTTAAACAACATTTAAAACTCTACAGTTACAAACGGCTGACGTCACGAGTATTTACGTTTAAACAACATTTAAAACTCTACAATTACAAACGGCTGACGTCACGAGTATTTACGTAGAAACAACATTTAAAACTCTACAATTACAAACGGCTGACGTCACGAGTATTTACGTTTAAACAACATTTAAAACTCTACAATTACAAACGGCTGACGTCACGAGTATTTACGTTTAAACAACATTTAAAACTCTACAATTACAAACGGCTGACGTCACGAGTATTTACGTTTAAACAACATTTAAAACTCTACAATTACAAACGGCTGACGTCACGAGTATTTACGTTTAAACAACATTTAAAACTCTACAATTACGAACGGCTGACGTCACGAGTATTTACGTTTAAACAACATTTAAAACTCTACAGTTACAAACGGCTGACGTCACGAGTATTTACGTTTAAACAACATTTAAAACTCTACAATTACGAACGGCTGACGTCACGAGTATTTACGTTTAAACAACATTTAAAACTCTACAATTACAAACGGCTGACGTCACGAGTATTTACGTTTAAACAACATTTAAAACTCTACAATTACAAACGGCTGCGACGTGACCTCCAATCCCAACCTGACATAAATACAAAATCAAAGATAATATATAAAAGAAAACAAATACTCATGAACTTGGGGGTAAAATAGAAAAACTTTATAAGGAAAAAGTATTGGTGGCTGAAAGAATTTATAATGAAATGAATCACAAAGGCAAGGCGAGTACGACATTAGTGTGGTGGGGAAAAAATTGTTCGTGTTTATTCTGCCTCCTTTGACTTGCCAGGCTGCGACCGTTGATAGGCTGACTGGTAGTGGTGGTTCTCACGACCCGGTCAGTCAGGCATGTGGTGCAGACAGCTTTGCGTGCATATCGAAAAGTGACAGTCTGGCTCGGCCTGTTCTAGTCACTGGTGGGGCTCAAGACGGGTTAGGCAAAGTACGCGAAGACGCGAGATCTAAGGTTCGCTTATTCTACTTAAAGCCCATACGTTCGACAGTAGATTCTAATGCTAGAGTCGCAAAGATGGATGCCATGGATGCCAGTACCGTGACAAACAGAATGTGTCTCACAAGTGTGGCCAGCTAATGACAGAATGTGTCTCATAAATATAGACAGCTAATAACAGAATGTGTCTCATATGTGTAGACAGGTAATAACAGAATGTGTCTCATAAGTGTAGACAACAAATAACAGAATATGTCCCATAAATATAGACAGCTAATAACAGAATGTTTCTCATAAGTGTAGACAACAAATAACAGAATATGTCCCATAAATATAGACAACTAATAACAGAATATGTCTCATAAATAGACAGCTAATAATAGAATGTTTCTCATAAGTGCAGACAGATAATAACAGAATGTGTTTCAATAAGTATAGACAGTTAATAACAGAATGTGTCTCAAAAGTGTATACAAATTAATACAAGGGAACTGCTAGAAAATATCTGAATAAATTATGCTTAATAGGAAGCAGCAGATGGTTTTTTAATCAATTTAATGTATATTAAAATACTTTGAGAGACAACAGAGGGTTTTTCAATGTATATTAAAATACTGTGATAAACTGAACCACCATAACAATTCAACTGACCCTCTTTACCTCGTACAGATGTTTTAAAAAGTTGAGAGAGAGATCAAATGTGTGAAGGTCAGGCCTACCACAGTGCAAGCACTGAGAGGTGACTGACTTCCACTCCCCTACCACAATAATTATCTCACGCAGCATGGAAGGGGATTAACTGAATTTCTGCTAAGAAATTTTTCTTTTTTAAGCAATGAAAATTAAAATATACGTGTGTTAAATAGTGCTGTGTTTATCAGTAATACTTTTCTGGTTTCAATCTCTATTTAATTTGATATGGTTGTTGTGACGGTACGATGGATGGCCGACAAGCTTTCATTCACCTTTCAGGTTCACAGGGCTCCAGTCTACTGTTAGACTAGTGAATGCGGGCTTGGGTCTGGATCTTGCGGTTTGTATCTACCTGTTAGCTCCTCTCTTGCAGGAAGGCCCTGGCGATCTCTGGCGGTATTACTCAATTTTGGCCAATAGTAGGTCAAGTTGTAATAATTCACCAGATAATTTTTAGCCCGAATGACAATGTGACCGGAGCTGTCTGTCTGTTCGCGCCGAAATCGGCCCCAAAATATCAGTCAGCCATACTGTTGTCAGAGCAACATCACTCAGAAAAGATCTCCCAGACAACACTGGTAAAAAAGATATTTTGCAGAGAAAGGTCATTTATGTTAAGTTTATGTTTGAATTATATATAGAGTATGAGTATACTTGTTTTCCTGGTATACATTTAGTTATATATTCATTATTTTAATTCATTCCTTTCCAATTATTTCTTTCATTCACCTATCATCTGTCTTTTCCTGTTTTCCATGTATGAATGATGTACATCTGGTGCTCCAGTTATTATCTTAGTGTTCGCTAGAAATTTAGGAAATGATATTGTATGTTTTAGAATTGGCACACCAGTCATTATCTCAGTGTTCGCTAGAAATTTAGGAAATGATATTGTATGTTTTAGAATTGGCACATTATCTACTCTATTGGCACACCAGTACTTGACTCATCTTGCTTCACAATGAGCAACTGAATAGATCAGGCCCTGACCAGCTAAGGTGCCTCGACAAGTGCAAATAGATTTTTTAAAAACTCACAGCCTGCATTACATATCAAGCTGACCAAGTCGACCTGAAACTGCCTCACTGCCAGTCTACGTAGTCAAAGTCCAACAAATTAAAGAAATAAAATATACCAAAATATCGCACTGTTACACAGTGGACACTAAGGAAATATCAAACTGTCTAAACACTTGCATCATGTTGATTTCGTAGTTCTGTCTGCCACCATTACATTTTTCTATAAAGCTTTCATCCATCCCTAAATTTATAAATATATATGGGTTTTTCTTTTCACTGTCTTCGTCTCCATGTCAGGATTGGAGTGGGGGGCTTGTAACCGTCTTTGTGATTATTAATATTCAAAACAGGATTTAACTGCCAAATACTTGTGACCCCTAACACCACTATACAGTGAGTAAGACATGTTAGGGTTTAAGTCGTTTATAACATCCTTGTATTAAAAAAAACACACACACACGTCACACAACACTGTATATTTTTGTATTTTTATTTATAAACAATGAAAGGAAAAATACAGTGTGTGTTATGGATTACCGAAAATATTTTCTTATTTTAAGCGTGTTATGGTAACAAATATGATGTATAAAGAGATTTTCTTATGTTAAGCGTGCTATGGTAACAAATATGATGTATAAAGAGATTTTCTTATGTTAAGCGTGCTATGGTAACAAATATGATGTATAAAGAGATTTTCTTATGTTAAGCGTGCTATGGTAACAAATATGATGTATAAAGAGATTTTCTTATGTTAAGCGTGCTATGGTAACAAATATGATGTATAAAGAGATTTTCTTATGTTAAGCGTGCTATGGTAACAAATATGATGTATAAAGAGATTTTCTCTGTCGTCGTTCTAGAAAATATAGAAATGCAAACCTAAGTCTCAGCCAAAGAAAGAATGTATACATTTATGTGAATGTATTATTTTACACTGCACAATACTAATATTTATTTGAAAATTACGTGAAAAGGGGAGGGGGGTAATTCTTTACACTATGACATACAAACTCCACGATGATTGTTAAGGACAACTCTGATGTCACGTTTGAAATTCCACTATACAACTGCAGTTTAGTTATACGGCCTTGAGGAGTCAGTACAAATTCCCCTATACAAGTGTAGTTTAGTTATACTCCTACGGCCTTGAGGAGTCAGTACAAATTCCACTATACAACTGTAGTTTAGTTATACTCCTACGGCCTTGAGGAGTCAGTACAAATTCCACTATACAACTGTAGTTTAGTTATACTCCTACGGCCTTGAGGAGTCAGTACAAATTCCACTATACAACTGTAGTTTAGTTATACTCCTACGGCCTTGAGGAGTCAGTACAAATTCCACTATACAACTGTAGTTTACTTCTACGGCCTTGAGGAGTCAGTACAAATTCGGATGATTTGGTGAAATAAAAGAATTATGTTCTTGTGACTCATTCGTTTTTAAAATGTTTTACTTAAAATAGAAAATTGTTTATTTCTGAAAGTATTCAAGATTGAGACGAGTCATATCTACTTTTAAGTATTTAAGTTTATTCAGCGCGTTAAGGGTAGCAAAGTGACCCACTTATCTTAGTACAGTTAGAATCTGTCTTAGCATTTAAACAAACAGGACTACTTAGTAGTCAGGTCAGGACATATAGTAGTCAGGGAAGGAACATTGAGATCAACAGGTCAGATCAGGACACTTAATAGTCAGGGAATGAACTGTGAAGTCAACAGGTCAGGTCAGGACACCAAATAGTCAGGGAATGAACTGAAATCAACAGGTCAGGACACAATAGTTAAGGGAGGAACTGTGAGATTAGCGTCAGGACAAAGTAGGGAAAGAACTGTGGGGTCAGCAGGTCAGGTCAGAACACTCCATACGTCACAGAAAGAGAGAAAATAAATAATTCGGCTGTCCTAAAATAGATGTGGATGTGAGAATTTATACTCGAACTTTGGAAATAAGTGCATGTGTATATTAGTAAATGTGGCAATATTGTGTGCTATATATATTCTATAACTCGCAATCAAGGCATTGGGTTGTTTGCAATGAATAGATAGGGTCACTTTATTATTTAAATGTGAAGGTGGATGTACACACATGAACATTCGCACACAGAGCTGATAGTCATACACACTACAAGTGCGGTCTTATCGATGAGGTCAGATTAATAATCTTCTTAGCAAGACGGCTTATCTGTAAGCGTGGCACATATAAGCGAGACATAACGGTAAGCGTGACAACGATTTGCGTGACACATCGGTAAGCGTGACACATCTGCAAGCGTGACACAACGGTAAGCGTGGCATATCTGTAAGCGAGACACAACGGTAAGCGTGACACAACGATTTGCGTGACACGTCGGTAAGCGTGACACGATTTGCTGGCGCTCACTTGTCATCGTGGAAGTGTCCCTGCCAGGTTAACTGACCTACTTAATCTGTCCCTGCAGACCCTTTCACTAACCCGTGGGTGGCAGACGCATGCGAGTGTAGATGTGCATGACACGTTAAAACAACCAATGCAGATCTGTGTAAGTTGATAATATATCCAGATGTGTTGGTAACATTAATAATGCACGGTTTTTGTGCAGAGCAGGAAATCAATCTGTAAAGTGGATGTCAAGTCACCATATTTCGAGACTGGCCTGACCTGGCACTAACAAACTTTGAAGCCCCATGCTGTGGGCGGCACAGCGCATATATGAACAAATGTTTTATCCAGAGTAATGTGACAACGTGGTAAAAATAATTCATGCTAAAATTATAGTAAAATTTTAAAAGTATATGTCAGAGTTTTGTTTATTTATTGGGAGGTCTTTTGTCACAACGTTGCTCTTCTCTATTATTTGTGATAATGCATTAGCTCTTTTAAACCTGCGTTCTCATGAACTGATTGCTCTCTTTCTGCAATTTTGAATGTAACATAATGCGGCCTAATAATCCCTGTCCCGCGGTGCATTACGGATAATGGTGTAAATATTTTGTAAGGCGAAGAAGCTGACCTACCTTGTTTCTGTAATCCAAGCACACTTTTGCCTGAAAATTTAACTCCCTAAAGTGCTTAGCACATCTGTCCACTGTTTTATCCACACTGATATTAACACAGGTGCCACTCAGCTGTCTAAGATTGACTCAGCGAGCGGAGCGTGCCTGCTTCGGGTCCACGGCATCTAGCTACGATTGCAGTTTTCTCACTGGCGCGCCGAGTTATTTATTTCTACCGAAACCGACACAAGCTAGGGTCACAATGCTGACGTCGCGAGCGTTAAAATCCCTTGTAGAACAGCAAATCCTGTGGGAAGCGCAAAACAGTTTCTCAAATGAGTATTGTTCTCAGTTCCTTATGACCAGCTATTTTTGTCCTCAGCCGCTGATTTGCTTCCCTTGATTAATTAGTGAGATTTATAAAAATATAAATCGGAACAAGAAGAGTTTTGAGGGAAGGAAAATGCATTAAAACACTCGAGAAGTATTTATTCATTACTTTGTTGTGTCTTTTGTTATTAAATATTACATATATACTGCTGTTGCGTTTGTATTAATAGGTTGTTATTACTAATATTTTACTTTTTTGTTGTGTTTATAGATTATTACTTACATTTTGCTCTTTTGTTGTATTTAATTAATAATATTTTGCTTTTTTGTGTATTTTTATTACTAATATTTTGCTTTTTTTATTGTTGTATTTATAGATTGCTTTCGCGTGTTTGATGTACATGGATCGCCTGACGTGTCTCGTTAACTTTTTTAAATTTAAATTTCAGAATAATTCATCTAGCTCTTTCGGCAGATTATGTTTTTTTAATTAGAAAGTACGGAGTTATTTGTTTGTGATGGCGAGTGTCCGTGTTGTTGGTGTATTAGATCTGAGGCAAAAATGAATGTTACGCTCTATGTATTTCATGAGTCAGGGGCTTAATTTGTAAGATAGTGTGTTGATGCTTCTGTAAGTGTGTAGATAGTGTGTTGATGTTTCTGTGTGTAGATAGTGTGTTGACCGCTTCTGTGTGTAGATAGTGTATTGACGCTTCTGTAAGTGTGTAGATATAAGTGTATGGGTAGTGTGCTTTGCTTGTGTAAGCATGTGGGTAATTTGCTTTGCTTGTGTAAGTATGTGGGTAATGTGCTTTGTTTGTGTAAGTGTGTAGAGAGGGTACTTCGTTTGTGTAAGCGTGCGGATGCTGTGGACAGATGACCTCAGGTGCAAAAACTTTACTTAATTTCATGTTTTTAATTGCTGTTCTACTTTTCTTTTTGTTCCGCCAAGGTTGAATAATTAAAAAGCAATTCTTGAGGTGTTCACCTTTCTGTTTAAAAATAAAGTATGTCTGTAAATGACGCTTAAAGACTTCTTACACAGTTGACTGTGAATGACGCTTAAAGACTTCTTACACAGTTGATTGTGAATGACGCTTAAAGACTTCTTACACAGTTGACTGTGTCAATCACATCTTGCACACTTCATAAGAAACCGTGCATAGTAGTAGTAACTGTTGTGGGGGAGAGGGGGGTGATTTGATTTTTCGAGCCGACCATTGAGACTGCAAGCAGAAAGAATACAGAAAGTGGGGAGACATTGATAGCTGTTGCCCAAAGTGGTTCATTCCAACTGATAGTGTATGTCCGCTTTGCTAAACTAGAACAGATAACATTGTGTTTGAGAGTAGCGAAGATGTCAAAGTTTGTCCTTAGATAGCGGCAAAAAGTAAGGATATGTGGGGCACTGGTAATCACTTACTAATTATAAGTGTGGGCAGGGAGTAAAGGCTAAAGACACGTTTGTAATGACCTTGTGGGTCCTTGAGTAAGGACACGTGTAGTTCCGCGTGGAGTTTGCGTAAGGACACGTATAAGACATGCGGGATTTGAGTAAAGACGTGGAGTTTGCGTGAGGACACATTATAAGACATGCGGGATTTGAGTAAAGACGTGTACAACCTGTACAGAACTTATGTGGGGCAGACACATGATTGGTGGGACTGATGTAGATAAATGTTTGGTGGGACTGAAGTAGATACATGTATGGGCTATGAATAAGTAGGCAATACGCCTGTGGACAATGACATGGCGGATAATTAAGGTTGTGGGACAGTTTAAATGAGAAATGTTGGTGTCCGAGGATTATAATATGCCGTGCACATTCTACCCAGCCGCAATTTTAAAAAATAGCCAGCTTTAATAGTCTTATAAGGAGTAAATCGTTCTACCCATTAGCTGGGATGCATTATAAATCATTTTCCCCTTCCAGTACATGGTCATTCAGAGTATCCCATGACTGTGGTTGTAGGAAAGCTTCATTCACGATCGTTAGAGATAACTGTGTTCAGTCTTGGCTAGCCAAAAGCGATGCGGAGAGGAGGAGCATGCGCAATCACCCCGTCTTTGTATTGGACTACTTACTGTTATCTGATCAACGAATTTGTTTGCAAAAATAAATGTTGGCCAGTGCTATCAATTACACACATATACAACACACACGCACTCACTCACACGCGCGCGCGTGCATACGAGTTTAAAATAAGTTGCCAAATATTATTAAAAACATATACATATAAACTAAAACCTCTATAAAATGCAGTGTCTGTACAATTCGCACCAGCATTAAAGTTTCGACATCTGCTTGGCAATTTTTGAATAACACCCGTTCTGCAAGACGAGTACAAGTCTAAATAAATGGCACTTAAACACTGAAAGCGAAGCCTCACTGAACATTAAGGTTTTCTATCATCCTGTTGGCAATTAAAATTCCTTAAACGAGATTCGAATGTTTATGCAAGTTAACAAGAATGCGCCGAATAGATTCTTTCTTTCAATTTTTTTTTTTAAATATGTACAGATATTTTAAGACCCGGTTCGTTCGACTGCTCATTTGTACTTGGTTATAGTTGAATACACAATGGATTAATATGGCAATTAAAGAGAAAACAATTTGCACTACAACCTTTACAGCTTTTTTTAGCTCCCGACGTATGGCATTAAAGAAAACAGTTTGCACTACAAAACTGCTTTACAACCTTTTTTAGCTCCCGACGTATGGCATTAAAGAAAACAGTTTGCACTACAAAACTGCTTTACAACCTTTTTTAGCTCCCGACGTATGGCATTAAAGAAAACAGTTTGCACTACAAAACTGCTTTACAACCTTTTTTAGCTCCCGACGTATGGCATTAAAGAAAACAGTTTGCACTACAAAACTGCTTTACAACCTTTTTTAGCTCCCGACGTATGGCATTAAAGAAAACAGTTTGCACTACAAAACTGCTTTACAACCTTTTTTAGCTCCCGACGCAAACTTTTCCTGGCGATCTATCGTATATCGAGGGGAGGGGGGATTATAAAAAATGTTATATAACATTATATAAATGTACGTGTATTTTGAAAACACATATTCATTACGCATTACTTACATTCATACATCACTAATTATTAGGATATAACTAAATTGCGCCGAAAATCACATTTGCATCAGAAATCAAATTCCAACCTTTAAAAGCCTTCAATGTTGCTGCTCGATTTGCGTTAAAAGTACGTCAAATTGTGGATTTGTTACAACGGGACGTCAAATTGTGGATTTTTTAAAACAGGATGTCAAATTGTGGGATTTTTAAAACAGGACGTTAAATTGTGGATTTTTTAAAACAGGATGTCAAATTGTGGATTTTTTAAAACAGTACGTCAAATTGTGGATTTTTAGAACTATATGTCAAATTGTGGATTTTTTAAAACAGTACGTCAAATTTTGGATTTTTTGTCTTTCTAATAACTAGCCCTTCGTCTTTCTATTTGTCTTTCTAATAACTAGCCCTTCGTCTTTCTATTTGCCTTTCTAATAACTAGCCCTTCGTCTTTCTAATAACTAACCCTTCGTCTTTCTATTTGCCTTTCTAATAACTAGCCCTTCGTCTTTCTATTTGCCTTTCTAATAACTAGCCCTTCGTCTTTCTATTTGCCTTTCTAATAACTAGCCCTTCGTCTTTCTATTTGCCTTTCTAATAACTAGCCCTTCGTCTTTCTATTCGCCTTTCTAATAACTAGCCCTTCGTCTTTCTAATAGCTTAAGAGATTAGCATTCCAATTTGGCTGCTTTTTAGCTCTGTGATGTTTTAATTTGTTTTTGTTTTTTATCATTAATGAGTTAGCCAAGATCCCCATGCAGGACACTCTCCCCCGTTCTTTAAGCATTCATTTTTGTGTAATAACGTTTTGAGTTGCAATAGTCCGAAAATTAAAAAGCTATTTTTTAATTAATTAAACCTATTTTTAATTAGCTTTTGAGTTCAAGGACGTTGCATGACTATCAGAAAGCACAGAACGACGTAACAAATAATGACAGAATGTGTTGTTTCATAAGCAAATTTCATGCATCTTAATTGAGAGGTAAAATTAAATTACTGTGTTTGAAAAAATCATTTAATAGCTGCCCTCAAAATCTAATGAGAATGAAAACCTAAAAATCAGCTGACTGAAATACGTACATGTGCTGATAATTGTTGAAATTCTATGGCATTGGTAAAGATTAGAGTACAACAGAAGTAATTTGTCCACGCGTGCTTAAAATGGTCAAGGCGAGATTTTTAAATTTGCGCCCAGGTCGCGATCCGCCTATCTTTCCATCATCCTGCCTACTAACAAGTTGACTTATGACCTAATCCCCATCTATTCATCTTTCTATCTATTCATTTATAATATTTATATGCTTCCTGTGTATTATTATTATTACCTTATTTCATTTAAATGATTGTTTTATACACTAAAACAAAATTATATTTTGTTGGAACGTATCCCAGAAACTCTGCGCCCTAAGCGACCACCTAGGTTCTCATTATAGACGGCCCGGCCCCGACTGCACGAACTTTTCAATAATTTTAACTTATTTTTAAAAAAATCGTAAATTGTATAATCACATGACTCGACCCATCAAAAAACTTTCACGACCCAGAGATCCATTGCTTGGAACACTACAGTCATGGATACAAGAGACAAAGGCATATATATCTATTTTAAATAAAGTCAGTAAGGTCGTGACCTCGTCAATATGCTCTCAAGGTCTGACGCTCTCATACATATCTAACTCCATTTACTGACGTAATTGTTGATAAAAGTTCTGATTTCCTTTAGCTACTGATCTGCTACATTTTGGGGGAGAGATAACTAAGAGTCTTATATATGTTATAATTACTCCTATGCTCCGTGTAGTTACTTACATAGGAGCGAAGAAAATCTTCATATATTATAATTACCCCTTTGCTCTGTGCAATGACAGAGACCTTTTTCAAAAGTACTAAATGAGCTGCAAAGAGATATTCTGCAACCAATCCATTTTCTTTTTCACCATTTGTCCTATTTTGTTTTACTTCAAGAGCCGGTAACTTTGGTCTCTGTCCCTTTTCAGACATCACTATAATTACACACATACCGAAACGCTACAAAGCCTGTCATATTTAATACCAAAAAGTATTCAGACAGGTTTAACTTAATTACAATATACAATAATAGTCTATGTCTATAATTTTCTCATCTCTACGTAATCTTACTGTACGTTTGCTGTTCGTCCTCCTCTTGTCTCTTCCCTGTCGCGTAGAAAGACATAAAGCAAAGTAAATACAGGATGCTTATGCTCGCTTCATTACGATTATAGAGATTAAATACGTCACTACTTGTAGTTTTAGATTATATTCGTAAGGAGTCGTGTAGTCACCGCGTGCTTTGTCAGTAATCATTAAAAGTTTACAATAAATTAGCAACATACACTAAGCAGTGTACAATAGATTAGTAACACACACTAAACAGTGTACAATAGATTAGTAATATACACTAAACAGTGTACAATAGATTAGTAACACACACTAAACAGTATACAATAGATTAGTAACACACTAAACAGTGTACAATAGATTAGTAACATATTAAACAGTGTACAATAGATTAGTAACATACTAAACAGTGTACAATAGATTAGTAACATACTAAACAGTGTACAATAGATCTGTGACATACCCTAAGAGTAACCTAAAAGTATACAATAGATAAGTAGCACACACTAAGTCGTGGGGTTTCTTATGTGCCCATATTTTTATATTTAAATTTTCTTATCTCCACCATTCGCCTACACACGCTCCATTTTTTTTTTTTTTTTAGTTTGTTTGATGAAAAGTTTTGGGTTTTTTATTCTGCGCCCATTGTCAAGGCAACCAAAACACAACTTTGGCTTAACTCGAGATTTGTCAAAAATATTGACTTCTACAATGCCAATCTCATTCGGTTTTCAAGAATAGAATGTGTTCAATAATTATATTATATACAGACACACAGTCACAGATGTAGCACTTGTTTTAAAGAAAAAGTGTTGTACTACAACTGAGCATAAGGTGTAATTTTGTGAATGAAATTAGCTATATTATAATGCTACTGATCAACAGAGTAATATGATAATGCAAAGACAGCAGCCAGAATGTTGTTGGCCAAGTTAGTTTTATTGAAAACCACAATAAATAAACCGGAAATAAACACTAAATGCACGGCAATTGGAGAAATAATAGTTGAAATTATCAAATCAGTCATGTCAGCACAGTCTACAAATTTAAAATGTGTTGCTCTTTCTTCTTTTTTTCTTTTTAGCGAAAACAAGTCAATAATTGAAAAATACACTCAAATAAAATGAATTCATTAACATCATTATTATTTATGAATTGTTTAAGTTAATACCTAAAGTAGGCTACCATATCTCACAAAATCATAGTCATTTTGAATTTTGTTTTTGTGTCTACTTAGAAAAAAAAATTTCCCTATAACCCGATTTTTGACATATGCTTACAAAAAAAAAATATGTGTCGACCAATAATTCTAAAACAAAAGAGGACTTAAAAGAATTTATAAAAGCACATAAATTAGAATCTCTTTATAGTTATTCTCACTACAAGAAAACTTTATTGTCGCCGCTGTCGTAAGGCCTACTGCTCTAGCGTGCTCAGTGTACATCATTCTTCGCCCAACGTCAGCACCTTTTATTTACAGAGTTGTTGAACTTGGAGTACCTTACATTTACACAGAGTTGTTGAACTTGGAGCACCTTACATTAACACATAGTGTTTGGACTTGGAGTACCTTACATTTACACAGAGTTGTTGAACTTGGAGTACCTTACATTTACAGAGTTGTTGAACTTGGAGTACCTTACATTTACAGAGTTGTTGAACTTGGAGCACCTTACATTAACACATAGTGTTTGGACTTGGAGTACCTTACATTTACACAGAGTTGTTGAACTTTGAGTACCTTACCTTAACACATAGTGTTTGGACTTGGAGTACCTTACCTTAACACATAGTGTTTGGACTTTAGCAAAATGACTAATTTCATTCCCCTAGCACTGGACCGGGACTTTGTAAAACAGACCGAGGAATTTCCCTAATTACTCTCTACTTATTTCTAATTTTTAATTACTCTCTCTATTTATTTCTGTCTAATTTTTAATTACTCTCTCTGCTTATTTCTGTCTAATTTTTAATTACTCTCTCTACATATTTCTGTCTAATTTTTAATTACTCTCTCTACTTATTTCTGTCTAATTTTTAATTACTCTCTCTACTTATTTCTGTATAATTTTTAATTACTCTCTCTACTTATTTCTGTCTAATTTTTAATTACTCTCTCTCTCTTATTTCTGTCTAATTTTTAATTACTCTCTCTCTCTTATTTCTGTCTAATTTTTAATTACTCTCTCTCTCTTAAAGCACAGTGACTTTCTTAAGTCGCCAAGCAATTATTTCCCAACCCGCCGAACGCCTCAACAGAAATGTGAAAACAAAAAGTAATAAAATGGCCACAAATTTAACTTGTGAGTACACCTCAACAGAAATGTGAAAACGAAAAGTGTTAAAATAGCCACAAATTGAACTTGTGAGTCCACCTCAACAGAAATGTGAAAACGAAAAGTAATAAAATGGCCGCTTTTAAACTTGTGAGTAAAACATCAAACAAATCCCTTCCAGCCGCCCCAGCAAGCTGTCGTCTGATTAAATAGACAATCAATACACAAGGCAGCTGACAGAAACGCATGCTCCTGTCGTAGTAACAGTCTGTTCTTCCAAGGCCTTTGTGGGCGGCATACACTGATTGAATCTGCAAAATTCCCAGCCGTTACACGTGTTTTTTGTACGAATAACTAAGTGACTGCCAATGAAATGACAATATTCATTTAAATGTGTGCTGTGTACACCAGCATCGCTCAGTATATATTTCTGTTTCACTTGGCAAAATGACGACTATTTCCACACTGTTGCCCGTGTCTGTCGCTAGTCAGGAAATGTTTTGTGTTTCATTAAAAGCTTCTTGTAAGTTTCTATTTATAAAAAAAAAAGTGTGTAGTCAGGTGTGATAAAAATCATGTAATATCAACTTTATACATTCTTTAGTTTCTTGTGAGTGAACATAATACTTCTTTTTTTCTTTCTTATCTGCATTTATGTGGGGTGGGTGGGGGAACATTTTTTCAGTTAATTAATAGAAATCATCAATTATTATCATAGTGCTGCAAATTCAATTGTGTCTCGTCACATCCAATATTTTAGCCACGCGCTCTGTAGCATTTCACAATTATTAGTTGGCTAGTAATTTGACTACTCAAACACACTCCTGTCAGAAGATGATGACAATTAATAATAAAATACAAATACCTCAGATCTTTTATGATTTATTAGAATTTATAGAAACCACATTAAAGGCTGCTGAAACAATTGAATCATAAGTACGCTTGGCATGTAAGACATGTTCCTGCCTTTTAGAGAAGAAAGTTTATATATTGTAATGTTCTTACATGTTCCTGCCTTTTAGAGAAAAAAGTTTATATATTGTAATGTTCTTACATGTTACTTTTAGAGGAGAGAGTTTATATATTTTAATGTTCTTACAACGTGGCAAATTTGGAGTGTGTCTGCAGTGATTACCAGCATTAGACATACGATAGGTGGCGACGGCCGTGGCCTGTTCGCTCCTCTGGCCGGGGATAAAGTCACTGGCATATGGCAGTTTTCATGTAACCTAAGATACTGACATATGGCAGTTTTTATGTAACCTAAGATACAATATTGATAGTTTGCAGTCTAAAGTGACGCAACATGTGTGGTATATAAAGGGGAGGGGGTGTGGTATATAAAGTGGGGTGTAGTATATAAAATGGATTGGGGTGTGGTATATAAAGTGGATTGGGGTGTGGTATATAAAATGGATTGGGGTGTGGTATATAAAGTGGATTGGGGTGTGGTATATAAAGTGGATTGGGGTGTGGTATATAAAATGGATTGGGGGGGTATATAAAATGGATTGGGGGGTGGTATATAAAGGGGATTGAGGTGTGGTATATAAAATGGGGTATGGTATGTAAAATGGGATGTGGTATTTAAAGTGGAGTGTGGTATGTAAAGTGGGGTGTGGTATGTAATGTGGAGTGGGGTGTATAAAGTGGTGGGCAAATGCTACATATAGCTACACAAAGAACGTGCAGTGCATTGATATGTGTACGCGTGTCCGTGTATGTGTGAGAGAGAGTGTGTGTGTGTGTGCGCGCCCGTGCGTGTTTATGTTTTGAGTGCAATAATTTCTTTCTATTCATCTTAATGCCAAGTTCGTGGCGTGTTTATGTTTGAGTGCAATAATTTCTTTCTATTCATCTTAATGCCAAGTTCGTGACGTGTTTATGTTTGAGTGCAATAATTTCTTTCTATTCATCTTAATGCCAAGTTCGTGACCAGCAATCTGTCCTTGAGTATTATAATTTACTCATTTTCTCAGTGAATGCTCAATTTAAATCTGACGCACAAAACTAACGAGATTTTGCGTGCGTGTATGATTTATGTGCTCAGTAAAGTTATAGGAACTCGAAGGACAAAATGTAAATGACACTGATTAGTTGAGCGCTCAATTCGTTCTCTGTGAGCTGTTGTATCTGTGCACTTAATTATTCAGCAAAATTGCAACCTAATCTTCAGTGCACATGTTCAGCGACAAGTAAATTACGACCCAGTCACTATCGTACATGTTCAGCGACAATTAAACTACGACCCAGTAACTAGCGTACATGTTTAGCGAAAATTAAAATTAAGGTGACATCTAAGCATGATACTTAACATTTAAGTAATCATTACAACTCCTTCAGTGACAGGTAAGCATGATACTTAACGTACAAATAATCATTACAGTTCTTAGAGTCGCGAACATTTTATGCTCCCACACAATATGTGTCTATTGACTTTTATAATACATTTCCATAATATGTGATCATACACAGTATGTTTCTATTGAATTCCATAATATGTGCTCATACACAGTATGTTTCTATTGACTTCCATAATATGTGCTCCCACACAATATGTGTCTATTGACTTTTATAATACATTTCCATAATTTGTGCTCATACACAGTATGTTTCTATTGAATTCCATAATATGTGCTCATACACAGTATGTGTCTATTGAATTCCATAATATGTGCTCATACACAGTATGTGTCTATTGACTTCCATAATATATGCTCATACACAGTATGTGTCTATTGACTTCCATAATATGTGCTCATACACAGTATGTGTCTATTGACTTCCATAATCTTTTCTGATTGTGTAGCTAGCTGAATTGGTATAAAAGCACGATAGATTTCTCTGGAAATGTAGCTTTAGATCAGAGGCGGGCAAACTCCGGTCCGCAGGCCAGGTCTTTTGTCTGGCCTGCCAAGCTATTCACAGTTAATATTGCCATCTGGCCCGCGAGACAGCAAAATAATAAAACAAATGGGCATTGTTATACGCTGTCATCCTTCCGTCCGGCAAGTTTCCATATTTTGTTAAACATGCTCAGCACATTGTAGCTATGTTTGGAAGTACTTTTTGCTGTAAACAACTGTTCTCAAAGATGAAATATACAAAGAGTCGCCTTTGCTCTCAACTCTCTGACGTCATCTAAATGACGTTCTTCGCTTGTCCACCACATCAATTAAGCCGGCCATTGAATCACTGATTCATTGTGAGCAACGCCATCTATCTCATTTCCTTTTCGTTGAAATTGAGTTATTTCTTTTACATAAAATACACCTTTAAAAATAACTTTTGTTCTCGTTGTATTTTCTGGACTTTGTGACATTTGGTCGTCTATCCAGCCCTCGAACTGCTCCAACAGTTTTATCCGGCCCGCACTTTTTAAAGTTTGCATGTTTCAAATCCGGCATTTAATTAGCAAAACTGTCTGACAGAAGTGTTCAGATTTGACTTACAAGGTCACAGTTAGTGTTCACATCCGAGCATCATGAATAAATGACAGTGCGAAATCGTCTAGGATCGGAAGTACATCCTTTAATACCTCAAGTGAGTGACAACACTTAAAGAGTGGAAAGTGTATACACAGCCTCTGTAGTCTAATTTATTCTTACCAGTCATTCTTGATGGTGTCAAGGCACATCAAATTAATATGAAGGACCATCGCGTTGTTTTAAACTCAGTGTTTTCTTTCATTTACACTTGTAGCATTGGGTCACACGTAGCTATAATTTAAATCTTATTTACTATGTGAGTTGTGTCGGAGAGAAAAGAGGCAGATTCTTTTAACTTACAGTCACACACACACACACACACACACGCACACTCACAAACAAAATCTTTTACTCTGAGTGAGAATCACACCGCGAGAGGTTAATCTCAGCACAATCACTTACTTCTGTTTACTGTTGTTATTCAATCTATAATATACGTGTTTATGGACTCAAGCATAACAATATAACTAAGTATAAATAAATTTGTGAATTATAATATGAATTATAATATATATACGATATACAAGTCACACACACACACTTTCTTTCCTATGACTTTTTCCTGTGACTTTTTTCCTGTGACTTTTTTTCTTGTGACTTTTTTCCTGTGACTTTTTTTCTTGTGACTTTTTCCCCGCTCACCGTTACCACGTACCAAAGCACTTACATCTTACGGCGACGTTCACAGACAGACAAACTCCCGCCAAACATACACACACGGTCAGTAAGAATTATTTCCCTTTTCTACTTTCCTTCAACGCCCCTCTTCCCCAGCGTCGGCACAGATTTTAAATTCTAGAGGCAGGCAGAATACTCATCTAATAAATCAGAACTTCTTGTGGGCTAAAAATTGACATATGACTGGGTTATAGGCACATCCATGTATGAATGAACCACCTCTAAATCACCTCCTGCCTGTACGAGTCTTTGATGGACAAGAGCATGCGTAAAATTGTTACAGTTGTGAGCATAATAGTTTGTTAATTATATTAACTTGTGATTCATATAAGAGGAAAAAGAAAAAGAAAAGAAGCAATTACAAAAACTTTCAAACTTGGACACATTTTTAGGATAGTTTCTGTGACAGCGTAAATTTGTCCCTCCTTATTTTAAATTGTTATATAAATTGCTAAATTGTCAGAGTAACCCAGCCTTGGGCACTCCTTATGATGGTATTTTTGAAAACTCCTTAAGGCAAGAATATTCAAGAATTGCTGATATAATGCAAACCATCAGTAGTTTTTATTATCCAATAGTTATGATTTACGAGAAAGAGACCAGCCATTGGGCTGAGATAAAATATTAAAGCACAAATAAACATTTAATACAAATATACTTTTTATTAATACAATTTATTAATGAGATAAAAAAAATCTAAATCATTAAACCCTATAAAGCAAGATTACACATATATATACACACACACACAGAGTAGGGTTTCAATTATCCAAACTAACTGGGACCAGGGTAGGTTCAGCTAATAGCTTGATTAATCAAAATAAATATAAACTGGGTACTCTCTTTATTAGTTTATATGAAACAAAGTGTAATTAGACCTACAATTAAATTATCGAATACAAAGTTATTACTCACATATTTTGAATTATGAAATATTATTTAAAAAATAACAGATTTAAAAATGGATATTAAATAATAACCAAAACACTTTAAAGAAAAATGTATTTATGTTTATTTTGAAGTTAACCTCATTGTTTACACAGTTTCAACTGTAAGTAATTCTCATTTTAAACAAATCAAGTGCAGACAAATAAGATTATAATAGTGGGAAAGGTTGTTTTTTTTAAATAACAATGGTACAACAGACAATGATGCATCAAGATCACAGGACAGCGGTGTTTTGGATAACTGATAGTTTGGATAATTGACATTCAGATAATCAAGGTTCCACTCTGTATGTGAAGTAATTGAATAAATAATTCTATCCCAATATAATGCAGAAAATTTAAAACTTAACTATTAAATAAATATGCACTCTCAAACAAGCTTAATTCACAGTAATGTGTACTACCTTTTTGAACACTCATACACACAGTCACCAAGAACTATTAATAAATACACATGGCAAGACACAAATACGGTTAACAACTCCAGTTAAAACAGCAAGAGAATGTGATACGTGTAATACCTATCCTTCAAATCACAGCATAAGAAGAAGGCAGCAACAATTTAATGATTGAAAATCATGCTAACAGGAGGAGACAGCTATTTTCTGAACTATAAATAAGACAAACAAAACTAGTTTTTAAAAAAGAAACTGAAGATCAAAAAACTTGCAAGAGGTATAATGCACAAATAAAATATTCTTCAAAAAGAAAATTGTGCACTCAAATTATAAACACCCTATTTCTCAACACCAGCAAAACAAAACAAAAAAACCCCAAATTATTATAAACTAGCCAAGCTAAACAATATATACACCTCAGACATGCATCTATAGCAAAGTTTTCTTATAACCATAAAGAAACTCAGTAAAAGTTCCATTGCTAGGAATACATGACAAGCTGTCAAACATAAGCAATTCACAATATTAAATGACTGTGATATGTGACAATATTTTAGACTAAATCCCTCTAAACTGAATGATGTCACACTGCATCTCTCTAAGACACATTCTGATGCTTAGTTCATTCAGCCAGATATTTCAGCTAATCTAGAACTGGGACTGAAAGCTAGTAACACTATTATAGTAGGACTTAATCATGGGACATTCCATTATCCAAATGGTTTTGCCAAACAGGGCAAAAGCTTCACTGTGGAAATGAGTCACATGTTCCCAATATACATATATAATACTATAAATTTCTTATAATATTCATTTCAGTTTTATAGTTTGTGCTTTAAACAGAAAACAGAATTACACAGATACTGAAACTAAGTTTAAACTGCAGTTTCTGCTATTTTTAAAATTTTTAATAACTTAATAAACTGGAAATTTCTTTTTGTATCCAATGCAAGAACTAAGTCATGTTATAGTCAATAGGTGTTCAACTATCATATCTTGGTGTGCATATAAGAGTTGTTCAACTATCATATCTTGGTGTGCATATAAGAGTTGTTCAACTATCATATCTTGGTGTGCATATAAGAGTTGTTCAACTATCATATCTTGGTGTGCATATAAGAGTTGCAGGAAAAAGTGAAAACTTTATTGCAGCATGCAAAAAATTCATTTTTACTTATAACTAAGACCTTGCTTGTCTGAAATGTATTAGTGCAATCTAAAAACCAGGCCTCGTGTTAGTCATCCAATTTTATAAACCTCCTCCACAAAATCAAGCAACAACAATAAACAACAAAATAAACCATTTTTTCCTCAACTTGCTGATGTACAGTAGAAGCAAAAAACAAACAAAAATATTTTTTAAAACAATTTCCTGCCTTATGGCTAAACAGGTGAGTGAAAAACATGTTTTTCAACCTATCAACTACCCAAACAAAATGTATCATAATGACCAAATGGTTTTCTTCTCTGATTAAATGCATTACATCATACCCATATTCTATCTCCAAATGTGACTGATCACCCAATACAAATTTCATCAGGTACTAATCCAAATATGACAAAATACCACTATACTTAAGGCAACAATTTTTAGTTCCATCAAATAGATCATGCTTGCTTTGCTATACGACCAACAGCTGACTTCCTGGACAAGATAGATTGGTCATGCTTTTTACATGGTCTGTCCTGGGCAAATAGAAGACAGCATGATTTGTCATACTGTTTCAACATAAGTCAACCAACATTTAAAAGTAACTAGAACCCAAATCCTACATTTAGACAAGAAATGAAAAAGTAAAATGTTGCAAAATTTAAATAAGAAAATAAACAAACGTATATTGTTGATATATCAGAATGCATAAAATTAAAAGACAATACCAAGCAAAGCATAATGTCACTTCGCAAACATAAACCACTGAAATTATTAGTGCCAAGTAATGTCACTCAATGAAAAATGTTCCTTTGCTTAGAATGCTATCCATTACTTCATTTTCCTTCTGATCTGTGCAAAAGTCAAAATTGGAAAACATTTTCAGAAGTTCAGATATTATTTTGTAATAAAAGCAAAAGTTTTCATAGCTTTAAAGTATAAACTTACTTTTTGTAGACAAAAAGAAGCACTTCTGTTTGCTTGTAAAATTAAATTGTATTCTTAACATTTTATTCTTACAACCCTGAATAAACAGCTCTCTATTAAGTGAACATTCTTGTTCTTCTTTACTCCATCAGTGTAAAGCGCATCATTTTCACCTTTCTATCCAGTCTATCAAAAGTCTTCTCTACTAGGATGAATCTTTACTACTGTTATTGTTGTCATTGTCCAACAGGGAAATATTACACATTATAGTGCCAGCATCACCTGCTTCAAAAAAATTCAAGCTCTCAATGTCTTTGAGATCTCTAACTGCCATACGCTTTCTGATATCTCCTTCTACAGCAGCACAACAATCATTCACCTGGTTCATGCTTTCAGCCTTATAGATACTTTTATTGCTGACAGGCATTGGTGAATTACTGTCAGTCAAACTTTCAGAAACCATTTTTCTCCATCAAGTCATCTCTTGCATCACTTTTTTTCCCCACTTCCTCACTGCTAGTCTTGTTCTGCAATTCACACCCAATACATACTCAAAGACAAGATTTTCTAGCTTTCATATGCATGCCACTAAGTGTCAATCCAAAGTTCCATCACCATTACCACAATGGCACAAGTTCACTGTAAGGTCTTTGATGTCTGTCCTGATCATGTTATCCTGATCATCACCACCATTGCAATTACAATTTACAGCTGTTCTGTGTTATATCACTAACATCTTTGGCATCAATGTTTGTTGTGTTACTCTTATCATCACCACCATCACAAATGCAAATCCCCATTTTACTGTCACCCGTGTCTTTGATGTGAGTATTTATCAATTTGTTATTCTTATCACCATCATTCATGTCACCTACAGCAGTTGTGAAATCAAAGTTTCTCATTTTGTTATCTTTATCACTGCCACCGTCACTAACGCAAGTGTTCACTTTACTGTCATCAACATCAATGAAGTCACTGCCTACTGTCTTGCTATGCATATCTCCATCGTAAATGCAAGGGTTCCCTGATGAATCAATGGAAATCATGAACTGTGCTGATGTTTCTACTGCAAGTTCTGCAACATGTAATAGGAAACAGAAAGTTTAAAATATTCTCAAAGTTAAAATATCATAAACTTAAGTGCCAATTAATATAGCTCAAATGAAAAACAAATGAAAGTTAATAAAGACTCTTTGTATCTGATTATTACTACTTTAAAATATGTTGTCTAAACAAATTTTTCTCAACAATCTTCATTTCATGAACTGTTTCGACAACAAAAAGTGCTGATATATTCTTTGCACATTTTTTTTTTATATAAGAGTTATGTGTCACTATTTCAATTACAAAATCACTTATTATAACATCTGCCTGCATAAGATGTGACTAATAAAATAAATATATGGATCCTGTTTCATTTCTATTATTATTATATTTTGGTCATAACATATCATTATAGAAAGACTAATATATTACTTTGTTGTTATTAAATCAAATAGAAGTAAGCACAAATAATAAGTAAACTAGAATTATAATTTATACCATTATTCAAGCACAATCTATACAATCTAATCAACTCTGGATATGTACAGAAAAATTACTTATGACACCAAGTGAAAAAAAAAATTCATCTACAAACACATTTTCTAGTAATAACAAATAAATATAGAGTACTACTAATAAAAACATTCCAAAGAAAAGATACCTTTGTTAATTTTTAAATCTCCAAAGTGAAACTATTTCTAAAAGCAACAATTAATATAAATATAATGAATGCAAACATCAAAAGCACAAAGCTATACAGATATCACATAAGACAATGGAAGATATAGTTATAAATTACTTTAACTTAAGATTTTAAAAATTAATGAAATATATTTTGATGCATAAAAATGTACACATATTTATGTTATAGCTAAATTTCATATTAAACAGGGAGTTACTTCACTAGGATTAAAAGTTTCTTTATGTTCAAAAGTACTAAATTTCATAATCATTCCCTTTCAAGTCTCAACACAGACTTCTTTCAATCTAGAAAACTTACAGTTAACAGTAAAAAAGTTATTTTTATGTAAAAGATTCAGATTAAATTGTACGGTATAAATTTTCAAATATTATAATATATAATAATTCTTCCTTTGCTTACTAAATCAGCAAAAATAATTGATATTTTAATTTCCATTTCCTCCCTTTTAATATTAATTCCATTTTAAGTGAAAAGTTAAATAAATGAAAAACAAAAATGGTTTATGAAATGTTTCCTGCATACTCATGAATTTTCAATTTTATATGAAGAATATTTCAGAGAAACATACAATCAGATGGATGGATGAACAGACAGAGAGATGTAGATTAAACATATAAAGACAGACACATAAAAAAACCCAGACAAGATAGAAAAAGTACATGACAAAACAAAGTTATAACAATTCAACTAGTATACAGTATTAATTTTGTTTTTAAGTACTGTCTATTCTCTATTACCACAACAGCCATCCCCAAAGTGACGCTCCAAATATTTTTGAGTTATTTTTTATTGCAATTCAAACTGGCAGTTTGTCATTATAGCTGGTGAAGTTTTGTGGATACGGACCTTTCATTAATTAGGTGCACAAAACATGCATACCAATATTCATTAATATTAATTTTCATATCCAACTCTTTTAAAAATATCAATTAATTCATTTTTTAAAATTCTATCAATTTGACATACATTTTGTTTTAATGTATCTAATATTTTTTTTTGATTTTTTTTCTTTTTTTTTGGGGGGAAGCATTGAGAGTGATAATTAACTGTGCATATACTGTACATTGCATTATGAGTATTATGTGCAATTATTGGAGAGAACAAAAGACTGTTTAGGAGATACTGAAAAGGCTTACTTGTATAGCTGATCTTCTGCTACATTTCATCAGATAGTCATTGACCAACACCAACCACAAAAACTTCAGTTCGTCCATTTGAGCCCAAGGCAAAATGTCAGTCTTCAAATGGAGACTCAAAACTTTCACAACTCAGAAGATTAGGGAAATGGGTTTTTTGTTTTTTTTTTTTGGGGGGGAAGAGAAATATTCTTGAGGATGTTGGTAGACCTTATGGTTAAATGGTCGACAATCAATTCAAACAACACATCAACATCTTGAAGAAAATGAAGGCTCTTGTAAGCTGTTGAGATCTTAATTGGTTCAAATGATAGTTCTTTTACAAAACAAAAATCTAGCTGCATAAATAGATGCTAATTCTGAAAGGCAGACTGAAGGATGCTAGATTCCTGCTGTCAAAAACATGATTTGCCTACATGTAGTAATATAGGAAAATGCTTTTTAAGCATCAAGGCTTAATAAGTGTCTCCATTCTGAAGCCAAAATATGTCTCAATATTTACAACAGTTAGAGTCTGGTACCTTTCTATATCCATTTTAACCTTGCTGAAATTAAACCAGAATACTGTGTCAAACTTGTTATAAGGCAAGGGTCATAAACCGTGGCCTGAGACAGGGCTCTGTGCGACCCCCGGAGGACTTTATTTCATTATTTGTCTTATTTTTCTTATTGAACCGTCTATGTGTAATCTGACTTACGGACCTCCATGCACTATCTTGGAAATTTGGCCCTCTGGTCTAAAACGTTTGTACACCTGTTATAAGGTATTAAAGTTACAAAGTAAAATTTGTAATAACAATAATAAAAATAATAATAATAATTAATTAATTACAACTGTTTACTTTATAAAATAAAAATTATTATAAACTGCTTACCAATTACCAAAACTTTTTTTTAATTTTTGCAAATACATTCAATAGCTCTCATTTTTGAAACTTCATACAATAATATTGGAGATGTAGATGAGGGTGATTATTTTAATTTTAAAGTCTATAAAAACAATTAAAGAAAATATGTGAAGTACACATACCAGTACAGGTATGTTATTGTTGATTAGTTCTTAGATTTAAAGAAAAACTGTAATAATATATTCACATTCAACATTATTTCACATCTGACATTCTCTTGGCAATCAATTAAGAGTTTGAAAAGAAATTTTAATAAACAAAACAAAACAACATGATAGTGATCATTAAAGTGTTTGAAAAGAAATTTTAAAAAACAAAACAAAACATGATAGTGATCATTAGAGTGTTTGAAAAGAAAAGAAAAAAATCAACATGATAATTATCAGCAGGAAATAGGCTTCTACAAACTAATCTTCTGTGTACTATTACTAGTGGAATAATAAATCTCATTCACAAATTCATTCCAATTTTATCAAGTGATCAACAATCTGCTGACTATATACAATTCTGCACACTAACCTTCTGTGTACTATTACTAGTGGAATAATAAATCTCATTCACAAATTCATTCCAATTTTATCAAGTGATCAACAATCTGCTGACTATATACAATTCTGCACACTAACCTTCTGTGTACAAGTGCTAATGGAATAATAAATCTCATTCACAAATTCATTCCAATTTTATCATGTGATCAACAATCTGCTTACATAAATAAAATTCTGCAAACTAACCTTCCTTGTATTAGACTAATGGTTAATCTCTAATATTTTCATTTTAAATGTTACCAAAAAGATTAAGAATGATCTAACAAAACAAAAGAATATCGCTTTCAGAAGACTAACACTTAAAACATTCCCCCAGGAGAAACAGTCAATGGCTTTAAAGAAACCTAATTATGACATTACTGGATAGTACAATTTTCTGACAAATAAAAACTTTAGGATTTACATGTAAAATGATGATGAAAAGAGAAAAGGAAATTTAAAAAGCTCAAATCAAAGTTGATAAAATAAATTTCTAAGTTAAGCAGTGGCAGGAAAGAAGCTCAAAGCATTTTGAAGAGAGCTTATGCATGTCCTGATTTTGATTTTAAAAAAAATAAGTCTGGACAACAAAATAATAAGCTTCTGTCCATTATTATTAGCAAACTTAGATGTGGAACACAGAAAGTCATGCAACACATCTATTTTAAAACTCATTGATACCAATACATTAGTTTTAGCATTAATTTTAATCAATACAGGGGCATATTTCACTGGCAAAAACTGAGAAATATTAATGTAGCAAAACCTGTAGTATTTAATGAAGGGTACAGAATAAAGCTGACAGTTATTCCCTGGATGACTAGAGAATTTTATTTAATTTTATTTTGAGACCGGAAAATCTGTATTTTGAATGCAAATATAGCTAGTAAAAGAGCATATCATGTGCTAATAAAGAGCAGTTAGTTTTAGTTTATATATAAAATGATTTAGGACTTTTAAGTTCCTGTCATTACAATAAGCAAACAAATGTGATGCTGTCGGGGAAAACCTGGCTACAGTCGCTAAAATTGATTTTGCGTTACAGCCATTTGTAGTCGTTTACTCCCCTTTGATAGTCCAGGGAGGTATGTACTTTAAAAAAAATGTATTAGTGAAAAAACTATCGGACATAAATTCTTTTTTTTTTTAAATAAACATGAGATTCTGAACTTTGATTAATTATAAAAAACCCAATTTTGAATTTTTTTTCACTTTACCCGGATTTTCCCAGACAGCATCACAAATATGTAAAATGAGTTGAGTAAATTACATTGTGTAAGATTTATTAAAGCAATATTTATATGGGAGGGGTTCTCAGATTTGTTCTTTAAATTAAAAGAATAAATAAATAAAATAATAAAGTTTTAAATTTTAAACTGTAGGAAAAGGTTGCTGAAGTGCAATAAAATAAATTGTGCATATGCCATAGGCTTATAATAATAAATACACACACAAGCGCCCATCAACAGATAAGATAAAGAATTGAGTGTGCACGCCATAATGATTATATACAAGCCCCTAAGCACATCAAAAAAAGCATTCAAAATGCACTCCCACATTATTATGCACAAGCCCCTAAGCAGACAATAAGAAAAAAAATGTTAAATGCATTCCGTAATAATTACACACAAAAGGTCACTGCAGCTTTTTCACGATAGAGAAAACAAAAATAATAAGTGCTGGTTAATGAGTGATTTGCCCTTCAAGTGTCTAAATCAACATACTTACATTGTTCTCCACCTGCTATGAAAATAAAGACTCGATATAAAATACAATTTAAGGTAAGACTGCTAAAAGTTAATTAAGATGGCAATGTAACAAAAATTCAAACTTTATACTATATATCTGTAATATAAAAATAATTATAACAGGTTTCATACATTAAGAGGTGGGGATTTGCTAGCACCATATAATAGTCAGTACCATTACCAACTAAAGTAAAAGTAATTGTCAACAAAAGCTAACTTTTGTCAGAAGTGAATTTATATGAACACACAGATGTGGGTTTTAAAGTGATTAAATATTTATATTGTATTTGTGGAGCACAAAGGTAGTATCAAAACTAAAATGCAACCATGAACTACACTCTGTATGAATTTGTAAATCTGTATTGGGTCAGAGACTTGTATTCATAATGATAAATGCATATGCATGTAATATAGTTTATAGCTTAAATCATATATGATCAACATCTACATGCATTCTGAAAACAAGAAAACTCCTGCAAACAAATATCACCTTAAACTAATGTGCTTATGAGTTATATCAGTAAAATATGAAAATAAATTCCTTTTGTGATCCTAAATGTAATATGTTGACCAATGCCAGTGATAAATCCAAAATGATAACCTGAGAATAATATAATAATAAAATAAATTTATAATTGAAATAATAAGGAGCATCTGTTAAAGGAGCAAAGAAAATGCAACAGATAAAATCAGAGTGAATTATATATATATATATATATTTCTAAACTGGGTCACAGTAATTAAGAGCAAACTTTACCTCAGAACTCAAGGCAATTTAGTCAAAATTGCAAACTGAAATTATCTGCTGCTATTACAAATGGAGATATTATATTTTATTTTTCAAAAACATACTGAAATATTTCAATTTGAAAAAATCCTACCCACTATAACCATAACTGCAATTTAAGTAATTTAAGTAATGATGCCATCTTGAAATTTGTACAATATCAAGTAGAAAAAAATGAATGGGGCTATTACTCAAAGTTTAAACAAACCTGGGGAGAATTTTATATCATGCAAACGCATGCTCACATTAGAGGGAAGTAGCAAATAAGGAGTGGAAATTGTCTGCCTGTGTCAATAAAGCATGTATATAATTATATTATAAGTGCTAAAATTTGAAATTCCAGAAAATGATTGAGCAACTGCTAAAAGCCACCATTCTGTCAATCTCTCAGATAGAACCTAATGACAGAGAGGACTTTCCAACTTATATTTTTAGAAGTACTTACAATCTTGTAAAAGTAGAGGGAATTTTCCAGCCTACTGCTAGCAGTCCTGAGACATAATCTAGCGAAAGTAAAAGAGATTTTCTAACCTAAAGCTAGAGGTCCTGTGATCTAATCTAGTGAAAGTTGAGGAGATTTTCCAACTACTGCTGTTCTTCATGGATACTTGGGGGGGGGGGGGGGGGAGGGGAGGGGAAGCTACTAAAAAGAACTAGAACAAGTGAATTAAACATGTTTACAGATGTTCATAATAATCTGTTAACCCTTTAAACATATCAAAATGAAAACTCATCACAACAGCATGTTCCCCAAGCTAATACATCTACACATATGGTAAGCATTTGTGTTTCAAATGGAAACACTTTTGGTTCCAGAAACAAATATTTGTCAAACAGATGTTAGTTCTGTCAAACTTCACTTTCAAAAATGAAAATGACTGTAGCTATCTTTGAGATAATTCATTTCATTGAAAAGTATGATGCTCTCTATGCAGTACTTTGTTTCACATGCTGTATAACACACAAGTTAACCCTTTACCAGTAAGGTGGACAGAGTTACTTAGCAGTCTTTCTCTGTACCACTATTAGCACTGGCTGCTATGGCTGAGATATCTATATCTGTGCCAATCTATTTATAAACCCCTCTCATAGGCAATGTCCTTCACACTGCCCTCTGTAATAATAATATTGCTTAATAATTATAAAACTTATGAGTTAAGATCAATGTCTGATACCCTGCTTACTTACTGCTTAATAACCAAAGTTGTGTGCCAATGTTTCTACGAATCAAGTATGGCTGACTTGTGACCTATCAGTGTAGGACAAAAGGAATGACAGGAATAAAAGGGAAACAAACCGAAAAGCAATGTTTACAAATATGGATACTTCAAAAAATCTGCAAATGTACAAACCCAAAAGCACACAACCATCACTGTGCCAAGCAAGGTGAAGTATTATAGGAAGATGTTCCCCATTCAAGGGAAAGTACTGAGCAATCTTCAATCTATCATTTCATTTTGTGGAGCCCAGATGGGTCCATGTAAGCATATACAAATCAAACCCTATTCTCAAATGTAGGTTACTGTATACATATGATGAAAAAAAAAGATTATTAGTTCAGATCAGATATTATGAATAAAGGGGAAAAAAGCAAGAAAATAATTTTTGAACCACCTTCAACATCATCTTCAAGTGAGTAATCTTCTGGTTCCTCTACATGTTCTTCTGTTTTTTCTTCATCTTCTTTACTCTCCAACTCAAGGGAATTTTTTCGATGATAAGATACTTCTTTGAATGAAGATTCTGAAGTATGAAATGTTTAACTAGATCAATTCCACTATCATGAAATTTTAAACTTCAAAATATACACATTATTCCTACAGAAATAAACTTAACAATACATTATTTATTTTAAAAGAACAAAATTTAAGTAATAGAAAAACATTTTACTTTAGTTTACAAGCATATAATAATAAAAATTTTAGCAATTTTTAGAAATATATATTTTAGTCACTGAATAGAAAGTATTATATTTACAACCTACTGAATATTTTATTGATAATAAATTCTATCAACAATATACAAAGACCTTATCAATAAAAACCAGAAAGTTTAACATAGCTAAAGTAAAATAACTTTGAATTATATATTTGTGAAATCAGGAATCAATGTCAATTTTTATTCAAGCAATATTATAGAGGAATTAGAATAAATAATCTCAATTCTTACCTAAAAAATCAATTTTCTCAGGATCATTGATTGTTCTCTCCAGGTCTAACTCCAAATCCAGAGTGGAACCAGGGATTGCTTCAGCATATCCCATTTCCACCAAAGTCCGATTGATACTGATAGACTGCTCAAGCTTGAAATTACAAGCACTCTCAACATCTTCAAATTCCGATTCCATCAGTCTAACATAGTAAGTCATGGTGTCTTCACAAAAGGCACTAATGTGTGCACTCAGAGGTCTCTGAGCAATGTAATCTGACACATATTAAGAAAAAAAGAATTTTCATTAATGGTACTTTTTTCAGTTTTGAATATATTATATTTATTCTTATAATTTAAATGTTCAAAGATTTTGTAAACTAACTTTAAGTATTAACATTAGTAAAAAGTATTATTTATTTTGACAAGTCTTGGTAGCTTGTAGTCTTGTACTAATACATACCCAAACACAAGTCAGGCATTGAGACTTAACTAACGTGTTTAAAAGAATTCTGTTGAATCAATAGTTCCGGCAAAGGTACTGTTACATAAAACAATTTGAAAATGTTAAAACAAAATATTTTGATGTTAGATTGATTGAGACTTTTAATAAAGTGGGTCAACTATTTTCTGGAAAAAAAAAACAAAAAAACAGAAAGGTGAAATAAAGATTACTTCTATATTTTCTATTTGTGAGAAGAAAAACAATAATATTTTTTCTAATGGTGACAATCAACAAAAGTACTCAATCTATTAAACATTATAAGCTATATAGATCAGCCTTTAGTACATAGGATGACATTTTGGGGGATAGGTTAAAATCACACCAATCCATAATCACCTATCAAATTATAATGGGAAATGTTGCTCGCTCAAAGTTTAAAAGATTCAAATGCTATATACTGTATTGCATGTATGGGATACCTAGTTTATGCAATTAATAAAGACATGGTTCCTAACTTATAAATTACATGTACATAATTTTGGTCTAAACGAGAAGGAAAATAAGGAAACAGCATCCATTGGATATTTGCATGATTAAACACTACACCAGAGGTCGGCAAACTTTTTGGACTACTAGGCCATTTTAGGAGGTCAAGAAGGCACACTAGGCCAGAAATGGTCAAAAGTACACCATTACTAGGCTTAAATAAAAGTCTTTGCACTTTATTTTGTGCAATTTAATGTGTAATAAAGAGAAGACATGGTACAGTGTACACTGTACAACTTCAAGGGGTAAGGATGGACAAAAGTTTAAAAAAATTTGAAAAAATTATCTATGTGGATTGATTAGGCCAGTCATACCTACAGTATATGCACTAATGTTGAACTTTAACTAAGCCAGTGCTTGTACAATTAAAAAAATTTTGGCTTTCTTACGTTCTTTAAAAATAAGCTGCATTTAGATTGTTGAAATGAAGGGGAACAAAACCGCAACAATTCAATTAGGCTGGATCCAATAATAAATAACTAGGGGGCATTAGGCCGGACTGGAATACTAGCTAGGCCGTATCTGACCTAAAGGCCGGACTTTGCTGACCCCTGCTCTACACCATACGTATGAATGCAATTACAGTTCATTTCAGCAAGTGTTAACTTGTACTGTTACTGTTAACAGTAGCACATGATTATGCATAGCACAACAAAATGCAACATTTTTTAAATGCTCTTGTTTACTAGACAGGAACAGTCTTCATCATGACAGCACATATCACACTTAAGAAACAAAAGAAATTTTTGGAAGACTCAACTGTATAAAAAGTCCAAAATGCGATCCAATAACCATTCAAGCCATGAACCACATCAATGCAATCCAATATAACAAGCTGGTTAAGATCCATGAATTGCACACTCTTAACAGTGCAAAAAATATAATCAAGGGTGACAGAAAAACTCCACAATATACAAAAAACTTACAAAATAAGTACCTGTAAAAATAGCTAAAGCACCATCACACCATTCTCCATCCACTGGTGTAATGTCTGCCAAGGAACAGTGAACAGCTTGTGTGGGCGTTTCCAGTAAACTTGATGGCAAAATGTGTAACTTGTCTTGCATAACAACTGTCATAATGCCACTGTCCACACAAAAAACCTGCAACCAGTAATTACAAATATACTTTATAAACTCCGCAAATGGATGCTAAATTTGTTTCCATGTCACAAAAGCAGTTTGAAATACAATAAGCTTCTCAGTAGCATTAACTCAAGCAGAAAGCATTTTAGCTAATAAAAAGTCATATAATAAAGTTCTTTCACTCAAAGCTGTTTTTTTCTTGTTTTGTAGTTTAACTCAAGCAGAAAGCATTTTAGCTAATAAAAAGTCATATAATAAAAGTTCTTTCACTCAAAGCTGTTTTTTTCTTGTTTTGTAGTTTAACTCAAGCAGAAAGCATTTTAGCTAATAAAAAGTCATATAATAAAGTTCTTTCACTCAAAGCTGTTTTTTTCTTGTTTTGTAGTTTAACTCAAGCAGAAAGCATTTTAGCTAATAAAAAGTCATATAATAAAGTTCTTTCACTCAAAGCTGTTTTTTTCTTGTTTTGTAGTTTAACTCAAGCAGAAAGCATAGTTGGGACTGAAGAAGAAACAGAAGAACAAAAATGAAAGAGAAAGTATTTAGCATAATACTTAATAGTATAATTTTAATACTGAAAAATTAATTGATACAGATGTGCATTTGGCACAACAGGGACAAAATCTATATAGATGTGTTTAGCACTTGATTATTATTATTATTTTACTAAAGAAAAAAGATGTACTTTATTTTACACACAATATTCATTTCTAGTACATTTTGTCATGAGCATTGGTTCACAATACTGCTTACAGTATATGTTGCACTGATGACGTCTAGTATGCCTGTTGCTACAAACAACGCAGTCCAGTTTGTACTTCTTATCTTCGTATGCTCCTGGAAAATGCTTCTACACAACGTCATTATGAAAATACGGTAAAAAGAGTTCAAAATTGTGATAAAGTATACATTTACAAGCAAAGACACCAATGCGCATGTGCACGCAAACATGGCCAGATAAGCCAGGCACCAGGCCATCGCTGTACAAGGCTGTGAATAGCAACATATAAGCAGTGCAACTTTTAATGACAAACAGCCATCTAGCAGCACCCTACCCCTAGATGTCGACTTTTAACCAAAAGGTTAAATGAGCTTCACTAGGGATGAGCAAAAATTATGTTGTCTGAGAGGGACTCATAAGCACAGACACTCATCATAACTTGTGCACAAGTTGAACTCTTAATACTGTATGTATGTCATAGAGTAAGTGTATGTTTATTGTGTCTACCATAATCTTTACTTTTTTCCTGCATCAATTCTCTAATGCAGCAAGTGATCTGTTAAAATCCTTTGTTACTAATTAAAGACATGGTTGTTTTTTTTTAAATCAGGCTTTCTGTCTATTCTTAACACTCTCCACACATATTCAAATATGAAGAAGTGTGCATATGTGTTGTCTTATGATATCTAATATGGATTATCTTTGTTTATCATCTGGTGTATGTCCAATCATGTCATTTGTGGTCTTGGCTTCAGCTTCAAGATACAGTTGTGATAAGAGTGGCCATTTTGCATAATACCAATATTCTTTACTGCGCATACATGCACACACACACACACACACACACACACACACACACACACACACACACACACACACACACACACAATGTTAGTGTCCTGTACAAGGATGCACTGTCAGAATTTTCTCATAGCATTCTTCAAGAAATAAAAAGTTTTATTTTATTTTTAAGCACATGTATTGTTCACCCACGCTGATATTTATATTTTTTAATATGTGGAAATCTTTGGAAGATGTGAAAGCTATTAAAAATATGAATTTTGAAAACAAAAAGTGCACATCTGACTGTCAAATTCTACTTCTAAGATACTGAAATCTAGAATGTTTTCACCTACATGTACGTAGAACTCATGCCTGTAGGACCAAGAACAAAATTATGGCAGTTTTCAAAATACAATCACACCCATGAAGCTATTATAACACTCTTTTGTTTTTTGGGTGGATTCAAGAGAATATGAGCAGTTCTTAATTTTTTTAACAAAAGCAGCAAAGAAAATAATTATAATGATTTAAGAGGCACATTTGTTGTATAGTTTTAACACATAAAACATAATACCAACTTTAAAATTTGTTTTACCTTTACACCAGCATCGGTGACTTCTTCTATCTGTCCACGCAACCACAATGATGTTTCTGTATTTTCCACAAGGCAGGCATTTCCAGCACACAGAGGTTTGCAAATTTCTGCTTCAAGAGTTTTTTCTACCATCTCTAAGGCAATGCCATCTGCAAGGGCAATGAGTGCATCTTGGGCAGAAGTCTGAGTGATGTAAAAGTCATTTGGAACTCCACCAGGAGTTACAGTCACTTGATAGCTCTTGTTTACTTCTAGACATAGGGCACTGGAAATAAAGGGAAAAAACTCAATGAATCTGTGTTATTGATAGTGATAATGAGTGTACATGTATGTTCAACATAAAAGCATACTAAAATCAATGTTTACTTTCTTGGTATTTGGGGAACTGTCTTGTATCAGATAAAAGTCCCCTGAGTATGCAAGCATAGCATTAGCAATGTTGGTTTGTATTGTGCACTATTTAGCCGCACTGACACCAATGCATTTTATTTTGTCACAAGTGTTTCTGCTATTAGCAGGGATAATGTACTCCTGAAATATGCCAGTCAACTGCGTAGGTTACTGTCTGAAGCAGTACTATGCTAAAAGACTTTCCAGTACTTCAAATTGTTACTGGTGCTAAAGCAGTTATTTAAAGGTGTAAAAAGCTATTAATTAGATACAATAGTTGTGTAGACAGAGGCATGGTCCCAGAAGGCGAAAATGTCTAAATGGATCAAATGATGGAATGAGATAGAAAAGAAAAAGTGGGTGAAACAACTGTTAATCAAGATCACCCACAATATATAAACTGGTTTGTAAAAGCACAATCAGATAAGAAAAATAATGGAGGCTGTTATCCGGAAAAGCATCTAAGTGTGATGCTTGGAATCCATGCGGTTTTTTTGAAGACCTGAGTTTTTTATACAAGAGATTTGAACATGTAAACAAAGTATCTATTAAGCATTGTATCTTTACAGAGACTAACTACTATACACACAAGTGTATAGTACATTAGTAGGGTTCTGATCACAAAGTGTACACTTTTCGCATGATATGCAGACAAGTTGAGTACACTGAAACTGTAAACGTTCAGCATATGGAATTGCTAATACATTTATTATTTCAAAGTGATTATATATATATATAATTTAAATTCTGCAAAATGTGAGCAGGTGTCAGGTTAATGTCTATTAAATCACAGCTGGTACATTAACATGTAAATCTGCAACACTGTTAGGCTGTTAATGTCTGTTAAATCAAAGTTGGTATTTTTACAGGTAATTGTAAATCTGCAACAGGAATCAGGCTATTACTGTTTGTTCAATCAAAGTTGGTATATTTTTATGTAACTGTAAATCTGCAACAGGTGTTGGGTTAATGTTTATATAAATCAAAACTGATACTTTTACATATAAATCTGAAATAGCCTGTTAATAAATGTTAAATCATAGTTGGTATATTTACATCTAATTGTAAATTTGCAATAGACTAGGGGGTGGATGTTTGTTAAATCAAAGCTGAATGTATTTATATGTAAATCTGCAACAGGTGTTGTTAAATCAAAGCAGATATTTTCACATGCAATTGTAAATCTACAACTTATTTAATTACCTATAATCTTTCTCCTCGCAAGATTTTTCTAGCCCAGCTTGAGGCTGGAATGGTTCCCCAAGGACTGTTGACTGAAACATTGGATGGGAAATTTCCAACATGTTTACTGACAACTCGCTAACTTTCATCTTTGAGGTAATCTCACTAGAGTTGTCACTTCCTTGTATACAAATGTCATAGTCAGAATCTTTCTCCCTTATATCCACAAGCAATACACCATCTGCCTTTCGCCCAACAACCTTCAACTGAAATTCCTTGTCCACAATCTCTCCCAGTGCTATGAGAGATTCAAACCAGTGGCGTTTTAGTTTCACAGACTCACTACCATCCAAACAGCAAGGAAATGCTTGAGCAGGAATGCTAAGCTGAACCTTGGACAATGGATAAAGGCAACATTTAGCAACAGTTTCCATCACACCATAGTCCACTTTCAATATCATCACTGAGTCTTCACCTACATTTTCTTCAATTACTTTACCACGATAATTCTTATGAGGTGGGTCACGAACCAGGTAAACATGTCCAAGTCTCCCATCTGCTTTTTTATTGGAAAATCTAGCACTACTGATGCTTGTAATCACATCAACCAGCATCTCAGGTGCAGTGGGCAACTGGCACCAAAATTCATCTGGGGAGCCAACTACACAGATATGAACATCAAACCATTCCAGTTCTGCCAGGCTGTCAGACACACAACTGCAAAAACATAATCACCAGTAGTCATATTAAAATTAAATGAACAAGAAATAATCTTATTCTCTGGGCAATGTATCACAAAGGAAGGGTCCATTTGAAATGTTTTCTTAAAAATAAAGCATTGAAATATCATGTGTTTATATTCTATATATTCAGAATTGATGTGGGAGATACATAGATAGTTATGTGAATATGTGTTTATTTATTTTGTAATTATCTGTGATACAAATTTATTTTGAACCAAAACATGGCACCTCTTTTTGTGACATATAGCAATTTTCTTTAACTTTCATTGTTAATGTTATAAATAATCCAACAAATTTACTATATCAAGGTTTTCTTATAAGTGATAATGCATTACTGGAATTTACAGCAATATTCAATATTCCTTTTACCTGCAAATGGTCAATTTTGTGAAGAAATAATATTTTTAAAAGGCATATGTTTGTTAACACTTAGTTTCCTCATAAACTGGATCCAAAACTGTAATTCTTTTACTGAAAATCGACATGTCAAATGTAAAACGCCTTATGCTTTTTAAATAATTCTTTGCACTGTTTTTCAAATTTATTCGTTATACTTATATTCCAAAATATTTATCTTTATAAACACTAATTAGACTTCATTTCTGTTAAAACAGATTTAATAAATTTGTAAATATAAAATAATGACAATAATATTGCTAATTAAAATATTATCAATTAATAATGATAATAAGTACTTCTTACAATTTTCAAAGGCACCACATTGCGGAAAGATAACTCTGATGTAATTTTGTCTTGGTATGATGAGTTTAAAGGTACATGTAGCAAAATAAGAAAAATAACTTTCGTTTCTATTATGATCATACGGTTTCAAAAATAAAGGTGGAAAAATTTTCAGAATCAACACTGCAAAACAGCTAAGATTTCTTATAACCTCAATATAGTTTGATTAAATTGATTACCTTCATAAATAGCTTATATATTTATGTATATCCATCCATGTGGTTTCTTTTGCATTTAAAGTTTCACATAACTCATAACTGTGTGTATGTTGTAAACCTGAATTACTAAGGATAGAAAATTATGTGAATTACATTCCACAATAGAAATATTGGGATTAGGCTTATTATATATATTTTTTAACAGTTTATTTAAATAGATACTTTGCTTATTACTTAATATTGTCTCAACAGCACAACTTAGCATGTTTTATGTTTAGCTGAGAAAAATAGAGATTATTTTATGATGGTTGATAATGTAACTGAGACTGAGATGAATAAGGTTTCCACGTTACCAAGTTATAGTTTTCTAGCCCATTTTAAATAAATATATATCCAGATTAAGTTAATAATTTAGATTAATGAAGAAAATATACTCGTACTTGTAATGAAATAATTATATTGCTTATTTTAAAAAATATTATTCTGGTAAAAATACATTTCAACTTTACTTTTTAAGTTTTCAACACTAGCATATGCCTTATAAAAGTTTTATGTATTTTACACTCCTATAACATCAACAGTTTTATAATTCTTATCATTTCTTGTTTTTATGTGAGCATCAGGCCCTGCTACAGACTTTAACATGTAAAATAATTAGATTTAATTCACTTTATTTTTTGCACTTCATGTAACAAAATGGTACACTTACCCAGAGAATGACTTCCATAGTAAAATTATTAAGCACTTAATAACTTAATAAGTATAAACCCTAATATAATCTAATATTCTAAAATTGTATTCTTTCTGGCAAAATATTGTTGGTAAATATACAGTTAATATTTTTGCTTTTATTTATTGAATTATTGCATAATTCAACAAGAAACAATATTCTTACTCAACTCTCTTCACATATTCTTGTTCAACTGCTACTGTCCCTCTCTAGTTTACAGTCTTGGTCTATACAAATTTATATTCAGACTGCCAACCCTGATCTTGTCTAACATTTAACAAACTTTCTCCATATTCACCCAATTTATCTTGCATAGAAGTGTACAAATTGCACTTTACTAGTCCCCTGAATCCAAGAATAATAATTAATAGAAAATTTACCTGAGCTGATGACTATTAGACTGATCTATGGTATATTCTTGACTCTCATTCTTGTCCCCATCAAAGTTGCTGTTGCTGACTCCACTGTTGAAATCCCCAATTTCCCCCTCCAGCTTTTGTTGTCTGTGTCCATCTTCTACCATCTCCTCATGATGATCATCAGCCAACACAGCCGATGGTTCCTCCATTGTCATTTCATTCTGATTCCGAACTGTGTCAAAGATGTCTTCCAGCATAGTACTTTCCATCTGAAGTTTATGGCTTTTCAACTGCTGTGAGAACTCATATTCATTATCCTGCAGCTCTTCAAGCACTTTTTCATTTTTAAGCCTTTCCGCATCACCAACAGCACAGGGTGTTCCATCAACCACTTCTGTGAATTCAGCCACACCCCCAACAACATCACTTGCTCTGTGCTTACAAGTGTCAGTAGTTACATCAGCAACAACATTTAAGTGTTTCAGTTCAGTATTTGCAGTAGTTTGTATGTTGTCCAAGTTCAATATTTCTGCACTGGCTTGCTCAACATCCTCAGGAATGTGTGGTGGATCCAAGTTTAAATCATCAGTTCCTGACTGGTCAATATCCAAGGCAATATGTAATTTATTCATTTCCATGCTATCAATGTTTATCTGATCTAAATTCAAACTCTCCACCGAGTTTTCTTCCATACTATTTTTATCAATGTGATCAACCGAGTTTTCTTCCATACTATCTTTATCAATGTGATCAACATCGACCAAAGATATGTCACTTTCTTCCTCTTCAGAATCTGCAGTTTCTCTAAAGTTTGACAGAGCAGGTTGTGTGTTTTCGACTACTTCACTTCTCTCAGTCACTGATGGAGTTATCTCAGTGTTTTTCTCTAAGATTTTGCATGGTGATGGCTCCTCACTAATGTCAGAAAAAATATGTTTGATGGATGGCTGAAGACCTATTGGCTTGGCTTCTATTCCATCCAATCCACACTTCAACAAGGAATCAGTAATGGATATTCCAAGATCCAAAAGATGAATAACATAAGGATTCTCAATACCATTTCCATTGATGACATCAGCCAGTAGAATCCTAGTCAAAGAACAAACCATTTACATAATGTCACTAAGTGCAGTTTAATTATACACAATAATAAAATACTAATTAAGTAATTTATACAAAATTAATTAAATACCACATTTCAACTTAGATCATATTAACAAGAAGACTGACATACACTTACCTGTCAGTGACTAGCTCCTCAAACACATCAATAGCATCCTGACTCCAAGAATCACCAAGGCAATGTATTCCACCAAGAGAGCATGCCACACACTGCCATTCCAAAGCCTGAAACTGAGGGAGCAGTTCTCGTACAGATGACTGAGCCACAATGGCAGAGTTGCCATAATCCACAAAAAACAACTCACATGTATTTGCAACTGTGCTGATGTTTATCACTTGGGCACGGTACCAAAAGTCATCGTCTCCAGACTGTGATGCACACAACTGATTGATTTGAAGATGGTCTATAAGGCCACACCCTTCTTCCAGATCAGAGTAGTGCTCAAACATGGAGTCTGCCAGCTCATCTAAGATAGACTGTGAGTCAGCCAGTTGGACATAAAATTTTGAAAGGTTAACTATATTAGATATGGTGACTTCTACACGTTGCCCCTGGGTCAAAGTAACACATTTATGATCAGGGCAATTTTCAATTAGTCCTATACTACTCTCAGCATTCTTCTTGTCAGACACATCCTGAGCATCTTCAAATGCATCTTCATCTTCAGAGTCAGATGTAAGTATCTCCTTGTCTGCAATTTTCTGAGGTGATTGCTGTTTACTGGATTCATTTATGTGTGTATTACATGGCTTTGCACAGATTGGCTCAGAAGCTTCTACATCTTTCAAGCCAAACTTTAAAAAAGATTCTGCGACAGAAATGCCATGATCTAGGAGGCAGACTCTGTAGGGAATCTCAACACCATCTCCGCCGATGACTGTAGCCAGCAGTGTCCTGATATTTCAAAACACATGTTGTTTATAATTAATGTCTCATTAAGGGGCAAAACTATAAAATGTTATTTACTCCTAAACATTAAATAAGGGTTTATTCATTGCTGAAAATATGCAATAATTACTACAAAGTGTACAGATCTTTTTTTTTATACATCAAGCAGATGGTTTGAATTGATCTGAAAATTATTCTATTCAGAAATAAGCTGATTTTACCATTAAATGATGTTAAATAAATTGGATCTTTTGAGAGCAGAAATTATTTTTATCTTGCATATGTTGCTACAAATTTACATTTTCCAATCTTAAACACATCTTCTAGTTCTATAGTTCAAACAGCAACAAGCATATTAAAGTGGACTTTTTTATAATATTTTTTCATGCCAATTTTCTGATAATTTTAGTTTCTTTTTTTAAATTCCAGATAAGAGGTCCTTTAGTATACCTCTCAAGAGGACAAAGTAAGATTAAGAACTGATATAATTTTCTGTTCACTGCAAAAGGACTATGTTGCAAGACAGTGGTAAGAATAGATATAATTTTTTTGTTTACTTTTAAAGGACTACCTTGCAGGACAATCTTAAGAGGTGATATAATTTTCTGTTCACTGCAAAAGGAATATCTTGCAAAACAATTGTAAGAAATTTTACAGAGTAAGGAGGAAGGCCCCACAAAAACTCTCAGAAATTGAGAACATCAAGAAGATGAAAAGTTTCCACGCAATTCCTGTGGGTAAAAGAAGTGAACATAAAGAAGAAGAATGATATCATTTTCTGTTCACTGCAAAAGGAATATCTTGCAAAACGATGTTAAGAACTGATATAATTTTCTGTTCACTGCAAAAGGAATATCTTGTAAAATGGTGTTCAGAACTGAAATAATTTTCTGTTCACTGCAAAAGGAATATCTTGCAAAATGGTGCTAAGAACTGAAATAATTTTCTGATCATTGCAAAAGGACTACCATGCAAGAGGACAGTATAAGTAGGTATAACCAGCCTCTAGCCGTCAATAGTAAATAGTAACAATAGCTGTCAACTACTAAATTCCGAAAAATTTACCATTGCCACAAGTGCTATGTTTATGTTCCATATTTATCAATATCATGCTTGTGAAATAATTTGTTGAATAAAACTATCTTCCAACTTAATGTATTTTTTATTTGTGAGAGTGAGTGAAAGCGTGTATGATCGCATTAAATTAGATACAGTTGGAGTGTTTCGATAGCCGTGGCAAAAATCTCAATCTCCGGTTTTACCATCGTGTTTTGATATACCTTGCAAACACTAAAACGGTTCTGCTACAATTGTCCTATCAGAATGTATCTTATATCAAACTAAAGAAAAATTAATGTAAAATGCAACCGTGTTAGTTTCAAATTTGTACTTTTATTTTTATTGTATGTAAAAGTTGATTGAAAAAAGTCTATTTTTCAATTATATTTTTGCACGGCTATTTCTGAAAATATAATTTTTTTTTAATATCAATAGAAAGTAGAAAATCTCTTCTTTAAAATGGTGCTTGTTTCTCTGCTGCGAAAGTAATTCATTAAGCTTAATTAACTATAACTCTTGCAGTTGTAAAAAGATTTTAATTAATTATCTGGATAATCTTTTAAGGCTATACTATTTGACGGAAATAAAAATCGTATCTGTACAGATGGCAATGCGTTCAAGATCGTCATGGACGTGAGCGAGTCGACAAGTATAGGCCTTCTAAACAGTCTTTATTTACAATTTCTGCTTTAAATTTTATTAACAATGTTAATATCTGTCAGACAATGGTCACACATTGATCTTAGATCATTTTTCCCCACAAAAAAACTGGTTTATTAACTAAGTTATGATGGATCATGAATGACAGCCATTTAATTAATCATAACAGGTAGCACCAATAGCAACAGCCTCAAATATGCATTAATTATTTAGTTTTTGTGAGGCTATACCCCATCATTGTATCTTTTAAGAGTTGGTAACAGGTTAAATTATTGTTAGGGTTCATTTCACTTGTAAAAATTGGCCAAGACTTTGAGGGACCCTGTTTCAGAATACTTAATATTACTGTTTTTATTTCAACCTGACACTAGGTTTCAATCAGCCCTCTACCCTTATTTTTAAATAATCATAAACTTTAAAACATAAGACATTAATAAGTGCATTTTAACTACAAATGTTGGCTAATTTTAAATTATTTCATTATATATATATAATTATTTAAATAAGTCAAATGGAACTCAAACTAAGCAAAAAAGCATTAATGTGGTTCATTTTCAATGTTGGCTCAAACTGTCAAAGTGCCATTGCTCAATTTGTGTTTTTTCTCATTTTTGAGAATCAATAATTAAGAATCAAAAATTAAGAAAGCTATTGCCTCAGAAAAAAATCAGGCTTCATTATGCAAAAATTTAACTCTGTCAGATAATCAGTTTTTACTTTAGGGTAATGCAAAAATGGCAAAGTGTAAAATACGTGTAAAAAGCATTTTTTCCCCGTTTTTGAAAATTGCATTTTAAAAAAAAGTAAGAAAGATTAAGCAACCATTTTTTGTAAACTGACTTCTTTCACCATGATTGTTATATGGTGTAAATGTCATTCATTTCTAAAAACTCTGAAAAAATAGCTGGTTATACCAAGTAAGTAGTATAAGACTAAAAGAGCTAATATAATTTTTTGTTCACTGCAAAAGGACTTGTATACTTAAAGTTATCAGTCTCTAAAACATACTGACTACAGGTGCTAAACTATAAACTGTTAATTCTTTAAGTTTATCCAGGAAATACCAGCAACATTTTACTTTTTTTAGCTTTGGAAATTTATCTAATGTTTTATTTTCAATGGTCAATAAAAATATAATTATTTTAATATAATAATGACATTATAATATTATAATAAAGATAATTGTTTAAGCTATTCTCTATTGGATTTTTATAGGTTTTCATGAGTTCCTGCCTCAAGTTTCAATTTGATACAAAAAAAACTACTAATAAAATGTCATTAATTTGTTTCTAATTGATTTTTTTTGTAAAAAATATTTATATTATATACTGTTCTTTCATATTAGAAAACATTTTTTTGGAAAAGGTTGCTTGCTATCAGGCAATGTATGTGTATATATTTGAGCCAATTTTACCCAAATAAGCTGTCACAGTGAAAACATATTCTCTTTAATAAATGGAAAGTCAAATTTTAAACTAGTTCAAGGCAAATAGTTTGTTCTTACTGTTGATTAATTCATAAAATATATTTATTGACAAGTTGTGGGTCCATAAAATGCTCCAAACATTTACTATGAAAAGAAGTAACACAATCAATACTAACTACGTACCTATCATTAAAGTAAATTAAATCTGAAAGCTCAGATGATCCAAGTTTGAAATTCATGGCTTTGGAAATTGTTAATTGCCTTCAATTTTCTAATTCAAAAGGGACTCCAAAACATTACTACTGACTACTGTCATATGACAGTTCACTCCATGGCTATTTTCTAATTATTTGCTTTCATAACTACTCCTGTATCTTCTGTTAAAATATAATTTGCTAAATTTTGCCACCTCAATTAAGCAACAACATTTATTTTTCCTGTGCATGTCAACAAAAAGTTGTACAAAAAATTCTGTCTGAAACAATCAAATGATAGAATTTAAAATGAGGATGACCCATAAGAAATAAACCCATTCTAAAAGTAAGAATAGTTATATCCAAAATTCTTAGAGCAACAAGGGAAATTCTCAGAGCCTATCTAGTGCACAGTGTAATAAATATTAAGAAAAAATTCTATGTGACATTTTCACATTTAATAATAAATAAAAATAAAATGGGAGGGGCAAATAAGCAACCAAAGACTGACTACTTACTTTTCATTAACTAGTTCCTCAAATGTATTAAGAGCATCATTACTCCAATCACCTTGACAACATACACCAGCCAGGCTGCAAGCTACACTCTGCCACTGCAGTGATCTGAACTCTGGCAGCAATTCATGCAAAGACGACAGATCCACAACAGCTGAATTACCATAGTCCACAAAAAACAATTCACATGTGCCATCACCTGAAGCAATACTTGTAATGCGGCCACGATACCACGTATCATCATCTCCAAATTGAAATGCACACAACAAGTTCAACAGGGGCTGTTCAACAAGACCATCTGATTTTGAGAGGCCAGAATAGTATACAAACATGGAGTTTTCAAGCTCATCAAAAGCTGAGTTATTGTCATCTAGCTGGATGTAGAACAGAGAGGGACTAACTATGTGAGTGATGGTGACCTTTATATGCTCATTAGAAGACAAAGCAATACAACAGTGATCTCCACTCTTTTCTGTTGGCTCTGTATCAACATTTGTTACGGTTAAGTGTATTTTATTATCATCAATCAAGGTATCAATAGGTGGAGATTCTTCTGCAATATCTGTTATTGGCTGCTTAGTGAAAAAGTTGGCAACACTGCTCCCATCTTCTAAATGTAAATGTGCACCATATGGAGGGTGATGCAACTGTGCACTTGAGTTTACAGTCAGAGATTGATTTAAAGTGATCTCTTCTAATCTACTCTTAACAGCATCCACCATAGAATCACAACCTTGCAAGAAACAATGGTATGCAAGAGGTGGTATTGATAAACTTTCTGTGGTTATGCTTTTAACATCAGTCAAAGGCACAGAATCTGTGTTCCCAAAATCAACAAAACGAACTAAAATGGAGTCTCTGTCAATCTTTTCAATGGTGGCGCGATACCAAGCTTCATCTTCAGAAAACTTGGCACAGCAAGCTGAGCCAACAACTGGAGAGGAAAAAGACTGGCAATCTAATAATTCACATTCTTCCTGCAATTTTTCACTCAACGCCTCCCTTTTGTCATCCTCACTCAACAGCTGTATAAAAAAGCTACCATCTTCCTCAACTTGAGATATAATGCAGGGGCCAGAAAATGGAATGGAGTGGGGAGGAAACTCAGATTTCACAAAAGCAGCACTCAGTTCTTTCTGAACTCTCAGATTTGGTTCCAATGATATGGTTCCTGCTCCAATCTGCTCCATTACTTCAGTTTCTGCTAAACTCTGATTCACTACTTCAATTTCAGCCATATCCTGTTTCACTACTTCATCTGCTACTGTACTTTGCTTTAATACTTCAGTTGTTGCTGGTGCACCCTGTTGCCTTACTCGAGCTTCTGCCAAACCCTGCACTGTTTTATCATTTACCATACCATGACCTACGTCTGCTGGTGTTGCATCTTCCAACAGGTCAAGACTGATATTTCGTGTAAGTTCAACAATGTATGGTGGTTTAGTTGATAAGAACTTTGCATTCATTTTCTTTCCTTCTGTCATTGTCACAAACTTCTCTCTCTGTTCCAAAGTCCAGTTGGTCACCCCTTGTAGGCAGCATTCATATGCCAAAGCATGGATGCGCATTAAATTAGGTGGTAACATAAGGGTACTATCTTTAGCAACAGTGTCAATGTTACCAAAATCGACAAAAACCACAGTCAATGCAGTCCCATTATCATGCAAAATAGATGCCCTGTACCAGGACTCATCTTCAGAAAATTTTGCTACACAGATTTGTCCTGGTTCAAAATTCTCCAATCTTTTAACCATAGCTGAACCTTCACACAGGGTCTGCAGTTCATCAGTCATATTCTGGAGGGATCCTTCTTCACCATTCAGATGTAAGAAGAATCGTCCATGCTCACCAACATGTGATACAACGGCTGGCACCATTTCAAAAGGGACTTTCTGAACAGGCAGCCTATTTGAGGGAAATAAGGTTTCAGCCAAGTTCTGTCCATCCATCATAACAATGACATCATAAGGCACAGTGGCAGACTGAAACACAACTTGTAACTCTGATTCTGCAGAAGCAGTTCTAAATGTTTCCATCTGTTCTGAAGTCAAGGGGCCAAAAGTTTGAAACTGACAATGGTAGGCCAAAGGTGGGGTCAGAAGATGGGAGGGCAAAGGCATGACACTACTAGAAGCACATGTATCTCCATTTCCATAATCTACAAATGTTACCTCTACATTGGTATCCTTTATTTTATTTATCAAGGCTCGATACCGAACTCCATCCTCAGAAAATACTGCAGCACATGCAGAACCAGGTGTCGGATTTGGATGCTTTGAACTTTGAAGTGAAGTAAGTTTGCTTGTTATTTCCTCAACTGCATCAACGTCTTGCACCAACTGAACATAAAATGTTCCATCTTCAACCAAATGGGAGATAAAGGCAGAAAGAGTTCCTCTTGGAGCTATTTGTTTTCTGAAGACCTGTGGTAGACTAAAAGTCTTACCAGTTGCAGGTGGCGAGTTGAAGGATCGTTTTGGAGGTGAGGTGGATTTTCGTGGAGAAGATCTAAATGAATGTTCTGATGGATGTCCTGCAAAAGAGCGTGGTGATCTATCTCCAAATGAATGCTTCTTTTGTAGGGTTTCTATGGGTGGCTCATGCTGTGCTCGTCCCCCAAAGGATCGAGATGATGCTGATTCTGAAGACTTTTGTGGTGAGGAAGCTGGTGTTTTGGAAATAAGCTGCAAAAGATCTTGTCCTCTGACAGATACCTGAACTTCAAAGGGAATTACTGCAGTCAAAAACCGAACTTTAACTGGCACATCCAGTGCCAGTTTAGAAAATGCATCAGCAGTTTTTTGTGTCCAGTTATCAAGTCCCTTTAGTTTGCATGGATAAGCCTGAACTGGTAATGTGAGTAACTCCGGTGGTAGTGACTTCAGGCTAGAAAAAGGAACTGTCTCTGTGTTGCCATAATCAACAAACCGAACCATGCAATCTTCATTAGATGGAATTTCAACTTTTGATCTGTACCAGTAACCATCTGCTGAGAAACGAGCACAACAGATTTGCCCTTTGGGTGGTGGACATGGCTGAATAGGTCTTGCAGAATTACACAGGGACTGCATTTTCACTGACATCTGTTCCAGTTGGGTCTCTGCACTCTGAAGCTGAATATAAAACAGCCCATTCTTATTTTCAAGGTGGGTTACAATTGCTTCTGATGAGCCAGAGGGTAGAAAAGGGTCTTTGAATTCTTGTCTAAGGGAAGATGCAGTTGCAGAATTTCCCAATGCTTTTACTGATTTTGGACTGTCTCTACTAAAATCAGATGTGAATGGAAGACTACATACCTTCCCAAACTGTTGTGAAGATGGAGGACTGTGCAAGAATGAACCTTTTGCATGGAGAGCAGTAGGACTGCCAGCTTCTGGCTGGTTGAGTACTGTTGACTTTTGAATTATGAAACCTAATTCTTCACCAACATTTAAGTTTCCAGCCACAACTTTTACATTCTTCCCCCCTGTGCACGTCAATGTCAACTCCTTTTCTGCTACCAACTGTTCAAATGCCTCCACAGCTTTGTCAGAATTTGTGGCAGAGTTAAAACCTTCCAGGCAGCACTCAGTGGCAAGCAATGATTTGGACAAAAAGTCTGAAGATATTGGTTTGATGTTCTGCCTATCAACAAGTTCTACATTGCCATAATCCACAAACTGTACCTTGACATTTGATCCATGAGTAGAAACTACTCTTGCACGATACCATGATTTATCCTCATACAATGCACAGCAAGGCTGGCCTGGCACAGGATTAGCCAGTGGTGGTTCTGTACCTAACCCGTATCTCTGGCTTAACATACTGATCATCGAATCCAAATCATCTTCTGTCCCTACTTTTTGTACCCAAAACTTTGAAGGAGACTCAATAGAACTAGCAAAACCAGTCCATGTTTGTCCAACTGCCATTGTAACAGGTATGTAATTACTGACACTTGGCGATATGTTACTAGTGATACCAGTCAGACCTCTGGGCTTCTCTGAAACACTCATTGCACGTGAAACCTTCTTTATTTCTTCAGTAAGGGATATGCCATTCTTCACCAAGTCTACCAGAAGCTTGTGCCCAACTCGACTCTTGATTTCAAGGTCTAGTTCTTCTTCTCCAGTAAATGATGTGAATTTCTGCAACAGAGCCTCTTCATTCTCAATAGCACTGACAAACAAGCAGCATGGTATTGCCTGAGCTGGCAAAACCAAGAACTTTGACTCAATTCTAGTGACTTTGTTTTTAGGTGTAACTTGAATATTTCCATAATCTACAAAGAAAACCTCAATACCGTCATTGCTAACAGTTTTGATCAGCGCTCTGTACCACTGGTCATCCTCAACATATTGGGCCACACAAGGGAAACCAACCTGTAATAAAGATAAAAACTTGTGATAAAAGAAAATAAATAATAGAATTCTTTGTCATCATAAAGTCAGAAACTAAGAATAGGACAAATAACGGCATTAAAATAATAAAAGTGTTTACAATCTTTGCTTCTTTATCAACACCAAAAACATTTTTTTTCAAAATATGTTGTGACATTTCACAGAGTATGTAAGTTCACATATACAAAATTTAAAACAATCATTACTCAAGACATAGTATGTCAAATACAGATTCCAGGTTAAACAAATACAAAAAGGCAAAAATCTTTAACTACCATGTTTGTGACAGTATAAGTTTAGTAATATGGAAGTAGCAAAATATGTTGTGATTTTTACCACAAACCACTTCTTGAAGAAATGAGGAAAACTCTTATAGTTTTATTAGCATGAGCTTGAATGGATAAGAAAACAAAATCGATATTCATTTCCTATTAAACAGAGCTAATATAATCCAAAAGAAGGGTTATTTTGAGGTTGCTTATGGTATGCTCAACATTCCATGCGCGCAAATTCTATTTGCACAAATTCTAATGCACATGGTTTTTAGGCAAACACAAATTCAAACATACATGAAATAAGCATTACATTAAAAACTTTTACCATTTTATAAATGTAAGAGATTATCATGTTTAATGGTACTAACTCAAACCAACAGTATCATACTGCACTGCATGTTTAATATAAAACAAATCCATATAACACATATTGGTACATCTGTTCAATACAAATCAACTCCATTCAACACAAGGGTACCACATCTGTTCAATACAAATCAACTCCATTCAACACAAGTGGTACTGCATCTGTTCAATACAAATCAACTCCATTCAACGCATATTGGTACCACATCTGTTCAATACAAATCAACTCCATTCAACACATATTGGTACATCTGTTCAATACAAATCAACTCCATTCAACACATAGTGGTACCATATCTGTTCAGTACAAATCAACTCCATTCAACGCATATTGGTGCCACATTTGTTCAATACTAATCAACTCCGTTCAACACATAGTGGTACAGATGTTCAGTATAGTGAGAAGTTTTACAGTTTTATAGTTAATCAAATCTTTAAAATTTATCAGTTATAATATATCCATGTAACTTTTACAAGTAAAACTGTGGAACATCATGGGCATGTAAACGTGTTCATTTTGTGTTCATAACTTCATTGCAACTTGAAGCTATTTTTCTTTTATTATTCTTATTATTAAATGTTATTATCTTTACTCCAATTCATTCCTTTTATGAACATTGACTGGGATCAAATGAGGGGGAGAGCCGTATACTGAGTGTATGATTGTAAATTAATTAAGGAGGGATGATGTCACCAATCCTAAAAAGGTAACGTTAACAAACTTCTATATTGAGTTGATAATTGTCAAAAGAATTAATGCAGTAGGATTTAATATGGTAATGGTGACTGGAAAAGTTAAGTTAGGCCACGGGGCTGTTATTAGTATTAAGCCTGAATACATAATTAATAACTTGCATAATTAATACTATAACAGGGTTATTTATAAACCCCACACATAACAAATACTGATAATAATATTTTTTATCTCTAACTTCTAGCTAATAAAAGTTCTTTAAGTTACTCTATGCCTGACCCTTTTACCTCTAATTCCACATTATACACTATTTCATCACTGTTATAACAATATCCCAATTCTAATCTATCTGTCTCTTGCTTGGAAGGCTCTGTGGTCAAAGCCCTAACAATACCCTTATCCAAGTGCTCAGTCTGTGTCTGTTGTCTCTGCACTCTGTATCTTAGAGGCGAAATTGGGGAGAAAGGGATGGTCAGTGTGTAAAAGAGTGTGGTTGTCTTGGGCTGGCTTGTCATAGATTGTAAAGCATCACGTTGATAACATGGGGTACCAGGGTTAACCCATCAAGGGTATCATCCAGCGTTCACCAGTATAAATCTTAAAACTATGCAAATCTACAAGCACTCAAACTACATAGATGTAAATTCACAAATACACTAACTACATGGTTGTAAATCCACAAACACAAACTACATGGTAGTAAATCCACAAACACAAACTACATAGTTGTAAATCCACAAACTACATAGTTGTAAATCCACAAACACAAACTACATAGTTGTAAATCCACAAACACAAACTACATGGTAGTAAATCCACAAACACAAACTACATAGTTGTAAATCCACAAACTACATAGTTGTAAATCCACAAACATACTACATAGTTGTAAATCCACAAACACAAACTACATAGTTGTAAATCCACAAACAAACTACATAGTTGTAAATCCACAAACACAAACTACATGGTTGTAAATCCACAAACACAAACTATATTGTAAAGTTGTAAATCCAGAAAATACACAAGTTATAAATCTACAAACATAAACTACACAGTTGTAAATCCACAAACATACAAATTACACAGTTGTAAATCAACAAACTCACAAACTATAAGGTTGTAAATCCACAAACATACAAACTACCTGATAAACAGGTGGAGAATTTCTGCTGGGGCTTCTATAGTGTTCATCCAGCTGAGCCATCAAGTCATCCAAGTCATTCATGTTTCTGGCTAACTGCACAAAAAAGCTTTCCACTGATTCAGAGTATGCCACATAGGCTTTGACTCGCTGCCCAACTTCCACTGTCACTGGCTGGTATGAGGCCTGTATGCCAGTATTAGGTGATGGCTCTCTCTTGTCCTGTAGCACAGAGTGTTTTAGACCAGGTGTGTTAGTGAGTGGGGACAACTCTTTTTTTTCCAACCTATCAATGCACTTCGGATCAGAGGTGCCAGTGACTGGCGAAGGTTCTTTCCTGGGACGCACCACAGCATGAGCAATCATCTCCAAAGCAACATCCTTCCCTCCCACCATCAGCTCAACTTCATATAGATCAACCTTGTGGCCAACAAACCGGCATACAGCTCCATTTTCACAAAGTTTTTCCAAAAAGTCCTTGGCAGCACTGTTCCAAGTATTCCCTTGAGCCAAAGGCTGAACACCTGACAAACTACAATGTACAGCTTGACTAGGGATATTGCTGAATTGTTTGTCTACTTGTCGTAGTTTGCCAACATGCACCTTTTCTGAGTTGCCATAGTCAACAAATTCTACTTCTGCTAATGAGCCAGCAGAACTGATTACAATGCCTCTGTACCAGTTGCTGTCTTCAGAAAATTGAGCAACCACCATTGTTCCATGAGTGATACTAGATATTGTAACAGCTTGAGTACCATTGTAAAACTTCTGCAAGCCTTCATGTAAGGAATCTAAAACTGACTGGTTATCTGAGAACTGGATGAAGAAATCTCCAGGAGAGTTGATCCAGCTCAAAAATATCTGAAGAGATAAGAATAAGATCAGAAAAATGTTTCCTTTCATATATATGACATTAAAAACTACCTACAATCAATCCAACTAATAATCTAGTATTAAATACACATTTTTGCCTTAAAGTAATACACTAACTAAACAAATGATATAAAAAAATTGTGATAACTTTCTAAAAATCTTTGAAGTAAATAAAATTATTTAAATGGAATGTTTCTCAAATGCCCACAACAATATGTGATACTTCAGTAAAGCCAATAACTCAACTGGCAACCCAAAATTTTCCAAGCAAGATAAAAAACAAAATGACTTCAAAAGATGGTTAACTTTCCTATCATCTTTCACATAATACATCACTTGTGTCTTATTTGCTGAACTCAAAGGAGAGAGGGTTGACCCTTGCTAAGTATTCTCAGGGATAAAAAAATATTTTTCTTATTACAAGATGAGAATAATTGTAGGATCAGTTCTTGCAAGGTTCTAATAAAATTTAAGTGATCAACAACTGGTAGAAAAGCTCTTATCTGATCAAATATATATTTAGACAGATTTGCAATTTGTGCTTTTTCATTGGGCAAGCCACTAAATTTACACACTAGAAATGTGTTTCTCAAAAAATCATTGCTAGCTGTGGTACCAAAATACTGTCAGCATCAAACATGAGTGGTTTATTTTTATTGATGCTATATATTTTATATATTTTTTGAAGAAATGTATGCAGTATCTATCATATAGTAAGTAGGTAGAATTATTCACAAGAAACAACTCTGAACAGGTTAAACATCTCTCCTAAGTCAGTCAATTTGTGAATGCACCTCTCTTAGTCAGTCAACTGTGTGAATAGTGTAACCACTGACTATAAATTTTTTACACACAAATACACACATTCCTATAGTCCTAACGTCACTATTTTGCAAAAATAAGTAGAGTTTAGTGCAAAATTTGGTGATTTTCTTTAAAGTTTCATGCAATTATTTCTTGATACAACTTGGCTAAAATTAAAGATTATTTCTTTATCTAGTGTGCTACTGTATTTTATTTAATGCTACTTAAATCATGTTCAAAAGAAGAAGGAATTACACTTACTAAATGTTGGAAGTGTTTTTGCTAAAAAAAATTAGGGCTTATAATCTGTGTCCATGTCATAAAAAATTTGCTTTGATCCTGATTTCTTTTTGCACACAACTGCATATGACTTTTTCTTATATTAGTAAGAACAAAAATGTAAAGGTATAACCATAAACTTTCATTTCATACAACTTTTATTTTGGGTAATCAATTAAAAACTTGGATACTTTGAAATCTTTGCCACACATTTGAATAAATATTTTCTTACTGAAAATTATCCTGAGAAAAGCATTCATTCCTCTATGAAACTAGAATTTAAAATATGTAGCTTCAACTGTGATTTAGCACAAAGAGTTTCCAATTGGTATCCAAAAAAGTGTCTGCTTCAAATCCTAGCAATGGTCAAACATGTGTTAGAAAATTTAGAGCTGCAGCAAACTTCAAAAGTGATAGTATTGCTTTCAAAAAGTATAGTTCTTTAGTTGTGTATGAATTTATTTAGTAAGCTTTTATTTTAGGAGCTATATGATTGCAAAATCGATTGTCTTCTGATCCTCTGTTCTATAGTTTCTAATTATTTCTTTGCAACAACCCTCCTTTATTTTAAACTAATCTTAAACTATACAGGAAGCATGCTTTGGTAAAAAATAAAATTAGATTTTTTTTTATAGTAGTATTTATTTATGCTTTTTTTTTTTTTTACTGTGTTACTATTTGATTAACAATATATCTTACTCTATAGTTAAAACTTTACTGAGATTGTGAGTATTTTTTTAAAATGTAATTTTGTTGTTTTCTTGGTCGAACAGTTGAGCTAAAAAAAGAATAGTGCTATACTTTCAACAAACTGTGACAATCGAGCTGAAGTCTCCTGCAATTTATTTTCATTAAAAATGTATTTTGCACAAACTATTACAGTTTTAGAGATAAATCTTAATCAAGAAATTTTCAGTCTTGGTTTTACAAATATTACACTTAGTATATATTATAAACATAGTGTTAATTAGTTTCTGTTTAAAATTTACTTGTACATGATAATTAGTCTAGGAACGGAATTTACAACTGCTCTCTTAAACATTAAAAATGTAATTGCTATTAGCAAATTAATATATATCTACATATAGTATTATTATTTATTTTTTCTTCATATTTTTTTTTTGTCTTTAGATGACTTTTACTTTTTAATTTGTTAATGTTATACTTTTTTCTTTTACAACGATTCTTAAGAGGTTAGATTCCCCACCCCTCCTAAAATTATTTTTTCTTATTTTGGCTATTTACTTACATAGTGTATTAATTTTATTAATATAAAATTATTATATTCTGAACTAAAAGCTGTATGTAATAAGCATTACACTAAAAGTATTTGTCAAAATTTTTTTGACAATGATTCAATGAAGTGAGTGACTGATTAACCATTTGAAATTACCTTCTAACCATTCTTGTTGTTATTTTCTTTTCTTAGTACCTAGCATTTCTTTTTAGAAGACCTATCACATTTAGATTATTTAAAAGTTATTGTTAAAGGCTTTATCAGATAGGAGCAACATGTTGCAGTAAAAAATTTGGTCAATAAAACATTTAAGGGGGAATGGAGGAGGGGAGAGTGTAGTTATGATGATACTGACTCTTACATTTATTTTGCATGGAATATTGAGTGCTTACTGTCAATGGCAGAATGTGGACTTTATCTGGATTTGATAAATATGGTAATCATGTACACAGTAAAAATCTTTGTATTGTTAATAGAAGTACAGTTATGAATGCTGATGTAATTAGTTGTATAAAGTTTCATAACTTTTCATACATGCATATGTTAATTTTCTTTAGCATATCATCTTAATTATAATAAATATGTATATGGTTTATACTCTGGGCAAGTGTACCATTTCAAATGTTTTCTTAAAAATAAAGCATTGAAATATCATGTGTTTATATTCTGTAAATTCAAAATTGATGTGAGAGAAACATAAGATAGTTGCGTAAATATGTGTTTATTTATTTTGTAATTATTTGTAATACAAATTCATTTTCAACTGAAAAATGGCACCTCATTTTGTGACATTCAGACATATTGCCATTTTCTTTAATTTTCATTGTTATAAATATTCCAACACACTTACCGTATCAAGGTTTTCTTTGAAGAGATAATACATTATACATTAAAGCAACATTCAATTGTCTGCAAACAGTCAATTTTGTGAAGAAATAATATTTTTAAAAAGCACATTTTTTGTCACACTTAGTTTCCTCATATATTGGATCCAAAACTTTTATTCTTTTACCAATCAACACATCACAAATAAACGCCATTTTTTTTTTTTTAAACAATCCATTTACTTGAAATATTCATAATGTAATGTTTTTCAAATGTATTTCAATTTCAGTAATGTTTTTCAAATTTACTCATTATGTTCAGAAATATTCAGCTTTAGGAAATGTCTGCCCAGTAAAGGATTAAAATTTTGCAAGCAACCTTATATCATCTAATACTATTATGTAAACACATTTGTTTTACTCTTAATCTTTGGTTGGGACTATCTACTATTGAGAGACCATGATAATCATCTGATGATAAAGACCATTGGGAAGGAGGTTCTGAAATCAAAAACACTAACATAGTAGTAGGGAGATATAGGTCACCAATGCATCTTGATGTATCCATAACTAATAACAAGAACATAAATTTCATTAAGGAATTGGCAAGACAACCTCCACACTTTTAAAACAATTTGAACATACTGACCTCCATGTAAACATAACACATCCATAACTATCATAAAGAGGAAAATTTAGTACAAAATCAAGGACAAGACAAATGACGACGGGCCTTTGGCTCACTCATTGCATGATACTTGCTTCAATATGTTTAAATATGCAAAATGAGTGTTTATTCCAGCATTTTTAACATGAACTAAGCACTTTTAGTCTACTGGGGTTTGTTTTTTAAATAATTTTAATTCTTTCAGTAGGTTTATATTGTAATTTCTTCTAATCATTTGAAAAGAGCCACTAAAGTCTGAATGAGACCCGCATGAATGAAGGGCCCTCTTCTACTCAAAAACTTGATACAAGCCTGCAGATTCAGGTCAACAAATTTGGTATGCCTTTGAAACTCTTCTAACCATCAGAATACTGTGAAATTTGTAACTCTTACTCAAACTACCTGTTTTCAACTTACCTCAACTTTGCTACCAAGATGAACTGGCAAGAGAGGAAACTGCTGATTAGTGATTCCTCTGCCATGCTGTACATTAGAAATGTTCACTAATACTTCAGCAACATCTGTCCCCTCTTGTGGATCAAACAGCTTGACTGTATAGCTATTTACAGATTATTTCAGGAAAAAAGTATTACACAATGTGACTGGATATACTAGATAATAAATTAACTTAACAGAAATAGTAGGAATGACTAGCAAGATAAGCTGAGGCACAAAAAAAGTATCAATCAATCATATGAAAAGTTATTTCTTAGCAAAAAGCAACTTACAGAGAGGAAGGAATACCAGATACAGTAAGCAACTACCCACAAGTGCTTCAATGGAGCAATAATCATTTATGGAACCTCTCTAATTATATTACCTTTCTTCACAAAACTCTTTAACCATAAAGGATTTTCATTTTTTTAAGATGGTTGAAAAAAACCCTCAGATTTCTTTTTAAAAAATAAGTCAGGAAACTGCTGCAATGTAGATTACCAGTTATATAAAAGGAGAAAAAAAAATTTAGAAAATAAATTCCCTGTAAAAGAAATGTTCTTACCAATAAACATTAAAAATGAAGACTTTAAAATTTTGTTTCATGAATATTTTTCTAATTATCTTGTAACCACAATTGTCTGTCCTCAGTACCTGCCACTGGAATTTCTGTCAATGATGGTTGCAGCAAACAACTTATCCATCACCATTTCTTCAAAAGCAATGGAAACCTCATCATTCCAAGAACCCGCTGCTGGCATATCTGCCAAAGAACATCTTAAAGCCTGTGCAGGCAGAGCACGGAAATTTTCTTTCAATTCTTTGATGTTTCCAACAGCAACAGTCTCTGAGTTGCCATAATCAAGGAAAAACACTGTTGCCTCACGTCCAGTTACCTGCAGATACAGAAATTTCATAAAACTCAAAATAATTAATTAATATACTAGGTAGTTCCAATGCCACCACTTTATAGGCAAAAACTCACGAACGCGAGCAAATTTGCTCAAATTTACCAAAGAGCAATTTTCTTCACATTAAACCTCAAATAACCATTTTTTGTTGAAAATAAAGATCGATGTTTTATTTTTTAAACTGTGTTCTAGATTTTTTCTGAATGTTATTAATGTATTCATAAAACTGACAAAAGTACCTTAGGGTTGCAACAAAAATGGGTTAAATGTTGTGTCACAGCTGAAAATGTAAAATTCACATTTTTGGTTATCACTTTTTAAGGAAAAAAGGGGGGCTTCCAAGCTTTTGTAACCCAAAATCTGATTGGTCAATTAAATAGAGGACAGATAAACTCTGTACACTCACATTTTATTCACTTCTGTTTGTTGTGAATAGTCAAATAATCTTTCAAAGCAAAAAGTTCACAATACATTTCTCAGATTAAAAGTTTATCACAAATTAATCAAAAAAATATCACAGTTTGCAGAATTTCAATATTTCTCCATTGATATGCCATAGTCCACAAATGTCCCCAAAATGAAAACCTCATGGTGTTGACCCTACTGCTGGTACTTCTTTTGTCATGTACGAAGAACAGTTGAAACCTCTTAATGGTAAGATTTTTTTGTATGCAATTATTAATGATTACTCTAGGATTATTTTTTTCTGTAGACATATCTCTATATTTTTTAAAAGCAGAATGATTCATTCTGTCCATCAATACCACTTCTGTAGTTCAAAAGTAGGTCAGTTAGTGCATCACTCTATCAAGAAAGTCAGATTGCTTTTTACTTGCAATTCAAATTTTGAAGTTGCAGATCATATTTATATATATATATATTATTTTATATACTAATTAATTTAAGTCATGATGGAAATTTTATTATTTAGAAAAATAGTTTTAAAACAATGATAATTTAAACAAGAATAGATAACTTGTAAAAAAAAATAGTAAACAACCGAAACACTTGGGTCTGTGAAACATTTATTTCAAGCACTGGATTTACAATAATAATAAGATATTTTATTTAGTACATGTTTTTATATACATATCTTTTAAATATTTTTGCCCTGTTTTGCTTTGAATTTGAACATAATTTTTACCTCTTAATTTTTAAAATTTATATTTAGCTTCTGCTTTTTTCTTTGATTTCACAATCTTTTAATTTCTTTGGTGGTACATAAATGAAAAATAAGATAACAAGAGGATTTTTATATTACATTATTTAATTATTAAAGACAGAAGATTCATTAGGTTGTACAGTTATTCTATTTAATATTTCGAATTTGAAGGGGTTCATAGGCGATCTTTGGAAAAAAGTCAAGAACTTTTCAAGAGAAAATATTATAAAATTAAGGACTACTACTAGTGTATGTAATAAAAATTCAAAAAAATAAAATTTGCTATAATAAACCTTTGACATTTATTTCTGTTGCAAACAATTTATGACAGCATATGCAAATTTAATATCGAATGTCCTGAAAATATTTTAAAGTTATAATACCACCATCGCAGTTTTTTAACTTTTGGATTAACTATGGCCTATTTCGTTTCAGCTCATTTCACTTTTTGAGTGCTGTGCCTCAAGATAGGTTGATGGAAATTCAAAATGTTAGTTTTAGAATATCTGGTTCAGATTTTAATTTATAAATTATTTAAATATATAAAACACCTATATTTTTCTAAATTTACACGTCCATTAGACTAGAGAAAAAACAGTGAAAGTCTTCCTGTAAAATTTAAAATGTTATTAAAAAGACATTATTCTTCAATAAGCAAGCTTTGTTAAGTAAGAATTGGATATGAATTATGATTATTATTTTTTTTAAATGTTTTATGCATTTCTTTGTCTTCATGTATGTGTATTTATTATCATGCCTTCTAAAATTCTATTATAATGTGTGTACTGCATAATCACAAAACATCAATGGCTAATTTACAAATACATATATATAGGCCTATATATATTTCTAACTTTTTTTTTAGCAGAAATGATTAAAATTAAAAATTCGACTAAATCAAAATGTTCACAATTCAGTAAATTACTTTCAAACAAATTTGACTCAGGATCATTTCTTTATCGCCGATGACTTTTTTGTTTAAAACTTATGTCACTTTTTAAATTTTGAAGCGTTACGTATTATATTACAACGGATTCCAGAAATATGATTATTTGAACCTCTATGTGGTTTCAAACATAGGCCTACCGTTATTGAAAACGCCAAACTTTTTCCTAGCATTGCAATATAATTCGTCAAAGTAGCTCATTTCAGACGGATTATTTCTGAAGAATATTGCATAGATTGTCTTACATGTAAGATGGATATTATTTATTAAAGTAAATATTTCGTCATTGTCTTACATGTAAGCTGGATATTATTTATTAAAGTAAATATTTCGTAATTGTCAAAATGGCATGGCGTTGTGCATGTACTATCGCTACGTGGCCGCCATTTTGAAAAAGCAAACTTTGTCTATCGGTCGAACAGGCAGTAAAAACGTTATGAACCGAATTTGCTTATCCCACTAAGCTCTGACTTCTAAACATAAAAAAATATCTAAAGAAAATATTTATTTCACGAGCGAAATTGTGTTTTGTCAACTAAAATTAATAACGGCCAATGAATAAGATTCCGGAAGTGTTAGAAAAGGACTCGTATGCTGAAGAGCTCCTAGCAGACGACAGACGAGCAGGTTTTTTGTCCTGTCATAACCGATCATGGAAAAAAAATTGAAAATGAAAATGAAAGCGGAAGAGTGGGAGATTCGAGGTAAGAGCGGAAGATTCTTCCGCTCTTAAAAGCGGAAGGTAGGCAGGTATGCATTTAACGTTTGAAGATTACTTTATTTATTAAAACAATTTTCACCCATGTCTTTCTTCTAATTACCGAGATAGACAGTTTTGAAAAAGAGTGAAATCAGCCTATGTGTGACATGGTTTCCAGTCGCCATATAGCGAGTGGGCTTACCTACTTTATTTTCCACTTTTGTCTTTTCAGCAAACTAAAAAAGTGTTCTTTTTTTAAAGTCATCAACATGACATTAGTATGTCGGTGAAGTGACCATGTTATACAACCTTTCCTATTAAAGCAAGTCCAGAGAAAAGTCTATTTTAAGTATTACTTGAAAATAAAACATAAAATTAGACAAATTAGAAAAATTAGAAGTCGAACAAAAATCAGATATGTCTCAAATCTTATTGTGTATGACAATGCAAAATAATAGAGAGAAATGCCATGTGATTTCAATTTCAATGTAAACTTGCCTTTTCCACAGTAGCTCTGTACCATGTACCATCAGAATCAAAGAGTGCAGCACAGACGCAGCCTGGTCGTAATGTGTGAAGAACACCTTCTCCAGGACCAAGTTTGCTATAAACTTCTGTCAGCTGCTCAGATAGCTCATTGATCTGGGAGATAAATTTGCTAGCATGACAATAAAACTCAGATGGAGTTAAAACGTAAACAACAGCAATTTTCAAGCTCTCCCCAACTTTCAAATTTATGGAAGAGATGGGTTGGGATGTGGAGTCAAGGCTTCCTTCTGTCATTGAAACTCCAAGAGCATGAGCAATGCCACGAGCAGGTTTTGACTGGCTGCCTGATTTGATTGTAACATGCAAATTAGTACTGCCCACAGCCTGGACTTTACGGACAGAGTCACCAGACCTCCCACTCAAGCCTACTACCTCAGAATTAGTTTGCTGTCCAAACCTTTTATTGATGCTCTCCCCTTCCTTGCTAACAAGTTGAACAGAGAAAGCTTCAAATTCATCAGAGTAACTTTGGATCATGGCTGTGAATGATTTCTCTAAAGCGAAGTCCTCAAACTGAGCAACATGATGTGGTGACCAAAAGTTTTGAGTAGGTTCTACCCCTTCAAGCTGAAATTTGTAGCTCTGCTCTGGGGTAATGAGAAAGTCTGGTCTTAAAGAGCGTATGTTGTCTTGAAAGACAAAGTCTGTATTCCCAAAATCCACAAAATGCACTTCAACTAAGCCATTCGTAAGTAGTCCTAATGGAAAAGAAAGTTCAAAAGAAAAATTGTCATCCAATGTCAGAAATTTGGAGTCCAAAATAAAATATCAAATCGTACAAACTATCCACAAAATCTGCAAACATGAATAAGAGTGGACATTGATCAAACTAGTCAGCAATTTCTTTCTGTTCATCTGTAAATAAATTTATTTCAGTCATAAAATATCTAAATTTTACAAAATAAATGTAGATGTATACTTTCAAAAGTGTTTAATTTATTGAGTTAATATAGGTTGAACAATTTTAACAATCTTATTGAGACTACCTAGACTACAAAGGCAAGTCCAGTAATGAACAGTCTGTACAAAATAATAATAATAATGATGAGTTAGGGTTTTAAATTAAACAAAAGAAATAATGGTAAAACAGAAACACATTTAACAACAACAAAAATGTGACTCGAAACAAGGATGAAACATACTGTAAGAGACACAAAATAAACTTCAGATGGCAAAACAGACATGATAAATGTAAATATGAATCAACATTAAAGCATCAGTTATAGATGAAATATTACCTGTTATTCTGGCACGATACCACTCTCCATCTGTATACAAGACAGCACAAGGCATACCAAGATTCAAGCAAACATTTTGGCTGTTTCCACCACCACTGTCCTTATAGTAGCCCTGCATTGTCCATAAAGCTTGGTCAGTGACGTATTTATTCATTTATAGAGTAAATCATTATCCATACTGAAGCATCAAATTATTAGTTCACTTACAGCTTGAGCATATTACATAGAAGACTTTTTCAAATTTGTGTTCTTTCATAAATTAGAGAAGGCATCAAATTATGATAGTTTGTTTAAATTATAAATAATTCACACACTGCTGATTTTGAGAATGAAGGTGAAAATCCTACTTTCCAGATTAAAAAAAAAAAAAAAAAAAAAGGAGCAGGGGGTTTTGGTCGTTATTTTTTAAAAGCAATTTGTCTCTTTATCAATTGCTTCAATCTTCATAAAAAATTAAATCCAGGCTTTACACCAAGCAGTTATCAAGTGATAGCACTAATCAGTTTAGCATAGTGACAATTTGCTTAAAGCAAAATGACTGGAATCAGACATTCAAAATTACCAACTTTTCAAATGTGATTCAGAGTAAAACAAAATGTTTACATAATAGTATTAGATGATATAAGGTTGCCTGCAATTTATGAAATATTATCATACAAGTTACTAGAAGTTAGGTGTCATCAATTTACGAGATGAATAAATGCTCATTTTCGATACACTGTAAAAAGTAAAAGTCTTCAGTTAAGGAATGGCAAAGTTAAAATTATAACAGAAGGGTAAATGATAAAAATGCTGCTGTATTATATGTTTTATATTTTACAAACTGTGCAAACACAGCTCTTCATTTACAATTACATTAATGCACATGTAATATATTATAATGTGCATATTCAAGACAATATTCAAATAAGTGGCTTAAAAATAAAATGTATTTTTTCTGTATTTAAACAATAAACAAGGAGTTTTAGCCCAATTTTTTTTCCATAAGGTGCTGATCTAAAAGATTTAAAAGTCAGTGGCATATGAGGTCTCAAACATTACCAAACAAGCAAATTTAACACATTCAAAAGATAAAAAAAATATTAATACACAAATTGTAAAATGTCATATCTCTGATACCATATGTGTTACAGATATGGTTCAAATCTTAAAAAAAAAAAGGAGGAATTCATATTCTACCAGGCTGATGCTATCATTATTTGCAGACTTTAAAAAAAAATATATGCATATACTGTTCTAATTTTTTTTAATCCCTTTAAATTTATAAATGTGGTAAAAGTTTGTATATTGCACTTGCTTTATTTTTTATATGTATGTTTGCTTTATATATATAATTACACGTATGTTTACAATAGTTTTAAGATTATAATTCTAGCTTGTTGAGGGTTTACTATCATTTAATTTACTCAATTCAAATATCTTTTTAGCATCTAAATGCAATGTGTGTGTTAATGAATATACATGATTTAATTATTATAATTGTTGATTAGATAAAGAAACTGCATATATGAATAAAGAGGAAGTTATTAAGATTTTACAACAATTACATCTGTATTCAGAACTGTACTTCCACTAATAATAATGAAATGATTTGTACTGATCATAACAAACCCTGAATACCTCAATAAAAAAAACAACAAAAATTGTTACAACACACTAACATTATAACAAGTAACATGTCATTCCTGTCTGATAAAGCTTTCAAACATAACTTGAAAATAAATCTAAATATTGCAGGTCTTCTAAAAAGAAATGCTAAGTACTAAAAAAATAACCAACAAAGAGAATGGTTACTGGGTAATTTCAATTATTAATTATTCACTTTATTGAGTCATAATATAAATTTGATATAACACTTTTAGTTTTAGTATAAACCTTATGTGAAGCTTCAGTTCTTTAATAATTTTATTTCAATCTAACCTCTTAAAAACTGCAATAAAAATAAAAGTATAAGGATTAAAGTAAAACTAAAAGTGATCTAAAAACCAAAACTGAAAAACAAATAATAATACTTTATGTATTTAAATATTAATTTACTATTATGTATTAACAATTAAATTGTTAATGTTTATTTAAGAGAGCAGTTGTAAATTCATGTACCTAGACTAACTAGGCCTATAACATGTACAAGTAAATTATTAAACAGATACTTTACTAATTCATACTATGCTTATAATATATATTAGGTGTAATATTTGTAAAGCCAGGAACCTGAAAATATAATTGTTTTATTAAATTTTATCACTAAATGAAATGTGTTTCAAAATATATTTTTAATTAAAATAATCTGCAGGAGACTTCAGCTCAATTGTCACAATGTCAGTTTGTTGAAAGCATAGCGCTATTCTTTTCTAGTTGACTCTTCAACAAAAAAGCTACAGAAAATCACATTTTAAAAAATAGTCATGATCTCAGTAAAGTTTAAAGTTTAAAGTAAGACATATTAATTATTAATCAAATAAGACAGTCTAAAAAAATTGAGCATAAAATAAATACTACTATAAAGCAAAGGTTTTTTGTTTGTTTTTTTACCAAAATGTGCTTTATATATACTAATACTGTAATAGTAATATATACTAATAAGTAATATAGTTTAAAATTGATTTGAAAAAAATAATTAGAAACTATAGAAATGAGTATCAGAAGACATCAATAATTTTAGGTGAGAGTCTGAAACAGTACTTCTTTTCTTGTAGGTCAAACACATGCAATTCATTGGGTGATATGCTAATTCTGCTGAAAGTATTTGTGTAGCTCCTTCTATTCAATCTTTCCTAATAATAAAGCCAAATCTTTCACCAATATAAAGAGCTAAATGTTTTTCTTTTGTCTGATTGGTTCCTAATGTCTACTGCAACACAATACACCCAATAGTTTTTGCTTCTAAAGATGCATTTACTCCTGGGTAACAGAGGATTAATTACTTGCCTAAACACAATTACTCACAAATGATACAGTCAAAGAAACTTTGATGCTCTCACTGTCAAGCAGGAAACATGTTTATCAGCATTTTCTAGTGCAGTCTCTTTGGAAAAAATATGTAAACTGCTGCATACTTATCAATATATTGGTGAATGAATGATACTACTGTACAATTCGGTAACATCAGTTATCCGATTTAAATTATCTTTGATGTGTTCATATTCTTTACAATGAGTAGACAACAATCTACTGTTAACAGTAACACTCTTCAAAGCAAACTTCTGCTTCTATTCCATCATTTATAACATTACATCTGATTAAAGATTTTTCTAAATTCTTTACAGAGAATTTATTCTATTTACATGCTGTTAGTTAGCTCAATTTCATGTCTGCTTCTTGTAAAGTTGTAACAAAGTCAGAACTGCAGTAGTGATATTCAACTAATGAAAAATGGGTTATTCCCATAAATCATTATTTTCCACATAACTTACAAATAAGGTATTAATGCTATTAAATATTGTTGTCAAAAGAAATATAAATTACAAAATAATTCAGATTAAATTGTTCATATTATTTTCAGTATAATAATAATTTAATATGTTCACATATTCATCTTTAAAGAGTTGGCATTTTCTGAAAACAATCATTATTAAATTCATACCTGAAGCTGGGCCATCATAGTAGTTAAACTGTCAAGATTATGCTCCAGTTGTACATAGAAGTTGTTTGGATCAATAATATGACTGACAAAGATTTCCTCAGAGGTGCCAATTTGTAAGGCTGTTACTGGAAAATCTGTAGGCACTGACATTTTGCTGTTGGAATGATTAGATGACTAGCATGTCACTGCTACAAATAACTGCTGTGGAAAAATCTAGAGTGGGGATAAAATGCTAATATTAATAATACAAATAACTAATTTGCTTGAGAATCACACACAAAGAATTAGGTCAAAATTTAAAAAATAAATTAACTCTCTCTATATATATATTGCTCATTCTCTGGGGAAGTGTACCATGAAGGGTGGGTCCATTTGAAATGTGCTTTCTTAAAAATAATGCATTGAAATATCACGTGTTTATATTCTATATACTCAAAAATGATGTGAGGGGTACATAAGATGGTTGCATGAATATGTGTTTATATCTTTTGTAATTATTTGTAATAAAAAATCATTTTGAACTGAAAAATGGCACCTCTTTTTGCTAAACAGATAGCCATTTTCTTTAATTTTCATTGTTATAAATAAATAATCCAACAAACTTATCATATCAAGGTTTTCTTAGAAGTGATACATTAAAGCAATATTCAATATTCTTTTATCTTCAAATGGTCAATTTTGTGAAGAAATAATATTTTTAAAAGGCACATTCTTCGCAACACTTAGTTTCCACATAAATCGGATCCAAATATTCTTTTATCAAACCGGGATATGTCAGACGTTCACACTATGTGGATTTAATTAGTTTTTTTTTTACTAGAAGTATTCATATCAAATTATTCATTATATTCAGAAATATTCTTCAGAAAAACTAATTTGACTTCATTTCCTCTTCATCACATTACAACTAATAAATTTGTAAATATAAAATAATGATGATAATATAGTTAATTACTTCTTACATTTTTCAAAGGCCCATATTCCGGAAAGATAACTCTCAAGCTATTTTGTCTTGGTGTGATGAGTTTAAGTACCAAATAAGAAAAATAACTTTCGTTTCTTATTCAGATCACATGGTTGCAAAGGAGAGGAGGGAAAATTTTCAAAATCATCTATATTTAAAAAATGCTAAGATTTCTGATAATCTCAATATATTTTGATTAAATTAACATCATAAATAGTTTATATATATATATATATGTATATGTAAATGTGGTTTCTTTTGCTTTTAAAGTTTTGCATAGCTGTGTGTATGTTTTAAATATGAGCAAGTAAGGAGAGAAAAACCTGTGAATTACATTCAAGAATAGAAATATCATGATTAGGATTATTATAATATTTAAAAAGCATTATATTTAAATAGATACTTTGTTTATTAGTTAATATTATCTTTGCATCATAATAACTTACCCCATTTTATGTTTAGCTGAGAAAAATAGAGCTTTTATAATGGCTAATAATTTTGTTAATATGGCTTCCATGTTGCGAAGTTGTAGTTTTATACCCTATTTTAATAAAAATGTATCCAGATTAAGTTAATAATTTAGGTTAATAAAGAAAATATACTGGTGGTAATTAGATAATTATATTTCTTATTTTAAAATATAGATTTCTGATTTAAAAATCTTTTTTTCTGGTAAAATCTTAACTTTCTAAGTTAATATAATGCTTTTAATATATATATAAATATAATGCTTTTTACAAATTTCAAACTCCTATTGCCTTAACATTTTGATAATTTTCATCTTTTCCTATGCTTTTTTTGTGAGCATTATGCCCTGTTGTACACTTTTAACATGTAAAATAATTAGATTTAATCCACTTTATTTTTTGCACTTCATGTAACAAAATAGTACACTTCCCCCCAAAACGAGCTATAAACTGTTTAAGCCTAAAAAGTATATAACATTAGTATAATATGTAAAATATTATAAATGAAAAAAATAAATAGTAACAGTATCTCACTTACAGATTTTAAGATAGTATGTAAAATATTAAGAATAAAATAATGATACCTTAAATAAATCGTTATTACTATTAGTCACATATGATGATATTATATTTTCTGCCTCTTTACTTGGTAACAATTACTGAGTTAATTATTCTAACCTCAAACCTATCTTATGTATAACTATAAGTGATGATGAATATTCTGGAAAAAAATAGATTCATGCTGATGCTTTACTAAATTCATCGACCAATGTAAAATGTTTTTTTTAAATTTTAATCTTATAAAAGTTATAAAATAATTACTGTAAGAAAGCTAATCGTATTAATATAAAGGGCCTAATATTTGTTGCACAATTATATCAGCAAATCTGAAAATAAAAGTTTACCAATTGTGTTTATTCCTTATTCGCATTTAAATACATTCAATACTTTATTATTTTAATATTTATACATATGATATTGATCTATTTAACAAAATATACTATGCATTACCAATACCATTACTAATATTGTAATAAGTAATAGTAATACTAATTACTATTTTTAAGATATTCCAAGATCGAAAATATAGACTTAATGATGATAAATACATAACACAGAATTCCAATATAAATTGCTAAAAGCAATATAAATTATAAAACAGTAATATTACTTTATAGAATGGCTAAATATTCGTCAGTTAGTGACACGATAATCTTCTAAGTTTTGAGTCCAACTAGTTCAAGACACCGGATGTCGTCTTTTGCGGCTAACATAGTCACATGTACTTGTCATTTTTTTAAGATAAAAGTAATTTTTTTTGAAAAAATAAAGATAAAGTGCACAATATTAAAACAAAGAAATGAACCCAAATGATTTTAATTTTATTTCGTAGTGCTGTAAATTACACGCTGAAAATACAAATACGTTAATGCTGGGTTTCCCGCCATGGATAATCCATTCAACTGATTATGATGCTCAAATCACTTTTTAATAATGCAGACTAGAAAATTATAGCTAGTTGACAAATTTGATACAGTCTACTTATTATTAACTTTAAATTTTTATTAGGCCTATGTAATTTTTAACAACAAGCAAAACGGACAAGTTAAATTCACTCTTGTGCGGGTTATTCAAAATTACGCATGACAGGATCTGGAAATCACTCTCACGCTAAATAATATTCGAAGTAAAACTATGAACTAACTGATATAAGAATCTTTAGAAAATTAATATGGAACTTAAATCATGTTTAAATATACTCTTTGTATAGATGATTCAGTTCAGTTAGGGTTGCTTAGATTATAGTTTATTTTTAGTGTTGCTCACTCACGACAGCTTGGGGAGGGGGGGGTGTCAAATTTTAGTGGCTATTGTCGCTTTTCATAGTTTTAGTTTATACTTTTTTCTCAATCATATTTTATTACGCTTTATGCTTACTGTCAATTCTCTCTAAGAAATATAGTTTTAAGTACTAAGAGCTTATTTTTAAAGTATGTGTCAAATTGTCTTTAAATTCAATAGTCAAGACTGCTCTTCAACGGCTCAGTTTTTAAAGTTATAGCAATGTTTGTATTTTATTATTATGTATGCATAGTTTCAAGCTTCAAGTTAGTTAAAAATACCGTTGTTTAATCATAATATAGATGTTGCATATTTTCCTATTAGTTACAAATTGCAGTTCAACATTCAAACTGACATTCAAACTTAATTTAGTCACGGACGTGTTTAGGCCGTAATGTCAGTACAGACACGGGATATTCAGTGTCTTCCTGACCAAACATAAATATATTTTGCAATCTTGATAACAAAAAGAGCCATGTACACAATATGACTTTAGTGTCCTTTAAATGATTTGCTAATGATAGCAAAACAGACAAGCAGATAAAATTAAGTTTCCAATCAGAAAGACAGCCACACAGTTATTTTGCAAACAAATAAATAAATGCAATTACTTGTGTCTAGAGCCCTATATAATAAAATAAATATTCACTATTTAATACTTTCAAAATACTGAAGTGAAAAATATATAGAAAAAGTAACAGAAAAATATTTTGCAGGTAGGAAAGTTTTAAGTTTATCTTCTTTTTTTTTCACATTTCTATAAAATTAAGTAAAATTATAAACAGTGAAAGATCTAGAAAATACTTTTAAGTTGCAGAGGCAAACAGTCAGCATCTAGGCTTGAAACCTTTACTAGATAAGATAGTAATGCTGTATTTGATGAATACAGAAGATCTTGAGTTTCCCTTCTAATATTAATCAACAGCACAGATTGGAACAAACAAAAGTAGATCCTATGGATATTTTAAAAGTTTTAGAAAATCCCAGCAGCCTTCATAGATAATCAAAATATGACTGGGATATTCTAGCAAGATGAATTTTCTCTGGTAAAGACTATTTTGAATTGACTGAAAGAACGTAAAAGATACTATACTAAGTCACATAAAGTTTTTTTTATCAGTTTCCTTTTTCATACATGTTTGCACCTTCAAGGCAATTTAACCTGTTGAGTGCATTATATCACATGGAATAAAAAAAAATTCACTGTACCTAGTGTGATTACAACAGTTTATTATTGTTTTCATATTTATTATTTTTTTTAATAAGTATGTTTGTATGTATTTAATTTTATGAAAGTGATACTCTTGATTGTTATTGTGGTAATCTAATATTGTTTAATAAGTGTTGTGCATTCTTATTGTGAGATTGCATAATTTTGATCCCATTGACATGGGCTCAGAACTTAATTTGCACTTACTGGGATTGAAGATATGGCTTACCTCCCTTGCAATACATGGTTATCACAACAAAAAGTAAGTGAAAAAGTAAGGCATTTGTTGTCCTCCCTGCAGCACTTGCTGAAGCCACTTATTCAGATATATTATTCTTGCATCAGTCGCTTACTCAGCCTGGTGGATTTGGAGCAATCCGAGCGAAGAGGGAGGCACGGCAGACTTGAAAGAGATGCCAAAAGTGAGAACCGAAGTAAATTTTTTTTTTTAAATTCGACAAATGTGATTTGGTCAGCCAGGTATCTCATGTTTGTCTGGGTTTTCATACATTTTGCTTGGTTCTAAATGACCTCTGAAAGATTGTAGTAAGAGAACATCAAAAGCTAAAGAAAAGCATCTCTTGATTTTCTACAGAAGAATCATGGAGATAAAGTGTGACCACAAGAGAGAGGAATTAAACCCAATTTCACCGTTATGAATAAAGCAAGGCAAAGCTTACTGACATCCCTATCAATCATCTCTTGACATCACAAGGCAGAACTGACGCACATGAGCTGTAACTCTGGTGCACCTTTCTTGCTGACATACGAAATTCGCCATCTCTGTTTTGGAGTGCTCTGCACTAAACCACTTGACGGTTTAACATTAAATTACAAATTTTATTTAGAGAAGTTAACTGTGGTTGTTGCCGGACTCGATATCAACTTCCATTGAAACTCATTGGGTGGGAAACTGAATCGTGCTGACTTTATTTTTTTTTTAATTGTTAAATGGATACAATGTAAACAAGATTGCTAAGACAACATAAAATTTCTAGATGCTTTGCTAGATAAACAACACTGGTGCGTTCAAGCCCTTTCTAAAAAACGAACAATTTTAATCTTAACAACGTGAAACAAATGCGACACTGATTACAAATGCGAATGAAAAACAATATTACGGTTAAACAGTATCACAATAAACAGCAGGTTCAAACTGTGTATTGAAGAAAGCAATTACAGACATTTTAAACGGTTATATTATTTTAGTAATTATAAGACTCTTGGGTTTCTTGTGTTCACATTCGTGCGTACAGTATGTTGATCTATATGTGCACTGTACATCTATCTATAGGACATGTTTCAATAAAGGCTGATTAGTAAATGGGTTTGTGCATTGAACTACAACACACTTTGCGTCACTGTGTGACGTAACAACAACAACAAAAATCACTTGGTTGACTAGTGATCTGGTGTAGAAGTTTCTCGTAATCATGATTTTAAGTTGATATATTTAAGCTATAAAGCCTTCATCAGTTATTAATAATATTAGCATATTGGTAGTTGAGAACTCATTTGCCATTCTTACTAATAAATGTCATGTTATTAATAGCTAAATTGTCATTAGGAATGCTATGTAGCTGAATTGTTGACTGTGAAAAGGGGTTGTTTGTTTGTTTGTTTGTTTTTTGGGGGTGGTGTTTTATTTGTTTGCTTTTTATTATCGTTTAGTATATTTGTAACCGTTTTCTTTATTTTTTTCATTATATTTTGCCCCTCGGGGTTTTAATATCTATTTACATCCTACATCGAGTATTGGACAATTGGTTTGTTTGTTTTTAAGTTTTGTTTTTGAATATATGCTTGCGTCCTAGTTTTTTAGTTCTAGAATTATGTTTATCTCATTTTGATTACGATATTTGTATAATAGATTGATAAGCTATTTTGATTAATTAATTTTTATTATCACAAAATCAATCCTAAGAGAGACTATTAATTTTACTTTTATTAATTTTACATGAGTTAAAACACCATTAAAAATAATAACTAATTTACAGGACAGTCAACTTAAACATCGATGTGGGATTGAACATCACAGGCGTGTACCTTCTAAGAGTAGACTTGGTTTGGTATTCGTAACAGAGTCCCGTGGCTACCGGTTCTTTGTATAAACTTCACGCACCTCCACAGAGGAAAAGAAATGCACCAGCAACGGACATAATAACTGCAATAACCGTCGCCATTGTCCTTTCGTGTATACACATTGCTATTAATAACACTTCACTTTACGATTTCGCTGTCTATCTTCGTCTTTGTTCCTAAATCCCCTGTCAGCGCAAACTCTCACCAGACCGCGAAAGCTGGAAGCAGTCGTCATTCTAAACGAATCAATCAATCAATAATTTATAATTTAGTATTTTCAGGGTTAACCACGCCTCCACGCCAAATGTTAGCTTCTGAGCTTGCCCCGGCTGGAATCAACAGCTCAGCTGGATGGGGTGGTGGACAAACTCTGATCCCAATTATGTCTGTCCCGGAGTAAACCACGCCTCCAAGAAATAATCAGATAGCTCTCAATGCGGCCGAGGCGGACACACGCACACGTATTTTCCGCTTTGTTTATTACGTTTCATATAATTTATAATTCGAATTTGAAATATAAGAAAATCAAAAGTAAAACAATCAGAAATAACTTGAAATTGTGATATCGTGAATACAAAGTAAAATGGCCCCTCGTATTAACATAGCTTTCTAATAAATCGCTATTTGCATATCTGTTTAAAATGATCTTATAAAGAAAACCAGAAATATTATAAATGCTAACTATCATATATATATATGGGGGGGGGGGTTACTTCATTTATTTGATGTAACTGCAAATTAAAAACAGTTAATGTGAACATATAATTTAACGGCTCTTAAATGTGAATAAATACTTCCGATATTCAGTTATTGAATATTTTCCCCTTTGCTTTTCAATATATACATAACAAAATGTAATACATGTAGAAATAATTATAAATATTTATATTCAATAACAGAGTGTCTCAGTGTGCCGATTGGGAGTGAGGGGTGAAAATTTGCGTGGCGTCATACATGAATGGCTCTTAATAGTTCGAATGGAACGCAAAAACATTCGCCCACGGGAAAGATCCTATTGGCAGTTGAAAAACAGAAGATTAGATCGTTAGACTATCGTCTGCTGCGTGGGCAAAATTGTGCCAATATGCTTCCCGCTTTACAACATCCAAAATTTATCTTGCTAATTGTTGTGCTTGTCAGTTTAGAACTTAAATCCTCTTTCCACCCCACCCCACCCCACCCCCAAGTGCTTGCACCTGTTGGAAAAATGGCGAAAGTTAGTGAACTTTTACATCTCGTATTTCCCTTCTTATGCACACACTCACCCACGCAAGCATACACATTTACTTTTTGTCTCATACAAGGTTTTGAAGGAAATTTTCAACAATTTCTCTCTTTTGCCCCCCCCCCCTCCTCCCCGGCCAATTCCCACATTTCAAATAGATTCTAGATCTGCCCTTGCACTACTGTGGGGATTCAGGTCCGCCGCATCCAACTTTCGATAATTATGCAGACAAGCGCTAAGAGAAATAAATGTTCTGGAAGGGAAGACGTAGAGCCGTGGATAGGGTCAGAGAGTGAAGATCGGACAGGCGTTAATTTTTTTAATGTTATGTTGAATTAATTCTTTCACAGTATCAGACTTTTAAAAAAATATTATTTTGGATAATGGCAAGATTTCTGTGACACAAACATGTGTTAATTAATTTTTCTTATCCAGCGTAAGAAAACTGGTACATGTCTAGATAGAAATTACCTGTATTTGTGCTGTGGGATTTAATGCACACACTAGTGGCATTATCTTTGAGACGACCCCTCAGGTTTCCCTCTTGCACCGCAGTGATTCCCACATCCGGGCGATTCGCAGTATATGACAGTTCATATCAACAGCAGGACACATGTTCGCTTTTTTTGGTCAATCGTACTGACTACAAACTGAACTTGGATAATATTTATACACCAGGAGGCCAAATTCCCCAAACATTTATTGTGGGTAAGTGAGCTCACTTCAAATATTTTGAAATTGATAGTTTAGTTATGTGAAGGTGTATTTCGTACCGATTTCAGTAGGCCTAAAGCTAATCGTTGAGGTTGTAATGCATAGTATTACATACTAAATTGTTGTGTGTATCGTGTTTGTAATTGTAACATACATAAATACGATAGCAATAAAAATAGTTAAATGAACAATTCTTTATCGTGTGACTTCATTCAATGAATGACTGCTTCCAGTTACTTTTTTTTAAAAAATCAATCCCATTTCTATTATTATCCCTTGCTTCATTTTGTGTGTTGAGCCGCATTGTTGACCGTGTAACAATGTGTCAGTGGTCGATTATTTTTACCTATTGATCTAATTCGATTGCAATAACCACCACCACCACCCAAAAATAAGAAATTCTTACTAGCAGATTAGCACGAAACTTGTTACTTCAGAGCAGATGTTCACATTCTGAAAATTCAGAACAGCCTCAGTTTGCAACAAATAAAATCCGATTAACTAGGCCTACACTACGTAAATACATGATACATACATAAAGAAAATGTAATATGTGTATTGTTCATTTTTAGTAATTTTACAATTAATGATTTCTTATTTTTGAGAAATAGTAGCAATTTCCCAAGATTCATTGCACACTTAACCTAGCTATGGTTAATTAATCTCACTGACTTTTTAAACTAATGGTTCAATGAATAAGTCAATTACTTATTCACTCTAATCTCTGTCATTCCTTAACGCAGGTGCTGGAAGACTGCACACACTTTACAAGGCACTTAGTTAAATGGTATTGCAAAAGCATTTTATTAATATTAATTATTATCACAAATATTTGTGAGTTATAACTAAATAAGATTATTTCATGAAATACAGAAAAAGTTATGTCCTATGTTCCTGGTAATACACCAAAGTAAAAATTAGCTGAAAAAAGTTCATGTAATATTTATCTTTTGTCTTATTAATTTTATTTACAGACAAAATGTAACAAACCTATGTCCCCTGTCTCTCAAATCTCACTCACATGCACACACACTTGTATTTAGTAGTTGTCAAATTTGAAACGTGAGATAAAACTTATTCTGCCATTTTAATTTAAGAATTTTTGACCTACTAATTTACGGACATTTTAATAAAAAGATTTATTTTGCTTTAACACTAAAAGTAAAACAGTAAAAGTAATGAAAGCATTTGAAAAGTAGATTATTTAAACTTATGCAGCTCTGTATCTTATAGAATATATATAAATAAGCTAAAATAAGAGAAATAAAATTATTTTATGATTACATACATTATGCTTATGTGCATTATTGGTATTTCATGCATGTAATACTTAGTTATACTTTGGAAATGAATAAATTGCAATGAGTTCTCTAAATTCTCGTGAATAGCAAAAATTAGCATTAGTGAGTCATTACATATTTGAGAGCATATAGCAAATAGCTAAATACTTTTGATTATCAGTAGTAAATATATATTTGAAAAAGTAACCCACACATTTAAAAAAAATATTATCAATCAGTAGTGAGTCATTACATATTTGAGAGCATATAGCAAATAGCTAAATACTTTTGATTATCAGTAGTAACTATATATTTGAAAAAGTAACCCACACATTTAAAAAAAAAAAATTATCAATCAGTAGTGAGTCATTATATATTTGAATGAATATAATGTAGTGAATGAACTCAGAAATTCTTTATTAGTGATCCATTACACATTGAATAATATAATAGAGTGAGCAGATTTCTTTCAAATCCTTTTGATTATTGACTCTGACTAAGACTAAGAGTAAGAGACTGTTGCTTCACTAGTTTCTAATTCTGGAGGAGGCTGGATTCTTGTGCTTTCTGCACAACCACTTACAACTAACTGTTTGCAGGGAATAATAATAATATGTAGGTCACAGTTTTATCAGCAGATTGAACTCTGAGGATGTTTTCCTTTATATTTAGACTTTTGATCTCCCATCATCTTCATATTTTCAACTGAATATTACATTGTAACTATTAAAGTTATTATAATGTCCTTTGAACTGCAGAGCCAGTAATCATCTGTATGTAACTTTTTTGTAAGCTGTGAAAAAAAGATCATATAATATTATTATTAATAGGTAAAGTGTTTTAAGATTTAAATAAGTAAAACTGGATATACCCAGCCAAGTTCTTTTCACTATTTTAATTTTTATTTATTTAATCTATTTTATTTATTTCTTCCATCTTAATTCTTATTATACTAAATGTGCATTAGCTAGTTGTACAACACAGTTTGAATTTGAAACTAGATCAGTAGATAGATGTCAAATGTCATTATAACTTCTGCTTCAAGTTTCAGTGCCTTATTCTTTCCCTTCTAGTTCTAACCCTGTTCTTTTTAGCAGTAACTAATAGTTCAGTTTTACTAGCTGTAGTTTTGTCTTTAGCTTATGTATAAGTTTTGTCCTTAGCTACTTTATATAATAGTTTTATTAGCTGTAGTTTTGTCTTTCACTGATGTATAATCAGCTTTACTAGCCATAGTTTTATGTTCAGTCCATACATATAATTAGCTTTACCAATGCAGTTTTATCTTTAACTGACATATATTGATAATAATTAATATAATCAGCTTTAGTTAATAGCTGTAGTTTTAAGGCTTAACTCATATATATATGTATATAGCTTGATTTATAACTAGCTGCAGTTTAACCTTGAACTGATAGTGATAATGATATATCTATTTAGCTTTAATTTACTACAATACTACTTACTACTTTACTACAATACTAGCCATATTTTTATCCTTAGCTAGTGTATGTAATTAGATTTAGTTATTACTACCAGCTGTAGTTTTATCCTTAGTCGATGTGTATAATCAGCTTTACAATTGTATGCTAGCTATAAAGATTTATCCCTAACTGATAATATACTGAAAAACAGACCTATTTGCTTGCATTTTTAAAAATACCCAATTTTGGTCATTCTAGTATCAGACTTGATGGGTACGCTATATTATATATATTGTCTACCTTAATATGCAGAATTTTTGCGAGGAATGGAATCAATTACATTTATATTATATAGATTGCCACAAATATCGGTTTTGTATCCATGTTGATTGACAGATCTTTTACAATGGAGTATCACGATTACAATCTACATTTTCTTGTAGCAGTGTAAGGCATTCAAATATTTTCATGTAAATCATAGATCTTACTAGGGGCAATTTTGTGTAATTCAGGTCTAAATATAGTATTAGTAATAAAACTATAAAGTATAATTGTTGGATATGTATAATATTAATATTTTATAATATATTGCGATGAAGTAGTATGTGAAACATTACTATTAAGTCTATAGTAGTATAACATATAATATTAATAATGTTACTTTAATTGAGATAGCACTATATTATCATAGGTGACATAGTACTATATTACCATACTCCTGTCAATAACCAGTCAATAAATGAGTCATATTATTTTCTTGTGTGTAAAATTTGTCTTCCTAATAACTTAAATAAGTAATAGTAAATACTATTCCTATACAGTCTGTTTAAATATAATTATGCACTAATAGTAATACAGGAGATTTTTTATGAAGCGTCAAAGTCTTGAACAAGTAATATTACAGCATTTATTTAATTGACAATAAAATAGTATGACTGATTCCTTTAAATTTTGCAGTAAGGTGAAATAGAATAACATAGAATGGATCACAAATTTAGCTCTATGTGGAGCACTTAGGTTTTAAACTATTAAGTTTACTAAGAGATGAAGTACTCAAGTAGCCTATAAACATTGACCAGGATTAGTGCTCACCATTTTGTGCACTTACTTAGTTACTATTATTAGTATTATTCTATTAAGTTTGCAGTGAGATTAAGTAGTCTGTACCAAGCATTGATCAGGAGTAACATGATTTTGTGCAAGTAATTAATATTACTGTTAAATTATTATAAAGTGTGGTGAAAGTCAACTAACATTAACACTAACATGAGTAGCATTAATTTGTACACATAGCCTTTAGTATTACTATTAATTTAACAGTAAGGTGAAATAGACTATAACATTGACCAGGAGTAGCATCATTTTGTTCACAAGTATTAATTTTATTGTGCATGGTGAAAAAGACCAATTGGCTTTTTGCACAAATTATTAGTTATGTGACATAATTTTAATTTTCTAGATTGAGTGGAATTATAGCTTATTAAATATTATAGTATCACTATCAATCAGTGTTTTATACATATAATTCTATTGAGGTGAAGTATATATGCTCACTATCATTATTAGTCATCACTATGATTGTTAACATTCACCGTTTATTGTTAATGCTGTGTCCCAGAACATTTTGTTTATTGAAAGATTAATTAGACTAACTTCATTGTTGTAATGTTTTGTATAAATATTGATATCTTATCACAGAAATGTCAGATGAAGTAGCCTGAACAGCCAGTTGCACAAAGTGCAGTTGATTCACAAATTATTAGTATTTATTTTCTTGTAAGGTGAACAACCTGAACAACCTGTTGCATAAAGAATGATTGCATAACAAATTATTAGTATTGATTTTCTTGTCAGGTGAAGTAGTTGAAGAAGCCTGAACAACCTATTGTATAAAGAATGATTGCATCACAAATTAAAATGAAATTATTAGTATTAATTTTCTTGTCAGGTGAAGTAGCCTGAACAACCTATTTTGTATAAAGAATGATTGCATCACAAATTATTAGCATTGATTTTCTTGTCAGGTGAAGAAGCCTGAACAACCTATTTTGTATAAAGAATGATTGCATCACAAATTATTAGTATTGATTTTCTTGTCAGGTGAAGAAGCCTGAACAACCTGTTGTATAAATTGTGAAGTACTTGGAACTGGCATATTGTGTGAATGAAATGTCTCTTTTATGTTCAATACATGTAGTATAACTTTAATTGTGAGATTAATTTGACTGACTGACCTGTTACACAGTGTCAGCAATATGTACATACACAAATACAATTATTAGAATTAATGTTCTTACGTTATGGTCATTAACCTGAAATTTTCTTTTAGGTCGATTGACTTGCTATTGAACTTGAAGCGTCACTTTCATATACTATTATTTTACATGTGGGTGTACTGAGTACAGAGTAGACTCACTTAAATTGAGGAATTGCTGTAAGTTATTTTAAAGTTTTTCTTAATCCAATGATTTTTGTGGTGTAAAAAACCTGACAGCAGATTATGTATATTGTACTTTGTGAAGGCTGCTGTATTAACATATACACAATCAACTTACTTGACTAGGCCCTGGGCAATGTCTGCCCCAGTGAAATGTTCAGAGCTGACATTCCCCCATCATTTCAACAGTTTTGATCTACAACAGGGTTAAAGGTGTAATGTCCTGTCAGATATGACCCTTTTTTGAATGCCTGAATAGACCTTTGCCAAGCAACAGGAAAAATTGAAATCATTCAGCTTGTAGTCATTAGAAGTACTCTTTAAAATGTACCTGGTAATGTATTCTTCAACTCTTCACCAAACTGCCAGTACCAGATGGAAATTGAATCATTAAACACCAACAAGTTGAAGTTGAAGGTTTTAGACATATAGACTCATAATACATTTTACATTATCTTTGTACACTAATCTCATCTAAACTGTTTTTAATTTTGTTTAATATTTAAAACTGCTAAGTGTGGCACTGTCATACACTATAAGTTGTTGCATAGCATTAATAATGAAAATAGTAATGTTAAACAGAAGCATTTTGCATCTTTTATCAATTATGGATGTTATGATACTGGTTTCTGTGAAATTCAGTCAGTAGTTCAGTGCTGATTGTTGCTTGTGTACAAATTTGTTGTGAATTACTGATTTGTGGAGCATTGAATATAAATTTATAAATGGGGGCTGTATTTTTGTACCCATGGCAGGATTAATTTGATGTTACATGGTTACTAATACTGCATTAATTAGTGCTGAACCCAAATAAGTCCCACTGTCCATTCCATATTACAAATGAGCAGCAACCATCATAAGACTTTGCCAGCCCATTATCTTAATTGTTATGACTATTATCTTATATGACCTATTTTTGTTGCTGAAATAGCTGGCTTGTGTAAGATGAGCCACCAATATATCTTGCTTTCTTGCCCTTCTTGGGCTCTGTATTTGCTTTCTACTATTCTAGTTTGGTTTGTTCCATTTGTTTGTCGTCCTTCTTCAACCTCTATCATTAGCATTGTTGTTTGAATGACAGCATTCAGTAAAATGAATGCATGTAATTATATGAATTATAGTGCTTAGTGTTTTACTCTCAGTTATATATGACATCATATGCTGTACACTTTACTTGGTAATAAGATTTTTTTGTTATTGATTATAATTAACTTTGCAGTGTAAAACTAAAAAATTAGGCAAACAAGCAGTTGCAAAAATAATTTTTAAAGTAATATTAAAACAAAGTCTTTTGTTTGTAATTACATCAGTTTGTGTGCCATACCTTCAGTAGATACATTGACATTCACTATTTAGTGATTTACAGACATGAAGCCTCTATTTGTATACTGTAGAAAATATGGTTTCTTTCTCGTAAATGACAAGCTCATTATATCATAAGTTTGTTGACGAAGTTTAATAAGCATAGTCTTAAATGTCTCACCTATCCCATTCCAAGATTTCTAGTGATGGTGTTTAATTAACAGTATTTCTTTCAGTCATTGCAATAGTACTTAATTCACTATATTTCCTTCAGTCATTGCGATAGTACTTAATTCACTATATTTCCTTTAGTCATTGTGATAGTACTTAATTCACTATATTTCCTTTAGTCATTGTGATAGTACTTAATTCACTATATTTCCTTTAGTCATTGTGATACTGATAGTATTTAATTAACTATATTTCTGCCATCTGCCCTCCTTTCTCTGATCTCCAGTACAGCACACTCAACCAGCCTTCCCTTCAAACCTAATTCTCTAGTTGTACCTCTACCAGCCTTCCCTTTAGTCTTAAATCTCTTGTACTGTATTTCTATTAGCCTTCCCTCTGGTCTTAAATCTCTAGTGCTGTACCTCTACCAGCCTTCCCTTTAGTCTTAAATCTCTTGTACTGTATTTCTATTAGCCTTCCCTCTGGTCTTAAATCTCTAGTGCTGTACCTCTACCAGCCTTCCCTTTAGTCTTAAATCTCTTGTACTGTATTTCTATTAGCCTTCCCTCTGGTCTTAAATCTCTAGTGCTGTACCTCTACCAGCCTTCCCTTTAGTCTTAAATCTCTTGTACTGTATTTCTATTAGCCTTCCCTCTGGTCTTAAATCTCTAGTGCTGTACCTCTACCAGCCTTCCCTTTAGTCTTAAATCTCTTGTACTGTATTTCTATTAGCCTTCCCTCTGGTCTTAAATCTCTAGTGCTGTACCTCTACCAGCCTTCCCTTTAGTCTTAAATCTCTTGTACTGTATTTCTATTAGCCTTCCCTCTGGTCTTAAATCTCTAGTGCTGTACCTCTACCAGCCTTCCCTTTAGTCTTAAATCTCTTGTACTGTATTTCTATTAGCCTTCCCTCTGGTCTTAAATCTCTAGTGCTGTACCTCTACCAGCCTTCCCTTTAGTCTTAAATCTCTTGTACTGTATTTCTATTAGCCTTCCCTCTGGTCTTAAATCTCTAGTGCTGTACCTCTACCAGCCTTCCCTTTAGTCTTAAATCTCTTGTACTGTATTTCTATTAGCCTTCCCTCTGGTCTTAAATCTCTAGTGCTGTACCTCTACCAGCCTTCCCTTTAGTCTTAAATCTCTTGTACTGTATTTCTATTAGCCTTCCCTCTGGTCTTAAATCTCTAGTGCTGTACCTCTACCAGCCTTCCCTTTAGTCTTAAATCTCTTGTACTGTATTTCTATTAGCCTTCCCTCTGGTCTTAAATCTCTAGTGCTGTACCTCTGCAAGCCTTCCCTTCAATACTAAATCTCTACTACTGTACCTCTGCCAGCCTTCCCTTCAATACTATATCTCTAATACTGTACCTCTGCCAGCCTTCCCTTCAATACTAAATCTCTACTACTGTACCTCTGCCAGCCTTCCCTTCAATACTAAATCTCTAGTGCTGTACTTCTATCAGCCTTCCTGTCAGTACTGAATCTCTGGTGCTGCATCTCTATCAACATTCCATTCAATACTAAATCTCTGGTGCTGTACCTCTATCAACTGTCCCTTCAGTACTGAATCTCTAGTATTGCACCTCTTTCAGCTTTTCCTTCAATACCAAATCTCTAATACTAATACTATTTACTATATTTCTATATAAACTTTTACCCATTCCAAGATCTCTAGTTCTCTAACTCAGTGATTTTTAAAAAAAGATTTCCCATTCTCTATGTCTGCTAGCCATCCTCCATTCTGCAACCTCTCCCACTGTACCTCTTTCAATTATCTCTATCAATTTTTCTCCTATTCCCAGATCTCTAGAACTATTTTCCTTTCAGACTCTCGCAAATCCGAGATCTCAATCTTTATTACCATCACCACTACCATTCCAAGATGTCTCATAGAATTTGTTTTGTCAGTTTTCTTTGCTTTTAAAAAAGTAAATAAATGTTTGAGCATGCGGGGATATATTTTTATTTTTTTTAAAGAACCAAACTCAAACTAGTTTGGCCGGTAGTGGCATCCTTTGCAATTGAAAAACCAGTATTTTAACAGTTCGTTTTCCACCTATAACAATGTTACTTTCTTCCCTTGTCAACTGTCCCCACGCATACCTTTTACGTGTGTAACGAAACCACATTTAAAAAATCTCTCTCTCACACACACCCACACCCACACACACACCTCCGAGAGTTTTAATCAGCCAAGTAGGAAGGGTGATGAAATATGATGATTTGATTAAAGATAACAAATCACAACCAGTCAGTATGATAAGGGTGGGTGAAACCAGTCAATCAGCTCGAGAAAAGTGGTGATATCAGAGTAAATCAGTTAGAGAATGTTGACGAAATCAAAGGCAACCAGCTAGAGAAGGGTGATGAGATTAGTAAGCTGGAGAAGGGTGGTGAGATGAAGGTCAGCTAGAGAAGGGTGGTGAGATGAAGGTCAGCTAGAGAAGGGTGTTGAAATTAGTAAGCTAGAGAAGGGTGATGAAATTAGTAAGCTGGAGAAGGGTGATGAGATGAAGGTCAGCTAGAGAAGAGCGATAAAAGTCAGTCAGCAAGAGAAGGTTGATGAAATCACTTTTGAGGTCACTTAAATGAGTAATAGTCAAACCAAGCCATTGCGATAAGTGTTTTTGCACAGATTAACATAATTTATGTCTTCCTTTTAACCTTTCGAAATGAAAATAAGGGCTTAACCGATTTAATAAAAGTATAATACTAGGTGCGTTTAATAATGGTTACACATGACCTGTTTTCCACAGCACTAATGTTAGGATAGAAAAGACAGAAATCTATTTTGTGCCCTTGGACTACGTATCGGGTTCTCATGTTGACACCTATCAGTCAGCATTTTATTTTGAATGTCTGAATTATCTTGCTGGCACGCAATCATACAAGCACAAAAATGTGCCATCTGCTTTTTAGCTCCGGAGAGCGTTTACTTGACTTTATTAGCTTCAGGGTTGTAACAGCACGCAAAGAAAATGTCGCGCGCATGCGCGTGTCTGTGGGTGATCGACTTGCTTCGAGGGGTAGGCAGTTTTTGATTGAACAAAACAAATAACAAATAAAACCAAAGCAATAGGATATACTCATATGCTTGCGGATTTGTCAATTGCACCGAAAGAACCAGCTGTTAATGAAAATAACTAATCTATTGAGAAGCTCTTAATTGTAGACTTTCAGTTTGGGAAGTTTTTTCTTCTTTATTTTACTCCTCTTCCTTATACAGCTGATAACGTAATAAAGCTGTACAATATTGCATGCCCTTATACAGCTGATAACGTAATAAAGCTGTGCAATATTGCATGCCTTTATACAGCTGATAACGTAATAAAGCTGTGCAATATTGCATGCCTTTATACAGCTGATAACGTAATAAAGCTGTGCAATATTGCATGCCTTTACACAGCTGATAACGTAATAAAGCTGTACAATATTGCATGCCTTTATACAGCTGATAACGTAATAAAGCTGTGCAATATTGCATGCCTTTATACAGCTGATAACGTAATAAAGCTGTGCAATATTGCATGCCTTTATACAGCTGATAACGTAATAAAGCTGTGCAATATTGCATGCCTTTATACAGCTGATAACGTAATAAAGCTGTACAATATTGCATGCCTTTATACAGCTGATAACGTAATAAAGCTGTACAATATTGCATGCCTTTATACAGCTGATAACGTACTAAAGCTGCACAATATTGCATGCCTTTAAACTGTTTGCTAGTGGCAGGGTTCGCAAGAATAATAAAAGTAAAATATGTAGTAAAGGACGAGGTATTTTGTAAAGTTTTGTTTTAGTTCACATTGCTTGCTAATGTAGGGGGCGCTTTCACATTTAAAAAAAGAAAAGAAAAAGGTAATCCTCACTAACTAAAACTTAACATTCGTAGAGGTTTAGGCTGTGGCTGTTGAATAGAGACTGGTCTTTATGTATAACCAATGTGCAATTATAATTTCAAGATTTCTTTAACCCCCCCTTCTCTCTCTCTCTCTCTCTCTCTCTCTCTCTCTCTCTCTCTCTCTCTCTCTCTCTCTCTCTCTCTCTCTCTCTCTCTCTCTCTGCAGTCTGGCCAATAATATAATGCTTGCTATTCTTGCACAGTATTTACCAATCTCCTCCTTGGGGTTAGGAAAATTGTGAATGTCACTGCTGCGACCATATCCTTTACCATTTTGTCAGGGTTTCAAAATGTTAACAGAAATAGAAAAAACCCACATTACAATACTTCAAAGCTGAATCAACAAACTTTCAATTTATATCTGAATTGAACTGCTTTTCTGTTTGTTGACGTCATGAAATTTGTGAAAGCGAGAGATAAGTGTTGACCTGATAAATGAAGTTGCTGTAAACGATCTTAACCGTGCCTTCATTTTCAGGATGATGACTTGTGCACATTTTCAAGGTTCTGTCGTTACTTTTAAGCATAATACATGTATGTATAAAATTAATGGTGGGTAAGTAAATAAATACCAATTAATACTACGTTTTGGTAGTTCATTCCGTGTGTCATTATGTACTTGTTCAGACACATTGGAAGTACTAAATAAGTAAATAAATACAATTAATACTGCGTTTTGGTAGTTCATTCCGTGTGTCATTATGTACTTGTTCAGAGATACTGGAAGTACTAAATAAGTAAATAAATAGAATGAAAGTGCACATTATATTACTATTAAATTGTTTGATAGTACATTACTTGTTCAGAGACACTGGGAGTACTAAATAAGTAAATGAATACAATGAAAGTGCATATTATATTATAATTAAATTGGTTGATAGTACATTCCGCGTCATTATGTACTTGTTCAGAGACACTAGAATTACCAGATAGAATTGGCCAACACCTCCAAATAGAAGAAAAGCGTTCTTAAGCACCAGCAGACCCGATTACTGTGGAAACCTGTACGAGGAAACATATTTTGGCTTTGTAGAAATTTCTTGACATTTGTGTAGCAAGAGCTGGCGTAAGAAAGTGGGGCTTGATCCCCTTTTCCAAAGTTCTAACTAGCCCACACTCTCTCCCTTTAAATTATGTTGTTTTTTTAGACATTGTATTTTGGCGCAGCGCCGGCAGGTTAAATAAAGAGTGCTTTCATTACTGTTTCTAAAAAAATTGCAGCACTGATGAGCACTTCCTGTTTGTTTGTGTTGTATTAAAAATGAAGAATTTCACTTAATATTAAATGAACTAAGAATAAGCCAGAAATACAGTTATTTTTAAAAAGATATGGGCTACTTTACATCTTTCAGTGATTTGTAAGATGTTTATTGCCTCGATGCGAGTTGTGTTCACAAACAAGGAACACGAGAAACTGACATTGTAGCTGATGCCACGCTAAATCGTATCAACCTAATATACAATAACTTGAATTTTGTTTTAAATCTTGTGACTGCCTACACCGTTGTTTAGCTACAGGACAGTTTTAGGACACGAAGAGGCAGGGTTGTGGTTGTTGCGGAAGCTGGCACGTCGCACGATAGTAAACAGAGATTTTCTGGAGAAACTTGCGGAATGAAAAAGCAGAACCGGCCACCACCCATTACCTGGAGGCATAGATATCTTCCGCAGTCTGCTACTATGAACATATGTTGAATAGTCTTGTCACGGTATTCTCTCATTGTGTGTGTCTGTTTCATCACTCGACTCGTGCGGGAATTCAGTATGTCAATAACGACACTAGCTCGCATCGTGCGGTGAATGTAGAGAGGAGACAGCATGGCGGCTTGTGTAGTTTGGATATTTTGGCCCACACTGTGTAACTGAATATTCTTGTTTAATTGTAAATTCCTTGCAGTCGGATCATTTGGTTTAGTGTACCTACTACCTAACATTTGGTCCACTTTGTTTCATTGTCTACACACTTTGCACTCGATCTACTTGTTTCATTGTATATTTCCCTCAAATCATTTGTTTCATTGTCTGTACACCTTGTAATTGATCTACTTGTTTCATTGTATATTTCCCTCAAATCATTTGTTTCATTGTCTGTACACCTTGTAATTGATCTACTTGTTTCATTGTATATTTCCCTCAAATCATTTGTTTCCTTGTCTGTACACCTTGTAATTGATCTACTTGTTTCATTGTATATTTCCCTCAAATTATTTGTTTCCTTGTCTGTACACCTTGTAATTGATCTACTTGTTTCATTGTATATTTCCCTCAAATCATTTGTTTCATTGTCTGTAAACCTTGTAATTGATCTACTTGTTTCATTGTATATTTCCCTCAAATTATTTGTTTCCTTGTCTGTACACCTTGTAATTGATCTACTTGTTTCATTGTATATTTCCCTCAAATCATTTGTTTCATTGTCTGTACACCTTGTAATTGATCTACTTGTTTCATTGTCTATACACCTTGCAATCAATCTGCTTGTTTCATTGTATATTTCCCTCAAATCATTTGTTTCATTGTCTATACACCTTGCACTGGGCCCTTGTTGTTTAATTGTATATTGCAATCGAATCATCTTATTAAATGTACGTACCACCCAGCACTCAGTTCGTCTTGCTAAGTAGACTCACCTACTAGCGCTTAGTTCCTCATTTTAAGTGTACTTCACACCTGCCGCTTGGTTCGTCTTGTTAATTGTACTCCACCCCTAACACTTAGATCCTCATTTTAAGTGTACTTCACACCTGCCACTTGGTTTATCTTGTTAAGTGTGCTCCACACCTAACACTTGGTTCATCATTTTAAGTGTACTTCACACCTGCCACTTGGTTTATCTTGTTAAGTGTGCTCCACACCTAACACTTGGTTCATCATTTTAAGTGTACTTCTCCCACTTGGTTCATCCTGTTAAGTGTACTCCACACCTAACAATTAGTTTATCATTTTAAGTGTACTTCACACCTCGCCACTTGGTTTATCTTGTTAAGTGTACTCCACACCTAACACTTGGTTCATCTTGTAAAGTGTACTCCATACCTAATGGCTCCTCATTTTAAGTGTTCTTCACACCTGCCACTTGGTTTATTTTGTTAAGTGTACTTCATACCTAGCACGTGATTTAATTTTTTAAGTTAGTTGCACCTAGCACTTGGTTCATTTTTTAAAGTGTACTCTACACCTAGCACTTGGTTAATTTTTTAAAGTGTACTCTACACCTAGCACTTGGTTAATTTTTTAAAGTGTACTCTACACTTAGCACTTGGTTGATCTTCTTAAGTGCCCTCACTACGCCTCACTTGGTTCATCATATATATACTCACCAAATAGCACTCAGATCACTTGGTTCATCTTATATATACTCACCAAATAGCACTCAGATCAAGTTAGAAAGAAACTTTTTGGCTACATTCATTTCATGCATTATTCACTTAACTCTAAAACTCTGCACTCTCTTGCCCCAGATGCTTTGTTCTGTAGTAAATTACTATTGTTGTGCATGCATCTAATTATTGTGTTAATATTGTTAATTTTAATTTCTTCAGCTGATGTGATGTCTACTATTATTCTACATGCTTATTGTCTCTTATTTTATCATTGAGATGGTTGTGCTTGAGGGGATGAGGATGTAGAGAACTGTCCTGGACTTGTGTTGTGTTGTGACAGCGCTAGCAGTTTGTTGTTTGAGTGCCGCTGTCGGCCTACTGGCTAGCTTGTCTTGTGGCGTTTCCCTCTGCAGTACCATCTTGTTGTGACTGTTTGCTTGGGGTGTAACACAACGACTGCCCGTTATTTGTTGACTGCTTGGGCTGTAGAACAAGGTGCCTGTACCTGTGTGACCCGAATGAGTAGTTCATCAGTGAAGATTGGACAGCAAGACAGACTGCATTCGTCATCTGGTCATGGCCGCACTGTGCCTAATTTACTCTCAAAACCAGAAACTACTTCTCTCATTAGCCAGCGCCCTTCTACAGGGAACATGAGAGCATTTGCGGAAGACTTGACCCTGGAATTAATTGAGGTTATTATTTTTTCCCCTTTGTAGAAAACGACTTTTCCGGTTGAGCAAAGCACCGCTGTTATTCTGTAGTTATCTTGACGACTTATTGTTGGTTTTATTTCGGACGTCATCTGAGACTAATTGTGCTGCAAGTGGATCTCCGACCACGGTCTCCGCCCGAGATGGTCACGTGCTGCATTGCTTGCATCAGTGCAACTCCAAGAAGTGATAAATACAGCTCCTTATTTATTTATGGATTCGAATGTCTTTTTGTTGTAGTGCCCAGATATTACATACCTTTCCAACGACATAGAACGTTTGTTCTTATTTGTATACAATAGAACTAAAAACATATGTGTAGTGCCCAGATATTACATACCTTTCCAACGACATAGAACGTTTGTTCTTATTTGGCAGGACAAATGCGAATTAAAGTCACATTTCAGTACACCTATTTTTCATCGGTTAGTAAGTGTCCGGGATGAAAGCAACAATAAGCTACTTATCAGCTTCCAGCTGAATATTCTGTTGTTAATGTGCTATAGACTTAATAGCCAATGTGTCTCAGCCATTCCAAGCAGTTGGCTTCATCTGTTTCACGACTGCCAACTAGCCCGATTTGCGACCTAAACTGGGTGCCAACTAGCTTAGTTGGCTTCTAAGCGCTGTGTAGTGTTTCAATAGCGCAACTAAGAAAGAATAAATCTCTGTCATTAGTCGGAAATGCCACATAATTGTACATTCATGTTTATAGCCATTTATTGGTACTTTTGACAGATTGTTTCGGCATGCTTCACGCTGCGAGCTCTCTCCTGTCTTGTGCTTCTCTGAAGCGCGTGTGTGCGTTCGTGCTTATATGTGTGTGTGTTTAAAAGGCCTCTGTTTAATTGTTTTGTCAATTATTGCACTTCCTTCTGTGTGTAACTGTATTGTTAATTATTGTATTGTAGTGTGTATATGTACTGGCTTATATTTAATTGTAGTAACGATTTTGCCTGCATCATGAGCGTGTGTATGGCAGTGTCGGGATGTGTTTAATTGTATTTGTTAATTGCGTGTGTATGGCAGTGTTGGGATGTGTTTAATTGTATTTGTTAATTGCGTGTGTATGACAGTGTTGGGATGTGTTTAATTGTATTTGTTAATTGCGTGTGTATGGCAGTGTTGGGATGTGTTTAATTGTATTTGTTAATTGCGTATGTATGGTAATGTTGGGATGTGTTTAATTGTATTTGTTAATTGCGTGTGTATGGTAGTGTTGGGGTGTGTTTAATTGTATTTGTTAGTTGCGTGTGTATCAAGAGTGTGTATTCGAAGTTTGAACCTGTTTAATTGTATTTGTTGATGATTTTGTCTGCATTGTGAGTGTGTATCGAAGTATATGCCTGTGTTTAATGGTATTGTTGATGGTGGCATTTGCATCATGAATGTGTGCATTGAAGTATGGGTCTGTGGTTTAATTGTATTCTTAATGATTTTGTCCGAATCATGAATATTTATATTGAAGTATGGGTCTGTGTTTAATTGTATTCTTAATGATTTTGTCCGAATCATGAATATTTATATTGAAGTATGGGTCTGTGTTTAATTGTATTCTTAATGATTTTGTCTGAATCATGAATATTTATACTGAAGTATGGGTCTGTGTTTAATTGTATTCTTAATGATTTTGTCTGAATCATGAATATTTATACTGAAGTATGGGTCTGTTGTATTCTTAATGATTTTGTCTGAATCATGAATATTTATATTGAAGTAGGGGTCTGTGTTTAATTGTATTGCTAATGATTTTGTCTGAATCATGAATATTTATATCGAAGTATGGGTCTGTGGTTTAATTGTATTCTTAATGATTTTGTCCGAATCATGAATATTTATATCGAAGTATGGGTCTGTGGTTTAATTGTATTCTTAATGATTTTGTCCGAATCATGAATATTTATATCGAAGTATGGGTCTGTGGTTTAATTGTATTCTTAATGATTTTGTCCGAATCATGAATATTTATATCGAAGTATGGGTCTGTGGTTTAATTGTGTTCTTAATGACTTTGTCCGAATCATGAATATTTATATTGAAGTATGGGTCTGTGGTTTATTAATGACTTTGTCTGAATCATGAATGTTTATATCGAAATGTAAGCTTGTGTTTAATTGATTTGTTAATGTTTACATTTGTGCCATGAGTGTGTATATCGAAGTGTGTTTGGTTGTATTTGCTAGCTTTTGTTATTGATAATTCCACACACACACGCTTTCACTATATATATTGTAATTTACCCATTTTAATTCGATTTTCTGAGAGCCTGAGGAAATATAGAATTTTTTTTTTTAATGAAAAGTTTTATATAAATTTATCATTTATGTCTCGCGCTGCTTCAGCAGTTGCGTGTCTCAGAAAAAGATTACATTACCTTTATGGCCGTCTTTAAAAGAATCTTTATGCTTGACCCACATCACTGTTGACAAAATGTCAGTATCATCTCTCTGTTATGCATTAGAAACTAGCTATCTAGTTCATTTTACCAAAGATCTAATTAATTACACAAAAAATACATTAGATCCCCGATTTTACCAAAAGAATTATTAATTACACAAAAACACATTAAGACCCCCTATTTTACAGCACTCGCTTGGATTTTGCGTCTATTTGTAATAAATTGAATATTTTTTCCCCTTAGCTACTGTTAGCAATGTAGAGGCGAATTTATAACGACTTCGTGGTTCCAGAATCACTGCTTTGTAGTGCATGTACGTACTGTGCATATAGCTTACCCGGGACTAATTGTATACAACAGTTGCCATGGAAAGAAAAGTGGAGAATTAGAGCTTGGTTTCTGCGCAATTGAATCGTCATAACGGGTCGATATTTGACAGTGACCCACTGAACTAGTCTGTCGATTGATTATTAGATCGTTATTGTCGCTGTGTATTCGCGACATGAATAATAGTTGCGCTGACACACACCCACACACACGTGTACTACACACACACACACACACACACATAATGCTGGTCGTCTAAATATAATTATATAAAGTTTATAAACCGTAGTGTTATAATACATGAACATTATTACAATAAATATGTTTATGTCTGTGATTCAGAATTAACTTTATGTTTATGGTTATATGAGTTTAGATTGAACGCGTAAAGAGTGAATGTGCTAAAATTGACGGCAATATGAGTCATTGCATCGAGTTCACGAGAATCTTGCGAAGCGCGTCAACAAATGATGGAAATCGTATTGAAGATATTATTTGTTGTGTTAATATTACATTTGAATAAAATGTTGAAAATTTCATTTCTTGAAAATATGCATTTTCTCTTATGTGTCCAGACTTTTGGGACACCCTGTATATTAGCCCTGTGACATGTGGCAACATATATTAGCCCTGTATAATGATTGACATGTGGCAACATATATTAGCCCTGTGTAATGATTGACATGTGACAACATATATTAGCCCTGTATAATGATTGACATGTGGCAACATATATTAGCCCTGTATAATGATTGACATGTGGCAACATATATTAGCCCTGTGTAATGATTGACATGTGGCAACTTATATTAGCCCTGTAATGATTGACATGTGGCAACATATATTAGCCCTGTGTAATGATTGACATGTGGCAACTTATATTAGCCCTGTGTAATGATTGACATGTGGCAACATATATAGTAGCCCTATATAATGATTGACATGTGGCAACATATATTAGCCCTATGTCATGACTGACGAGTGCTAAAATATATTAATCCTGTGTAATGACTGACGTGGCGATATATATTAGAAATTACTTTATCATGGAATGGATTAACTGCACTGCATAAGTTGAAGGGATTGATAATTACCAACCAATATATTAGAAATTACTTTATCATGGAATGGATTAACTGCACTGCATAAGTTGAAGGGATTGATAATTACCAACCAAAACATACGAACGCTCTTCGTATTAATAGGAACAGACATCGCTGAATACCAAGGAAAACAAATTCTCCCCTTTTTAGGATCAAACATCGCTTAAATACCAGGTTAAACACAGAAAAATCTCTCTCTTTGAAACAAATGCCGGTAATTACCAAGGAAAAAACTCTCTCCTTCTTTGGAACAAATGCTGGTAAGTGGTAATTACCAAAAACAAACTCTCCCTCTTAGGGACAAATGCCGGTAAATTCCCAAGGGAAATATCTTTCTCTTTAGGAACAAGTGCTGGTAATTACCAAGGAAAAAACTCTCTCCTTCTTACGAATAAATGCTGGTAATTACCAAGGAAAAAGTCTCCTTACGAACAAATGCTGGTAATTACCAAGGAAAAACAGTCTCCTTATGAACAAATGCTGGTAATTACCAAGGAAAAACAGTCTCCTTATGAACAAATGCTGGTAATTACCAAGGAAAAACAGTCTCCTTATGAACAAATGCTGGTAATTACCAAGGAAAAACAGTCTCCTTATGAACAAATGCTGGTAATTACCAAGGGAAATACATCTCTCCTTGGAGCAAATGTCGCTAATTATCAAAGAAAAATTCTCTCCTTAGGAACAAATGCCCATAACTACCAAGGGAAACATTCTCCGGAACGAACACCGCAAAGTACCTTGGGAAACAGAAAACTCTCACTTTGGAACAAATACCAAGGAGAACAGAAAAACTCTCTTCTTCCTTGGAACTGATAAAATACATACACCAACCGAAATAGACACTCTCCATCGTTGTAACTGACATCAGAAAATACCAAGTGAAATTGACACATATCGTGAAAAGAATTGCTACGGATTACTTACCTTTTGATTCTAAGAATAGAGACATTCATATTATGCACTCCGATATCCGATATGAATACAAACATTAATAATATCTTAAATAAAATTAATATGCACTAGTTATAGGAAAACAGAGATTAATAAAATTTGAGGAATACAAATGCTCTCCCATGAAATAAAATAGAGATTTTTATGTACCTTCCATTGTAAACGTACAGTCCATTACATAAATACAGACAGAATAAGATAAAATACACACACACATGCCATTCTAGGAACACATTAATGTAATCTGAAATAGACATGAAATAAACACACCCAGTTATAGGCGCACATAGAGATATTAGTATCATTTCAATTAGGCGAATATGTGTGTAATATTTTCTTAAATAGATGTGTAGGCTACAGGAATACAGATGGACACACCTTTGTACTAGCATTATGGAATCCAAAAGAGTGTGAGTGTGTGTGTGTAAATGTATTAGTGTCGTGCTGTAGAACACTGTGCATTTCAAATGCCACTTGGGTTATTTTGACTGTGTTCAAATAGCCACCATATTTGCCTTTGACATTAGGGCTTTTTAAATGTCGTCAGTGTACAAGGACGAGCTGAAGATTGTTACGGTAACCAGTGTGTTCATTTTCTAGTTCAAATCCTAGTCTATAGCTGTCACCAGTCTCGGCGTGGTGTACGCAAGGCTAATGCTGCCTCTAATCATTTTATTGTTTTGTCCTGTCACTCTAAGCGTCTAGAGCTGGCGTCTTCACTTGTGTCTCGTGGGTTTTAATTAGGTATGTGTTGGCGTGTCGCCGCATAGTGGGCGCAGCCCTTAAAAAATTCTATATATCCAGAACCAACCAACCAGTCGGGCATTGGTATTAATAAGCTGGAAGGGTGGCGATTTCTTGTCGCAACGCGCAAGGCCGGTCATGCGGGTTTACAGCGGTAAGTGCTGTGTTGCATATACAGTGTATAGATGTAACCTCTTCTATATGTGCTGTTTGTTTGGTTTTTTTTAAAATAAAAAAAAAATAGAAACAGAGACACTTCGTTCAGCCTCGCATTTTTCTGCGTAAGTGAAAAGTTGCCAACCGCCGGTAACTAGTGTACTTGAAAAATGTATTTTATTTTGGGCCTGGCTTCTGCACTGCGTGGGCCTGAACTCCCAATTGTTCCAGTATTGCTCCATCCGTTGTTGTTAGGGGTCGACTCCAAAGTTATACATAAAGGCCATAGTGTGTTTGTGTATGATCACACAGAACGATCCATCGCAAAGTTAGACATAAAGGCCATGGTGTTTTAAATTTTAAAATATTGTATAAATTACATTTACCTCTCTTTGTGCATATAATCAATCAATAGGCAATTATTTAGATTGTAGCTGTTAAATGTCTCAAAAAAGATAGTATAACTTAGTTTGCACCGGTGACCCTCCATCCAGTTATAATTCAGAAATGTCAAATTCTGACTGCTTTTTTTTATTTATATTATTGTCATATGAATATGTATATTAAATTTTTTTATTTAATAAAAGCATTCTCACAGAATATTGGAAGAATCCCATTATCAGATTAAAGCAGTTATTTTTATTGATGATAATAACAGTAGTTAAATAATAATTAATAAAGAGTTAAATCTCAGCAAAGTTTAAAGTGTATTATAATAATTACACACAAAATGCATTTTTTATAAAAACTATTGAACGCACAAGAAAATTAAAAAATATAACTAATCGAAATTAATCTGCTTACAAAATAGCAATATACTGATAGATATATCCGGCGTTGCCCGAGTTAAAAAAACAAAAACAAACTTTTAATAGCTTTTGTCAGTTGAAAAAGAAATAACACTTGTTTAATTAGTTCTGTATACATATTTTTAAAGATATATTGTTTAATTAAGTGCATACAGTGTTGAGCATATCTCCAGCCGGGACATGTACAAAAGGATTCGGTGGACTGCCCACTCTTGAATATCCTACATAGAATTGTCCATGTGAAAAGCAAGACTCCTCTAGTTGCCTGGTGATTCCTTTTGTCTTACGGCGGCCTGTCTGCTTGCTTGGACTTGTTCATGTGAAAAGCAAGACTCCTAGTTGCCTGATATTTCCATTTGTACGGCGGTCTGTCTGCTTGCTTGGACTTGGGGTCTTTGTTGGTGTTCGTCGTCTGTCTCTGCAGACCGGGCGGGCTTCCTTTTTACACTGAGCTTCAGCCGACCTTCCAAAAGTAGATCGACTCTTGGGTGGCATGGTGTGAAGGAAATGGATCTTAAACTCTTCCAGTCATCGAGACTAATCCATTGACATAGAATATGTTTGCGTTTTTTTTTTTTAGGTGACGTAATGAATAAATATGTCGTGTTTATTTGATTCCCTTTTATTTTACAGTCTGAAGCCATCTCGTAGATGACGTAATGAATAAATATGTCGTGTTTGATTCCCTTTTATTTTAGTCTGAAGCCATCTCGTAGATGACCTAATGAATAAATATGTCGTGTTCATTTGATTCCCTTTTATTTTACAGTCTGAAGCCATCTCCTAGACGACGTGTTCAGAAAATATTTCGTTTTTACGGTCGGAAGCGCACATTTCAGACGATGGTAGTTTTATTGTGTCGTCATGTTGTGTAATATATTTTTAAAATTAAAAAAAAATGGGGGGGGGGTAAATTGTCCTTTGCAAAAAGTCCACGTGCGAAATGTCCGGCAATCGCCTGCAAAGTAAACTGACCTAAGTGCTCTAACAATACTAAACTACTAACATATTAGAAGGCCATCCAGACACTTCCCCCCTTCACCTCCATAAACATGTTCTAAGGCTAGAACTCTTTTATTGAACAGTCACCCGGGCTGTACGTTGTGGTACTCGTCTGCTTTTTACACTGAGCATCAGCAGACCTTCTAAAGGGGACACCACTGCGCGATATGAAATGCATTCTTTTGAGTCGTCTTTCTTGAGTAAAAAATCCGCTATTTTGGGATTTGGAAGCCTAAAATCCCAGTTCAGGCTTCTGAGCAGAAGTCTAAAAGATTCCTGCCATCAAGATAAATCTATTGATATATGATGTGTTGGGTTTAAATTGAGAATTCTTAGGAGTTTTGGACAAACAGTTATTCAATTTTATATTTACAAAAAGAGAAACTTAAATAAAATAAATTTACGAACGTACAATTTGAAAAAAAATAGTGGCAAAAAAAGAAAGTGATATTCTTGCTGATAAGAAATGTAACCCAAACATATCTTGAGAGCCTTCTTGAAAATAACCACGGTTTTGGGGTTGGTTTTTTTTTTTTTTTTTGTTTTGCTGCAGCAGATTTCAAGTAGATGTCTGAGAGTTTTATACACTCCTTCATGTAAAGCCACTTTGAAAAAGAAACGGACTTTTACAACAGCATTTATCTTTTTCTTATAAGTGTTGTATATGCTCTCCTGTTTGGCAGTTTGAAAACAGAACTATATAAAATAGAATATAACAACTAACATTGTATAGCAGTTTGAAAACAGAGTTATACTACAACTACTAGAATATAACAACTAACATTGTATATCAGTAGATTCATATAGTTCATATACAGACTGTTGCTCAGAGTTATGTTACTAGAATACAACTATGCTGGTTAATTTCATATATTCCTCCAAGCAATCATGTAAAGCCATTTTGAAAATAAACCAAGAGAAGAAGTTACTTCAAGCTTTTGATAACTTTATGATTTAAATGATTGATGGATTGATTGAATAATAATGGTTTTATGTCCACTTTGGATGTGCTGATTTTACAGATAAAGAAAGTTCATTGTTATCCATCATCACCTTAGACCACAAGTTCATTTTGGGGTCTGAAGGAACATTAGTACCAGAAATTTGTAATGAGATACTTTGATAAACTGTTGAACTTTTAGAAATTATGTGTTCGCTGACACTGATATATACTCTTTTAAAATTTGTAATGAAATATTTTGAGAAACTGTTGAACTTTTAGAAATTATGTGTTCGCTGACACTGATATATATATACTCTTTTAAAATTTGTACAGAAGCTTGTTCTATTATTAGAAAATAACAAATATTGGTGTAGCAAAGTCACTGCATTGTAATTTGTATAGGTATGTGATCGGTTGTTAGAAAACAATAAATATTGTGTGATCGGTTGTTAGAAAACAATAAATATTGGTGTAACAGTATCACTGTAATGTAATTTACATGTATAAGTGTGTTTATATTTAATTGGTTTTTACATTATAATCTGTACATGCATCTCTGTATATCATTTTGTATTTGCATAATTTGTATATTTACATTTGTGTTTATTCTATAATTTGTATATTTATGTGAGTGATTCCATTGTAATTTGTTTACACATGTGTATATGCATAATTTTGTATGTTTATACTATAATCTTATGTATGTTTAAAAGTTTTCTGTTTGCATTATCATTTGTATATTTACATTGTAATTTATGTGTATGTTGGTTCACATTGTAATTTGTATACATGTATATTTACACTGTGATTGTAGACTGTATATTTTAAGAAAATCTTATAGTATAATTTGTATATATATATTTATTTTTTATAGTAATTTATATATAAATGTGTGGTGTTTGCATTTTAATTTGAACATGTGTTAAATTGTAATTGATATGCATATATTGTATTACTTGTCAGGTTGCCAGAAATCAAGAGAATTGCTTGTTTTTACCTGTGAAATTATCATAGGTTATAAAATGTGACATTCTAAACTTAATATACATTGATATTGATACTTCATTATTGTTAATTTGCTGAAGCAAGAAAGCTTGAACTTTTTTTATAGTTTATCTATTGTTTCAAATGTGACTATTTTTAATTCATTTTTTTGGATTAATTGTTGTATCAAATTAGACTATTTTCAGTATATATATTTAAATTATGATTAGCAAGATATTTCTTTTTGTTTATGTGAACAGGTGCAATTTAATATGTAGTTAGAGGCAGTCCTTGTGACTTTTCTACACTATTGACATTCAACATGGCCACCAAGGTCACTTTTGTTACAGGCACTGCAGAAATGAAGAATAGAGGTATGTTTCTTTAATGCTGTACAATTTGGAATTGTTGCACATGGATGGTCTTTTTTTATATTTATTTAGTTAGTTAAGGCATCCATTTCTTGTATGATCTTATTTTTGCATGCTTGTAAAAGTTGTGTTTTGTTTCAGGGAAAACATTAATAATATATTAATTGATAATACTTTACTAGATTAATACACCTCTTTGGCCTAGATATTTTTCTAAAAGACAAAGGTGAAAAAACTACTCTTGATTCTAGATATTTTTCTAAAATTACAAAGGAGAAAAAGACTAATCTTGTACCTAGATATTTTTCTAAAATCACAAAGGGGAAAATACTGCTCCTGTACCTAGATATTTTTCTAAAATACAAAGATAAAAATACTACTCCTGTACCTAGATATTTTTCTAAAATTACAAAGGGGAAATTACTCTTGTACCTAGATATTTTTCTAAAATTACACAGGAGAAAAGACTGCTCTTACACCTAGATATTTTTCTAAAATACAAAGAGAAAAGACTGCTCTTGTATCTAAAATTACAAAGGAGAAAAGTCTGCTCTTATACAAAGATATTTTTCTAAAATACAAAGGAAAAAAGACTACTCTTGTAAATATGGAAAGAGAAGAAAGACTATTCCTAGACCTAGATATATATTTTTTCATGAAAAGGGAAAAAGACCATTTCCAGACCCAGTTATTTTTCTAGAAATAAAATTAAAAGGGGGAAAAGACTTGTAGACCTAGATATTTTTTCTAGGAATAAAATTAAAAAGTCACTGAGTTAAATTTACTTATTTTAGAAAGTAAACATCAAAGAAGTTAGTACAAAATGGTAGAGTTTAGTTAGGCATTGATATTGTATGCCATGTTAAATTTACTTATTTTAGAAAGTAACTATCAAAGAAGTTAGTAGAGTTTGGTTAAATACATTTACAGTGTTTGCTTTGTTAAATTTGCATGTTAATATATTTATAGTTAAACCTTATTAGCACAAAATAAGATCATTTAAATTTTAAAATATTTAGAAGAATGATTTTTATTTATATAAGCATACACTTTATAAAGCTTAGTTATAATAGTATTCCACCTCATAAGTAATTCACTGCACTTAATAGTCATTCTACTGCATTTTAATAGCCTTCTACTGCATTTTAATAGTCCTATTGTATTTTAATAGTCCTTCTATTGCATTTTAATAGTAAATCCTCTGCACTTTTATTATCCTTCTTTTGCATTTTAATATTCTCTCTTCTGCATTTGAATACTCCTAACTGAATTTTAATAGTACTTTCAATAGTCACTATTATTTTAAGTCATTCTGCTGCATATTTTAATAGTAATTTTGTTACTTTTTAATAATAATTCCACCTCAATTGTACATCTGTGCACATCTAATAAACTGAAAATTTTCACTGTCAGTGGATGTTCTTTTAATTTAATGGTTTCCAAATCAGCATAAACCACACAATGACTTTCCTATCAGTGTAAGTCACTGACATAAAATTTAGTGAATATTTTAAGGTCTAAAGATTTCATTTTCTAAGTTTTTCTTCATCAAAACTTTGAACATATGTGATTATCATTCTGTGTGCAGGTGAGCATAAAAATGTGCAGTCTGGACCTGTAACATTAGTGGATGGCAAATGTACATGTTGCCCTTATGGCTACCACATTGATCTTGACTTTCTTAACTTTTGCAAGAATCTGACTGAAAGCTCAACACTGTCCAACCTCAAACGCATCCAACGTACTAAGCGTAAACTGCGGAAATCCATGGAGGTGATGCTTCATCAGCAGCAGCATGGAGACTCTGCCACTGCAACCCTTGCTCCAACTCCTCCACCCGATGTGGTACACTCCACAGAGGCCTCACGCCTCATTAACATGGTGCAGTTTGAACAATCAGCTACCCAGCGTGTGCTTCGTCACATTGACTCTTCTGTCGATGCAACCATCTCCACCATCAACAGCATGCACTTTGAGAAGTTGCAGCCAGTGCGTGACCAGAGACATTTTAGCTCTGACAGCGAGGATGGGTCTGGCTACAGTCCTGTTAGTCCTTTGTCAAACACCCCACGCTTTGCTACCTTCCCATCTTCACATCATCCTCATCGTCATGGCAGTAGTCCATATCATCACAGTAACACTGGTGACGAGTCATCTCATTTTGCCACATCACTGTCCACATCTGGCCGCACTGATTCTCTCTCCTCCTTGTCATCTTCAATCTCGACTTCCTCCAGTGACCAAGTACTGGGCACTCAGTATACTTCCCATGCTAGCGGCATGCTCAATTCCCAGCCACAGGAAACTGCTACTGCTCAGGTGCACAAAGGGGTAACACCTCACTGCACTGCAACTGCCATGACATCAGAAACACTAGCTGCAACTATGGCAGCACACTTTACTCAACAGGATCAAGAAATTAATGAGTCATCTTCAGCTAATATGTCACCCATGGCAACCATGAGCAAAGCTTCCCTTGCAGCAATCAGGGAATCTTTGGCCATTTCCTTACAACGCATGCGTGACCTTGAGGACCAGGTAAAAGCCATTCCAGTGCTGCAGGTAAGGATTTCAGTGCTGAAAGAAGAGAAACGGTTGCTGGCTTTGCAGTTGAAAGCCAAGAGCAGCAGTTCAACTGTACGCAGCATTGGTGTTGGAGAGGATTCTATTGATGCTATAGAACCTATTGTCACACCACTTATTTCTGCACGTACTTTTAACTTTAGTGGCATGAATGATCAATTTCCAACACACATCTTGTCTCCTGGTTTGAAAACTCCACCTCCAACACTGCCCAAACCAACACGCTTGACATCCACTGGGTCTGGGGAAGGTAATGTACTGGAGCCCTATCTTTTGCAGCCAGATCTACCAACAGGCTACACAATTAATGACAACCAGGTAAGCAGACTACATGATTATTGAATACCAGCTAAGTGATCTACTGACAGGCTATGTAATTATTGATAACCATCTAAGTGATCTACTGACAAGCTGCATAATTATTGATATTTGATAATCAATGATAAATGATCTACCAACAGGCTATACAATTATTGTTTAACAGGTAAGGAATCTACTGACACTGCAAAATTACAGATAGTTTGGTAAGTGAATTGCCTACAGGTTGCACATTTACTACCATCATGCTACTTAATTTCTATAATAACCACATTAATAACTTACATATAAGTTATATAATTACTGATAGTAATTTGGTAATCAGTGAACAGGTTACAGAGTCATATATATATAGAGATATATACTGTATATCTTAATAACTATTAGTGTGCTTTAATTTTGTTTTAAAAATAAGTGTATTATTAATTAAATAAATCTTTAAGTATCAAAATTGTATGTTCCCTGTCGGTGATAATTGTAGTATGGCTATTCAAGATCTTTTTGTTTATTGTGTATGCAATTCATTTACCTAATCACTAAATCAGTATTGAAGTATCAAAATTGTACGTTTCCTATCATTGATAATTATACATTTATAGTATGGCTCTTCAGGAACTTTTTGTTTATTGTGTATGATAGTTATTTACCTAATCATTGGTTGTGTGGGTGTGTGACTACAAAATATCTTAGAAGACTTCTATATATGACTTAACTAATTACTTGGTACATAATTATCACTACTATTAATTAATCAACATGTAAATGACCTATATTGAGTTCATACATTTGCCAGTTATACTCTTAAAACAAATAGAAATTTTTTTTTAAATAAGTGTATTATTAATTAGATAAATCTTAAAGGATCAGAATTTTATGTTCCTATTCATCAGTGGTTCGTTTATAGTATACATCTTCAGGGATTCTTTGTTTATTTTTGTATGCAGCTCATTTACCTGATCATTTTGTGTGTGTATGAGAGAGAGAGAGAGAGAGAGATAAAATGGAAGGTAAACCCTGTATGTACTACATACATGTTGCATAATTATCATACTAATCAACATGTAAATGACCTACATGCAGGTTATAGTATACAGTTACCAGTTATGATTATCAAATAGAGATTTTACAATTACCATACTGGTAAACATGTAAATGATCTACAACCCGGTTTTACAATTATTAAATACTACATAAGTGATATGTCTGCAAGTTAACACTATTACTGTATTAGATAACCATATCACTGATCTGTCTACATGATAATTGTTGATGATAAAATCATTAGTGATGTTTGTTTTACATCATGTAGCTTTTGACAAATGCAGATTGCTTTGTTTAACATAATGTAGCTTTTGACATCTGTAGGTCGTTTTGTTTAGCATCATATAGCATTTGACATCTGTAGGTCATTTTGTTTTACATCATTTAGCTTTTAACATCTATAGGTTGTTTCTAATTCTAGTTTATAGCAGTTATTGAGTTAACTAAAGATAAGAAAAGCATTACCAAGAGAGAGAAGTATTAATATCAGTACTTAATTCATTCAGATAGAAAACATTTTTTACATTTTCTAGGTAAAGATGGAGATTCAACCTATTATTCATGAAGAGAAGCTGTCTTGGCATCATACCAGTGTGGAACAACAAATTGGTAGCATCAATCTTGTAGACCACTCTCTACAATCGAATGCTGGAGATCAAAAGAGTGAGCCTCATTTCCAAAGTCCAGTTCAGACCCACTTCACCATTAACCAGATCCAACGTAATTCTCCACGACCATTGACTCGCAGCATTGGTGTTGGTGAGGGAAATGTTCATGATTCTACACTCCAGGTTCATGAAAAAGAACTTCGAACAGTTATCATTGGCAATAACAACCCTACCGTTGGCAAAAGAAATGTTGGTGTGGATGTGAGAGTTGCAACACGTAGTGTTGGTGTGTCGTACTCTTGTGATGATGCTAAACCATCGACAAGAACAATTGGTGTCAATGTTACATGTGACACAAGTGGCATACTGACGTCACTGGATTTCAAAGGAGAAGCAGAATTGAGAACTGCTCTACGGGATGTTTTACAGCGCAGTGTTCATAGTGTTGGCATCAGCTGTAATTTTTCTCCACCTACATCAGTCATCTCCACTCAGACGCAAAACGTGGCTGCTGTCAGTGTTGGGTCAGGGGATGATTGTCGGGTAGATGTGGACATTCGTCAGCCTGTCATCCAGCGATCGTTTGGCTCAACAGCACGCCCTGAGACAGCAAATTGCATGGTCAGCACAGAAAAGGATTGGATGCAAGAGCAGGGGACCAACACAGTTGGTGTGGAAATGTACACCAAAGGCTGTAACACAGAAAACAAGCGTGTGAGTTCAGTGGCTACCAACACAGAAGCTAAAATGCAACACAGCTTCATGTCACAGGTAAGACATTTCTAACTGGGTAATCAGGTCAGTTTCAATTTGTACTAGTGTGGATGCTCCTCATTTTATGGAAGTTTTCTTGTACACTGTATTACAATTCTTTTAAATAAATATTAATTTCCTTTTATTAAAAAAAAAATTTCATTTATTTTCATCACTGAAAGCAATAATCTGATAATACACTATTATAACATTTGAATTAGAGCTCATTTGATGTTAAATCATTATGCTATTTTTATTTAGTGTGTAACCAGCTAATTATTAATTATATTTGTAATAATACCATGTTGACACTTAGTAAAAACTTTATAATACTGTAGTTTGATTCCATTAATAATATTTTTAAAAGATATTATTATTAATGTAGTATAGTAATAGTAATTAATTAGTTTGGCAGTTTAAATACACGATTATTTATGTTTTTAAAAATAGTATTGTTTGTTAGTGTGTTTGTATAAGTGTATGCTTACTTGTGCATGATAATATCATTTTAACATCTTTTTGCAGACGGAAGTGGAAGTTTTTCAGGGAATGCAACAAATAAAGAATATAAGCACCAACACTGTAGCCATTCTCACAGCTAACACAGGAAGTAATACAGCTCCAACTCAGACTAAAACAACAGGGGTCAACACCAAGTCTCCCAACCTGGTGGTGGAGAATTTTGACTTTGAAATATGTTTTGAGGATAAGACTGTGAACACTACACCAGAATTATTTGACCGCGGTATGAACACAGCTACTCTGCATGAATTTTTGCAAGATTACAAACCTGCAATAAAAGGTGTGGATGCTGGTGTTGGTGATGATACAGTTGATGGAGTCTTTATTTCCCAGACTCCCGTGACTAAGCGCCCTCTTTCAATGCAGGAGCAGATCATTCAGAGGGGTGCCAGCCAGGCATCAGCATTTTTGGGAAGTACATCATCTTCTGGGAGTCGTAGTCCAACCAGCCCCATTGGTTACAGCACAAACACTGAGTCTGGCTTCACTAGTCAAAGCCCAACCACTCCTGTTGGTCATATCATGCACACTGAGTCAAGCTTCACTAGTCGAAGTCCAGCCAACTCCATTGGTCACAGCACAAACACTGAGTCAGGCTTCACTAGTCGAAGTCCAGCCAACTCCATTGGTCACAGCACAAACACTGAGTCAGGCTTCACTAGTCGAAGTCCAGCCAACTCCATTGGTCACAGCACAAACACTGAGTCAGGCTTCAGTAGAACAGTCACAGAGACAACAGTTATCACTTCCTTAGTGCCAAGACAGAGTACAGCAAATAATGTTGATGGGTTACTGAGTGCTTCTGACAGATTGGAAACGAATACCTCATTCAGGTCTGACACCAAGGACTTAGAAGGATCTGACCTTGACAGATCAGCAGGTAAATGGTCTTCAACTTCATCTACTACAAGACAGGTGGACTTTCCTTTAAATAAATCAGAAAAAGATGTTTTTGCAACTTCTACCAAGGAACAGTTGGAATCCACTCAAAGCATATTGGGACAAAATGTGCTTTCCAGTTACTCTACTAGAGGACTGAAGGAGTCAGTTTCAACTGGTTCATTGCACTCCTATAAAAGAGAAATCTTGCCCACATCAGGAAATAAAAGCAGCAATATCGCTGAAGTTACAACATCACTTGGTAGAACTGAAGGCATTGGTGATGCGGGGAGTGGATACTTTGAAAGGTTTGGATTCACAAAGAAATCTGGTCTCTCTGGTACCAGTCAGATTATAGATAGCCTCAGTGCCACTCAGAGTACAAACTCATCCATATCACCTCCGTCAGCTAGCACTCAGCTTCATTTGAATGTGCAGGAAGGGGGTGCTAATCTTAATCTCACACCACTGATAGAATCACATATTCAGTTAGGACAAGCTAGCATATCTCCTTCACACGCCAGTGAATCTAGACATGAACCTGGCCTGTCAGATGTTGCAAAAGGTTCCAACACCACCCAAAGTACAAAATCTTCCATTACAGTCCAGTCAGGCAGTGGGAGTTCTGAAGTAGTTGTGCAGAAAGGGGTAGCCAGTCTGTTGTCCTCTGTGATGGAATCAGAGGTGCAGTCAGGACAGGCAATTTTATCTCATGCTAAAGAGCTCAGTCTTGATCGTCCTCAACCACTTTATGCTGTCACGGTCCAGCAGAGAGCATCAGGTGGGAAGCAGACTGTGACAGAGGCTGTCATTAAACGTCCTTCTTTAGGTAGTAAGTTTGCTACAAATAGAAACAGTGATGGAAACATTGGTGCCTTCAGTGAGCATCTTACCAAAGAAGTCCAGGGGGCATTTTCTGGACGCCGAGTTGGATCTGTGGAAGATTTTATGCCTGATGATATGAGACGCCTGATGAACATTGAAACAGTTGGGTCTAGCTGTAGCTCCGGTATAACAAGTCTGCAGCTTGCTGGCGATATTGGTGAGAGGAAATCAGACACAGTAATAACCCAGTCGATGAAAACTGTCACCACCAAGCGAATGTCCAAAGGTGGCACAACAACTGTGTCCATTACAAAAACTATCAGCAACCCAGATGGATCAGTTACAACAACCAGTAGTTCAAGTCTTGAAGGTGAAGGGAGAAAGGAGAAATTTGAAGGGCACAGTTTTGGAAAATTAAGCTATGGTCAGCTTGACCTGTCTACGATTGGTACTAAGGACAACACATCAGAAAACACATCTGAAGTGGAACCTGAAAGTTTGGCACTGGGCAGTGTCAAAGATTCTGGTTACTGTGAAGTATCCATGATGAGTAAAGAATCAGATTTCATCTCTTCAGAGAAAGATATTCAGGGTAACTTTGGGAGTTTGGAGCGCAGACAGCTGAAGTCCATCATGAAGCAGTCAAAGTCAGACAGTGCAAATCACAAGAAAGGAATCAGATTTGCTGAAAGTGTTATTGGAGGGTGAGATTAAATAACTTCTTGCCTGCTTGTAGTCTTTCTCTGCATGCATGTTTGCAGCCTTTAAAGTTTTCTGAGTACAAGTTTCTGGCTATTCAGTAGAGTTTTTTTTTCCTGTACGCCTGATTGTCGCTATTTGCTATAATATAGTCTTTATCTTGGTAGTATTTGTTGGTAATTTTTGTTTCATTTTACTGTTTGCATTTATATTTGAATCTAGTTATAGAAAAATATTTAATTAATGCCAGTGTAATGAATGCAAAAAAAGTCATTGATAATATAGAGTTCAATCTATTTAAAAAAAATTTTTTATTATTATTGAGACTAAGGTACAAAGGTAGCAATGTGACTTGACTGTTTGGGCCATTATTACTATTATAAGTATTGTAATTCAAAGTGGCTTTTTGTTGAATGTTGTTGTTATTAAGATGGGATGTGACAGACTTGTCTGGTTTCAATCATCCAGGACTGGGTCCAGTTCAGAGGAGACTGAGAGCTCTGAGTCAGACTCTGAATCAACAACAAGTTTTGAGGAAGGTTCTTATGATGGCCAGCAGGGAGATATTACTTATCAGTGTCGAGATGATGAAGCCATTGCTCAGGGCTTGCCTGGAGCCAAGATGTATGATCAGAACATTCGAGAAACGTACGTGTTTACCTCGTACCATTACTTACTATTACTTACAGTTGGCCAACCTCAGGATCATTGAAGTATGGTATGAAGGGCCACAATAGCCTACACAAGTTATAGTTCTCATTTTTAGTACCAAAGTCCAAATCATTAATGTACTTAAATGATATAGGTTTGTTAGTATGATTATTTGCTTAATCACTTTAGCATTTGTTTACTTAATAGTTTATGTTTGGATTTAGTAAGTAATTGTTAATCTGTCTTTTGCTTTGTTGAGTTTAGATTATAAAAATTTTCTGGATATGTTTTTAACGAATATGTCAGAGAAATGCTCCTTTCATTCCCGAAGTCACTTATGTCTCAAAATAGATATTTAAGTGTCCTGTAGTTTACTTTAGTTCTGGGGAATGTTGCAAATCTGTTCCACACATTATGTCTGGTGGGAATAAGCATGTGGTATTGTACTTTGTAGGTGTTCTGGTGAATATTTCACCAGAGTGGTTTCACAGATGCTCTGTATATTATATAGGAATACATGTGTGACAACTTAGGTTGGCTGTTAGAAAATTCTTAATTGCTGTTCATTGTTGGTGTTCACTTAGGTTCTGTTACAGATTTCCAGTCATCTTAGATTTCAGATACTGTGTTTACTCTTTAATCATAGATTTTTGTTCTGTGTTTGTCCAGTTAATCATAGATTTTTGTTCTGTGTTGTCCAGTTAATCATAGATTTTTGTTCTGTGTTTGTCCTGTTATTTCATAGATTTTTGTTCTGTGTTTGTCCTGTTAATCATAGATTTTTAGTCACCATTTATGTGGGTTTATTTTTAATTTTCAAACAGTGTTCATGTCAGTTTGTTTTATTTTTCAAATAGTTTTAATGTTGGCCTGTTCTTAATTTTCAGTTACTGTTCATGTTAGTTTGTTTTTTAACTTTCAGTCATTGTTCATGTCAGTTTGTTGTTAATTTTCAGTTACTGTTCATGTCAATTTGTTTTTTAACTTTCAGTCATTGTTCATGTCAGTTTGTTATTTTCAGTTACTGTCCATGTCAGTTTGTTTTTTTAACTTTCAATGTTCATGTCAGTTTGTTGTTAACTTTCAGTTACTGTTCATGTCAGTTTGTTGTTAATTTTCAAACTATGCTCATGTGGATTTGTTAAAGTGTTTTTCAAACTATGCTCATATGGATTTGTTAAAGTGTAGGCAGTGTTCTTTGAATTTCTTGTTAATTTTTAGTCAGTGTTTATACAGGCATGTTAATTTGTTTGGGCTTAATCACAGATTTACAGTCATTGTTTATGTGGATTTAATTATTGATTTTTAACTAGTGTTCATATTAATTTATTGTTGATTTTTATCCAGTGTTTATATGAAATAAGTTTTTGATTTCTGAAAGTATTTGGGCTTGTTTATTGTAATTTTTTTTTTCTCTCTCTCTCTGTTTATTTTGATTAAATTATTGATTTTGTTTGTGGGTTTAATTATAGTTTTTCTGATAGTGTTCATTAAGTAATTTTATTGATTTTCATCCATGTTGTGAGTTTTATTCAATTAATTCATTTGCACATGAGTGTAGTAAATTTATTCTATCTTAGTATGTTCTGACATGGTGTAATTCCTTTGACTTAAAGTCAATAAAACTATTTATTGTTTACTTAGTTCCATTCCTGCCAAGCAAATCAAAGGGAGGTAAGCAAGATTAGCTCTGCAAATCCGGGTCCTGCCTGTTAGTTTAAAAATAATTGTGCATGGTTGGGTTGTGTGGCAGCATACTTCTTTCTCAAGCTTTCTTGTTTGTGTCATTTATTTTATTCCTTCATTGAAATAGTTACTTTGTTATGCTATGCATCTTGATTTTCATTCAAATTTTCAGAGACAAATTATTTTTACATTGTATTACCAGTTTATCTAATATATTACTATTATTATAGTCATGTATTTTTGTTAGTGAATTATTTTAAAACGATGAACCTAATATTTGCATAACACTTTGTGTCAACAAAAGGTTTAAGTGCATGAAGTTTAGAGTGCATGGCTATAGGATTGTTTACTCACTTAATGTGTGGCAGACGAATGTTATAGCGCATAACCTTAGCAGTTTACCCTGTATAGTAGGTATAGATATATCAGGCTCAGAGAAAGATTACAGTGCCTAAATGAAGCAGTCTACTCAATATAGTAGGTGTAGATATATCAGGCTCAGAGAAAGATTACAGAGCCTAAATGAGGCAGTCTACTCAATATAGTAGGTGTAAGTAAAGTAGACATGGAGAATTTTTACTGTGCCAGAAAATAAACTGAGTAGAGTTCAGAATTATAATGCATGAACACAGGATTACAAAAGCTAGACAACACATTCATAGGAATGTCTACAGTAGGCATACAAATGTTAAACAACACAGACATAGGAATGTTTACAGTAAGCATACAAGTGCTAGACAACACAGACATAGGAATGTCTACAATAGGCATACAAATGTTAAACAACACATTCATAGGAATGTCTTCAGTAGGCATACAAGTGCTAGACAACACAGACATAGGAATGTCTACAGTAGGCATACAAATGTTAAACAACACATTCATAGGAATGTCTTCAGTAGGCATACAAGTGCTAGACAACATAGACAGGAATGTTTACAGTAAGCATACAAGTGCTAGACAACACAGACATAGGAATGTCTACAGTAGGCATACAAATGTTAAACAACACATTCATAGGAATGTCTTCAGTAGGCATACAAGTGCTAGACAACACAGACATAGGAATGTCTACAGTAGGCATACAAATGTTAAACAACACAGATATAGGAATGTTTATAGATGGTAGAGAAATATTAGTCTATGCAAACATAGATATGTTTATTGAAGGCAGGTTAACACAGACTTATGAATGTTTACAGATGGTAGAGAAATACTAGTCTATGCAAACATAGATATGTTTAGAGAAGGCAGAAAAATGTTAAACAACATAGACTTAAGAATGTTTACAGATGGTAGAGAAATATTAGTCTATGCAGACATAGATATGCTTAGAGAAGGAAGGAAAATGTTAGTCCACACAGACAGGAATATTCACAGAAAGCATACAAATGTTAGACTACACTGACATAGGAAAGCTTAGAGAAGGCAGTAGAAATGTCAGAATGCTTAGAAATAAAATGAACAGACAAATTTACTTATTCTAGAAGCCATAAAAAATGACTATGAGTCTAAACTGGGTGGTAAACTCCATAGCTCCACCCTGCAGAAAGGATTAACTATGAAATTAATTCTTACATATAACAATGCCAGCAATCCTTTATTTACAGGCTAGCCACTCTTCTTGAACAAAAGATTCCACTCTTCTTGAACAAAAGATTCCACTCTTCTTGAACAAAAGATTCCACTCTTCTTGAACAAAAGATTCCACTCTTCTTGAACAAAAGATGCCACTCTTCTTGAACAAAAGATTCCACTCTTCTTGAACAAAAGATGCCACTCTTCTTGAACAAAAGATTCCACTCTTCTTGAACAAAAGATTCCACTCTTCTTGAACAAAAGATTCCACTCTTCTTGAACAAAAGATTCCACTCTTCTTGAACAAAAGATTCCACTCTTCTTGAACAAAAGATTCCACTCTTCTTGAACAAAAGATTCCACTCTTCTTGAACAAAAGATTCCACTCTTCTTGAACAAAAGATTCCACTCTTCTTGAACAAAAGATTCCACTCTTCTTGAACAAAAGATTCCACTCTTCTTGAACAAAAGATTCCACTCTTCTTGAACAAAAGATTCCACTCTTCTTGAACAAAAGATTCTCTTCCTAAGTCTACCTAATAATTACAGGTGGCTCAGCCCTGGCCCACCCGCTAAGATTATGCAAAGACAAGGAGGATTTAGAATAAATGAAAAGATATTAATTATGCTAGATGAATGCATCACATAAATATAAATAAATACATAAAGTCAAAGCCACAAGGCAGTAAGAAGAAGTGATATATTGCAAATTCTACTATTTAAAATTTAACACACACAAAAAGAAGTAAATGGTGAAATAATATGTATAAAAATAATTGCAAAATGTCAGTCCAAGATAAGTTTAAATGTTAAACATGTGTCTATTCCATGCTTTTGATTCATTGTTCTGAAATCAGTCTAATTTATTCATGATATCACAGCTATCATAAATTACACACTAAGCTTATCATCAGCAATGAGCAATTCTCAAAACAACTGAAACAATCTCATTTATATTACATGACAATGCAGCATAAAAACACTTTCATTCACACTTCAAATGTTCAGCTGTAATGGTTCATGTTCCGTTATGTATCTTTCCAAATGTAAATAACAATCAATTAGCACATGCATACTACAGATAACAAATAGTCTACTTCCTTTGCCAACAAATAGGAACAACTTCTGTATTATTATCTTGTAAATTAACATAAACACTTTGTAGGGAATAGCTTCTCATCTGACTAAATCTATACAGAAAAATTGGGGTATATATATATGCTTCCAACTGATTTGGGGATTATATGTCTGCAGACATGAGAGTTGTGGACAGTTAAACTCCATAACTCCACTGCACCAATATGGATCTTTCCTAGCTGGACATCTTTTGTTGACCACCCCCATCCTGAGAGAATGGGCTCTGGACAAAACTTGCCATTTGATTTCTCACCTGGAGATTACTCTGCACATCTCCACTGTCTAGCATAACTCTAATCTGCAGTTGCCAAGATGTGACAGCTTTTATTTCAAATGCATTCTGTGCAGCACACCTGTCAAAGTGTAGCATCACAGTGCCAACAATAAATCAGTGACTAGTTCAAAGCAACACTCACACAAACACAGCCTTCAGATTAGATTCAAATTTAAAAAGTGATAATACTAGCAGAATTATGTCACTGACATAAGCTTACCATAGACAAAAGGTATTTTGACTAAACTACAAATAACAAATTAACAGACTACAAATATAGTATTAGTAAATAATAAAAATAATATTGGTAGAATATTAATAAAAGGTATTAATTAATTAGTTTAATAATGCAATAGACTTTTGCTCTTTACAGACACCATATAAGCTTCTCTGTATACAAGTAATTTCTCTTACATAACGTACTTTAACCAATCTTATATTATAAAGACAAAATTACAGCAGTTTTCATTTTTCAGAATTCCAAACAGTAATTTGTAAACCATTCTTCAGCCAGAAATTTTAAAGCTTTTATTTTATTTCTAGCTAATGTTTTCTGGGGGTTTTCTTAAATATGATAGACGGTTATATATTCAGTACACATGTTTGTTATTGTTAAACATGTAATGATGTATGTTACCTGCAAGTATTTTCATCAGATGTAAATTACAAAGTAAGGTTTATAATGGAATGTTAGATTGGGTTTAATGTTTTAAGAACCATTTTATTTGTGTTGAATGTAACAATACATTTGTATTTTAGTTCATTTTTGTTTTAGTGATAGTTCATTTTTGTTTTAGTGATAGTTCATTTACTCCATTTTCTTTGGTTTTAGTATGATGGTCCTTCCCTAAATTTTGTTTTTAGTATGATGGTTCTTTTTTCCCCTAAATTTTGTTTTTATTATGAAGGTCTCTTTTTTTCATACATTTTGTTTTTAGTATGATGGTCCCTTTTTTCAATAAATTTTTATTTTATTTAATATAAAGTGCATTTTCATTGTTTACATTCCGTTTCAATGATTTCAATGAAATAGTGTACTGGTTTTCTAGCATTTACATATTTTCTTTAACCAGTTTATGAAATAGTTTGTGCATTTTGTGCGTGTGTGTGTGTGTGTGTGTGTGTGTGCATGCATGTATGCATTTGTGAAGAATAGAAGATTATAGTTTCTTGTATATTTTTCCAATTAAATAATTCTTTTATAAGTGAGGAAGAATGTTTAACTATTTAAATACGTAAGTCTGTACTCAACAGGGATTATTTTTTAAATCCTATTTTATTTTCAAAGAAGCCTAGTATATAACAATATTAACTTTATTTCAAAATTATATACTATTTTCTTTTTTTACAAATAGATATATGTTTTTAAAAGTTAATCTGTAGACTGTCCTATACTGTACAGTTTGAATCATTTACTTTTGAAAACTATGAACCAGAAATACGAAGTACTTCAGCCTTTCTGATCTGTTACTCACATGTTATATGTTGTAATCTGTCACCTGTATTTACTTACTATCCTGGTTGTATATATCATGGGACTCAAGCTATATTCTAGAACTGAAAACTCTTCTATTCTACATTATCTATCATTTATCTTTCTAAAATATGTGGCCAGCCAGGTGTCTTTTGGGGATTAGCCTAAGGTTACAGGCAGCCCGGGGTGAGGGAGAAGTAACAAACACCTTGCCAACCTCCCAGCAAAACATTACAGTCACATTGTTTCATAAATATTAGTGGGTGGTCATTAGATTAATTGTTTTCAGTCTTTAATAGTAATACAGTAGAAGAATCATTGCCTCTCCATTGGCAGTTACCTTTTAGATTATGTGTACTGAATATAATAAAGCACTTATTCATTTTATTCTCATTACCTGCAACATCACACTCTTTCCTCAGTGTATATAACATTGCTTATCCATAAAACTGGTGACAAGTAAGACCTTGGACAATTTAGTAATATGGCTACTGGTGACAAGTAAGACCTTTGACAATTTAGTAATATGGCTACTGGTGACAAGTAAGACCTTGGACAATTTAGTAATACGGCTACTGGTGACAAGTAAGACCTTGGACAATTTAGTAATACGGCTACTGGTGACAAGTAAGACCTTGGACAATTTAGTAATACGGCTACTGGTGGCTACAGCTACTAAGCAAACTGGTGGCAAGTAAAATATAGATGCTTTAGTAATATGGTAGATAGTAAACCGGTGGCAAATTTGACGTGACAATTTAATAATATATCTTGTACTCAGTAAACTGGTGATAAATGAAATGTGTAGACAGTTTAATAATATAGCAGGTACTCACTAAACTGGTGATAAATGAAATGTGTAGACAGTTTAATAATATAGCAGGTACTCAGTAAACTGGTGATAAATGAAATGTGTAGACAGTTTAATAATATAGCAGGTACTCAGTAAACTGGTGATAAATGAAATACACTGTATGTAGACAGTTTAGTAATATAGTAGGTACTCAGTAAACTGGTGACAAATAAAATGTGTAGACAGTTTAGTAATATAGTAGGTACTCAGTAAACTGGTGACAAGTAAAATGTGTAGACAGTTTAGTAATATAGTAGGTACTCAGTAAACTGGTGACAAGTAAAATGTGTAGACAGTTTAATAATATAACAGGCACTCCTGCCTGTTCCACATGGTCCCATGGTAATCTGTAAAACCAATACAGATGTTTAATGCTTCAAGAGCTTCACACTGCAAGATTCTAAAGTGTTCTGCATTTCACAAGATTTACTGATATCCTAGGATGCTTCATCATATTTTTTACAAATTCCATTGTGGCTTTATTATTTCCTTTCATATTAAAAAGAAATTCCACATGGCTCTCTCACACCCAAAAAATTCCACATTGTTCTAACCATTTGGAACAGTTCATAAAATTCTATCTTTGGTTACATTTCAGAGTGTGATAATGACATAGACATTGCAAAAATAATGTGTAAGATTATTTTAATATTTATTGGTAGTCTCTATATAGTACTGGTGACTTAGAGTATATGTATATTTTTACACAGCATATTTAAATAAAATTCTACATTGTCGCTGTGGGGAGGACTGTCTCCATTTAAGAATTTGACTTCTCTGATTTATTTAAACCTTTCATTGTGGCACTTATAAGCACTTAGTACATTGACTGTGTGTGTATGTTTGTGTGCATGCATGTGAAAGAGATCTGGTGAGTAATGGTCATTATAGCTATTTTTAAACCATAGCTATTTTTTTTTCAAATAAAGTTAATTATTTGTTGTTGTCTTTTTTTTACTAATTTCAACCATGAAATGAATATTAAAATTTAATACTGAAGTTCTATTTTTTAAATTGATATTTTGATTTTGAATGGTTGAATGTTTTCAACTTTGTTGTTTGTGTCATTCATTGGAACTCTAGGTATGAGCTGAGTCAAGAGATGAGACAGTCTTGTGACATGTTGGCAAACTACCTTGTAGATTCTACTACCATACAGACAAAACAACTAGTATGATTCTATTTATTTATGTGTGGTGTGTTTGTTTGTGTGTTGTATTTGCCTTTCCTTTCAAATTGTAAGGAAAATTCATCATGCATTTTCTTGTGTACATTCATGTAATCATGTCCCTTACCTAAACATGTACTTGAAAGAAAATGTGACACAATGCCACCCTAGTTACTGGTTATGATTATTATTATTATGCAATCATCCATAGCTAATTACAAGTGTTGAGAATCTTAATTTATGTTATTAATAATTCTCCAAAAGACAACACTCATCTCTCTCACTTGGCTGATAGACAGGTGCTGTAAACATTTTCTCTCTTCCATAATATATTATCAAAGAACAGAAATGGAGTTATAAAGATTATAGTGATACTAGTTTGTTTGTACATAACCTTGTCAAGGTAATGCAGCAATAGTCTTTTGTGCACATTCATAACTAAGTTACAAGTTTATTGTTCACAATAGAATTGTTAGTTTCACATGTCCTCTAGCACACCATAGTATGTCCTGTCAGCCGCTGTATTCTCTTGAGACTAATCTGGGCGCTCCTTTGCCATATTATTTCCCTCAAGCAGAACAGCAATGTAGTCATTTCCAATAACTTCCTTGTACCAGAAATTCCACGATATAATCGAGCATATTTTGATACCATACATCAACAGTGCAGTATATTCTTACACTTACACACTATGGGTAGAGACTTCTTGAATCTACCACAGTCATAGCAGTATATCAATCAGTAAACTGGGAGATCTAGTAAAAAATAAAAAGGCTTCACATAACACATCTCTATGTAAAACTCAAGTATAACATTTCAATAGCAAAATGTATGAAATATTTCTAAGTTCATTCTTTCTCGATCGGTCAGTTAACTCACCATTAAGCTAATGGCCACCTTTCATGACCGGACTCTGCCACACCAAATTCAAAGTGATTAGAAAATAAATTCTTTTCAACTGGTAAGCTTTGATCTCAGCCCATTTGCCGGTCTCATTCTTATAAATCTTAACCATTGGATAATAAAAAATACTCATCCACCTAAAACCAGTTTATATTATATCAGCAAGTCTAGCATATTCTCCACCTGAGTTGTTTACTCCAAAAAATCAACACAAGCAGTACTCAAGGTAGGGTCACATTAACATTGGCAATAAAGATATAATACTCAAATTTACTCTGCCACAGAAAGCATTTGTATATTTCCTGTATGTTGTATTTACAGTCATGTATATATATGTCCCATGCCTAAACTTGCTTTGAAAAGCCATTTGTATCTTTTCTGGTGTATCATGTTATTGTGTCCTTTGCCTGAATTTATCACACACTTGAAGGAAGCCCATTTGCTGGTGTAAATATAACATGATTGTTGTGTGCCTAATCAGAACAGTGGTGGGAACATAACATAATTGTTGTGTCTGAGCAGAAAGGCAGTGTAAATATAGCATCATAATTGTTATATGTCTGAGTAGTGCAAATATAATAACAATTGTTGTGTGTCTAAACAGAATGTCAGTGTAAATATAATAACATAATTATGTGTTTCATCTGAATGGCAGTGTAAATATGATAACATAAGTGTATGTCCGAACAAACTAGCAGTGAAAATATAATAACATATTTGTTGTGTGTAAATAGAATGTTAATGTAAATATGTTAACATAAGTGTATGTCTGAACAGACTGGCAGTGTAAATATAATACATGTAACATATTTGTTGTGTGTAAACAGAATGTTAATGTAAATATGATAACATAATTGTATGTCTGAACAGACTGGCAGTGTAAATATAATAACATATTTGTTGTGTGTAAACAAACTGGCAGTGTAAATATAATAACGTGTGTAAATGGACTGGCAGTGTAAATGTAATGACATATTTGTTGTGTGTAAACAGAATGCTGGTTTGGCTGTGGTACAAGCGGAGTGGTTTCGTGTGTCCAGCCACAAGTTATCAAGTGCCCACCAAGTTGAGGACTACTTATCATCCATCAATGAGATCTCCCATCGTCTCCTGGAGTATATTGTTAATATGGTTGACAATAATGTAAGAACTACAGCTGTTGTTTGGTTTTCTTGTTATTTTAACAGTAAACACAGGTTGATACTAACCTGCTTGTTCATTTTTCAGTATTCTTTGCTTGTTCACTTCAGGTCTGACTATTGTCCATGTCAGGAAGAATAGTTATTTTATATTTAATTTACAAATCCAATGGAATAGAGCATTAAACAAAATTTTAAGCAGTATTGCATTACATTTTAAGATTTAAAGAAAGGTTTTGTTTGAATTGTTCCCTGTTTGAGGAAAGTTTGCTTCAGGTTGATATTTTTAAAGTGGAAACCAACATTTTTTTGTTGATGTTTTGTAAGTTAAATTTTTTATTGAAACTGAATGTTTAACTTTAACTGAACATTATTTTGTGACTCATTTGGTTGTGACAGGGTTATACTACTATCCATTGTATCTCATTGGTTATGACAGGGTAATGTTGCTATCCATTGTATCTCATTGGTTGTGACAGGGTTATACTACTATCCATTGTATCTCATTGGTTATGACAGGGTAATGTTGCTATCCATTGTATCTCATTGGTTGTGACAGGGTTATACTACTATCCATTTATTGTGTCTCATTGTTTTGACAGGGTTATACTCCTATCCATTTATTGTGTGTCTCATTGTTTTGACACAGGGCAATGCTGCTATCCATTATAGTGTGTCTCATGGTAACTTTGAGATTGTTGGCCTCTTGCTGGACACAGAGGTGTGTGATGTCAAACGACCCAACAAGGCTGGCTACACACCTGTCATGCTGGCAGCCCTGGTCTATGTGCAATCAGATGAGCACAGAAATGTAATTCGGCGTCTTTTTGCTGCAGGTGATTTTGATGCACGTGCTGCACAGGTGAGAACTTGTTTAATTTTTATTTCTTCTATAATGTGAATAATAAGCCATTGGAAAACTTGATCTAATGGGGTTGTTAACACCTTTGGTTCGCACACCAAATGTAACCCAATGGAGGTTTGGCCTAGTCTCTTGACAAATTCCAAAACTCAACAAACAGACCGTTTTGATTCTTTTAGCTTCACTATCTTCTATACATTGAACTATAACTTTATTGTTCTTTTAATAATTCATAATATTTAATTATATGCATGCATGTATGTCATTTATTTTTCAGACAAAATATTGGTTTTAGTTAAACACTTAGTTATTCAGTATATCAAAATGGTTATCTGCTCTTGATCTAAACCTAGAAATGATATAGTTAGTTGTTCACCCAGTTCTGAATTTGTACAACGTATTTTTACTCATGAATGCATACACCAATACTGTCTGTAGTGTTTCTTGATCAGTACTCTCAGATCCAGAGAGAGATCCAGGCAAGGACAGGAGTTTTGTTTACAAAAAAATAAATATAAATATTATTTTATATTTTTCAGCAAAATTTATTGAAGGAGAGAGATTAATTTCACAAGATGTTCCTTGCCTTATGTTTTGTTTTTTTCTTTGTTGAAATATATACATTTAATTTAGTGTTTCTACTAGTATTAAGTACATCTGCTAGACAATTAGCAAAAACATTAAATGTCTTACATCTTTTGTTCCTCATGTCAAACAATATGTCCTTCATCATACTCTCACTACCTTGTAACACAAATTCTGGTTTTTATTAAATATATAAACACATTTTGTTCCTTAGTGTTCCCTGTAAGGCAAAAGTAGTATTTATAGTTTATTTTTGTGCTCTTATTGCCTTTATATGTTATTCACAATTCCATGACCATATTTCACTTCTGAACAGAAGAGCATTTATTTGATAATTTCACAATAAGAAATTATTAAAATTAATTACATTTAAACATACATGTGTGAAGATAGGCCAGATAGCATTACTTTTGAAAGGACACATTATATATTCAGATGAGTCAGATAGCATGACTTTATAGAACATTATATATTTGTGTAACAGATCGGACATGCAGCGTGACTTTTGAGTAGAACATTATATATTCATGGTAATAGATGGGCCATATAGCATGACTTTGAACAGAACATTATACATTCATGTGTAACAGACGGGCCAGACAGTCTAGTTGCTAGCAGTAAATCAACACTTTTTCAACAGGTTATTGCTCATGAATATATAACAGACAGATCAGACAACATTGATGCTGTGATTTATTAAATAAAGTATTAAACCACATAGTTAATGAACCAGACTTTTTAGTGCTACTATAAGCTTTGACTTATTAAATAAAGTATTGTACCACGTGGTTAAAGAACCGAACTTTTTAGTGCTACTATAAGCTATGACTTATTAAATAAAGTATTGTACCATGTGGTTAATGAACCGGACTTTTTAGTGCTACTATAAGCAATGACTTATTTCAAAAGATTATTTTAATTTCATGTTTAACAGATGGACCAGATAGCCTTGATGCTTTCATAATCGCTTACTTATTACACAGGTTTATTATTCTTTCATATATAACAGATGGACCAGATAGCCTTGATGATAGCCATAAACTATGGCTTATTTCAAAAGATTATTTTAATTTTATGTTTAACAGATGGGCCAGATAGCCTTGATGCTAGCCATAAACTATGGTTTATTTCAAAAGATTATTTAAATTTTATGCATAACAGACAGGACAGACAGCCTTGATGTTAGCAGTGAGCCACGGTCGTGCTGACATGGTCCATTTATTGCTGGAAGTTGGAGCTAACTGTAACATTCAAGATTTTGATGGATCCACAGCGCTCATGTGTGCCTGTGAGCATGGACATAAGGCAATCGTACAAATGCTTCTTTCTCAGCCAGGATGTGATGCCAATATCACAGATAATGTAAGTCTGCACAGTGTGCAACCTTTAGTATTATAGTCTTTTAAAGTTCTGTCATAGATAATGAATGCTATATCACAGATAATGTAAGTCTGCATGTTATACAACCATTAATATTAGTCTTGTCACATATATTGTAAATCCTAACTTTATTGGCACCGATTGTATTTTAAGCTTGTACAGTGCTATGCCACACATAATGTAAATCCTGACTTTGTTGGCACCATTTGTAGTACAAGCTTGTAAAGTACTTTGTTTATTGTTAATATTATAATCATTCATTTTTCCTTCAGACTGACAAAATACCACTATTGCAAAAAACTCTTAAGACTACTCTATGTTTTCATCCATTAGTTGCATCCTTTCTGCACAACTGTCTACATAACATTATTATATTCGTACTTTCCATTCACAGTATTGAGACTTGTGTCTACACAACTGTCTACATAACATTATTATATTCGTACTTTCCATTCCAGTATTGAGACTTGTGTCTACACAACTGTCTACATAACATTATTATATTCGTAATTTCCATTCACAGTATTGAGACTTGTGTCTACACAACTGTCTACATAACATTATTATATTCGTAATTTCCATTTAAAGTATTGAGACGTGTATCTGCACAACTGTCTGCATAACATTATTATATTCGTACTTTCAGTTCACAGTAATGAGACTTGTATCTACACAACTGTCTGTATAACATTATTATATTCATACTTTCAGTTCACAGTATTGAGACTTGTATCTACACAACTGTCTGTATAACAATAACATTATTATATTCATACTTTCAGTTCACAGTAATGAGACTTGTATCTACACAATTGTCTGTATAACAATAACATTATTATATTCATACTTTCAGTTCACAGTAATGAGACTTGTATCTACACAACTGTCTGTATAACAATAACATTATTATATTCATACTTTCAGTTCACAGTAATGAGACTTGTATCTACACAACTGTCTGTATAACAATAACATTATTATATTCATACTTTCAGTTCACAGTAATGAGACTTGTATCTACACAACTGTCTGCATAACATTTATTATATTCGTACTTTCCATTCACAGTATTGAGACTTGTGTCTACACAACTGTCTGTATAACATTATTATATTCATACTTTCAGTTCACAGTATTGAGACTTGTATCTACCTGGCAAAATATTATTTTGGTCTGTTTGCATGATTTTCTGCCAGCAAGTAACATTTTTTATGTATATTGACATACACTGCACTGTGATTGTAATGGTCATGTATTAATGTATTAAAATCATGCTTTAATTTGTGATATGCTGTGATTGTTTATTTAATGATTTTGTGTTTTAAAGTCATACTTTAATTTGCAGTAACCTGTGATTGTTGTATTTAATGATTTGTGTGTTTAAAATCATACTTTAATTTGTGGTATGATGTGATTGTTGTCTTCAATAATTTGTGTATTAAAGTTGCTCACAATGTGAATTGCTGCTGTTTGCTGCCAGTAGAATCATTTTAGTCATACTGACTGATCATGAGAGCACTTCCATTTTCTTCCAATTTTATACTATTTTCAGTCATAGATATCTAAAGACCTATTAAAATGTTTGTTATTGTAAGATCCATTTTCTTTATGCATATCAGAATATTTATAATTATAAAATCCTTATCAGTTATACCTAGCAGTAAACCCATTTCATCTCTAGTTATCATACATAGCAATTAGCAGTACACCCATTTCATCACCTCATTACATAATATATCCACTTTACTACATAATACATCCACCTTACTACATAATACATCCACTTTACTACATAATACATCCATTTTACTACATAATACATTCACTTTACTACATAGTACATCCATTTTACTACATAATACATTGACCTTGCTACATAATACATTCACCTTACTACATAATACATTTACTTTACTACATAATACATATACTTTACTACATAATACATATACTTTGCTACATAATACATTCACTTTATTACATAATACATTCAACTTTACTACATAATACATTCACTTTATTACAAAACATATTTCATTTAATGAGTCTCCCACTCTGTGTACAATTTATTTTAAATGTGTACCAAGTTTGCAATCTGGTAAATAAAAATGTTTGTATTAAAAATTTTTAATGTTTTCTCTATTTCAATTAGGCAGTAAATAGTCGTGTAGTCCCTATTTATCATAAGGCCATTTATCATTACAGCAATCCAGAATCCATTATGTCTGTAACTTTAGGATCCCAATTTCCTAGTTTAGTCACATTCACATTTATCATATTCTAGTTATTATAATACCTTTTTCCATCACACACCAGTCTAAAATCCATTATATCTCAACCTTTAGGATCCCAATTTCCTAGTTACAGTCACATTTATCAAACTCTAGATATCATAAGACTTTTTACCATCAAACACCAGTCCAAAATCCATTAATTTTAGAATTCCAGTTTCCTTGTATGTCATGCTTATAGTTCCGAAAAAATCCATCCACAATATTTTGAACAATATTGTTATATTATTTGTGCATTTGTTAAATTAACTTTTTTATGTTTAAATGTGATATTTTGTGCATGCTACTTATGTTGTTGTGATTCCATGCACAAGATAGTTTTGTTGTGATTCCATGCACAAGATAGTTTTGTTGTGCTGTTGCCATTGTTGTAAACCCTTGCATTCTGCATGTTGCCTTCCATTGTGTACAGGAACACAGCACTGCCTTGTCTGTTGCCATGGAGGCAGGCAACAAGGATATTGGAGTCATTCTCTATAAACACCTCAATTTCTCCAAACCTGCCACCAGTTCTGCTGTAAGTTTACATACTCCTTGATCATTAGGTCCCAGGTATTTGCCACCAGCACTGTTGTAAGTTTACCACATGCTTGATGACTAGGCCCCTGATATTTGTCAGCAAGCCCCTTTACTTACCATGTGCCTTGATCATTAGGCCCCAGATATTTGCCAGAAAGCCCCTTTACATACCCCATGCCTTGATCATTAGGCCCCAGATATATGCCAGCATCCTTAATGTAAGATTACCACCTAACTTTGAGCATTAGGACCCGAATTTGTCAACCATATGTTTAACAGCCCTGATAACTGGGTCCTAACTTTTCTGAAATAAATTTATCACACTTAGATCATTTGGTCCCAGATTTGTCAGGAGTGATGCAGTAAGTTTATAGCGTACCTTTATCTTTAGATTCCACATTTTGCTAGTAGATTAGCTTTGTATTTATCATATACCTTTGATAATTAGATTCCAAATTTACCTTCAGTCCTATAGTAAGTTTATTACAGTTTGTCCCAAATTTGCCAGTATCTATATTTACTATTTTCTCATTTGGACCTAAGATCAACAGCATATGGAGTTTTTTTATGATAATTCTTCTTTTGGTACCCATTTTGCTAGCAGTGTACAAGTTTTATTTTACATATAGTTTAACAGCAGAAATTGTCCAGAACTGTTGACATAAGTAAATTCACAATGTTAACAGTTCTTTTGAAGCCAGTTCTACTCATGTTCTAAGTATTTTATTATCACATCTCCCAAGATGAGAAATTTTAGAAAAGATTAAAAGCTAACTACTATTTCACTAGTTTGGTCCTTCCAATTTCAAAATCATCTTAAACCAGTCAGACTTGTCATTTCATGAATTTTTAGTTGTGTTATAATTATATAATTTGATTACTGTAGTCAAAGGCATATTTACCATTAGGCAAAGCAAGCCATTAAGAGCAGGCAGCTTCCTCTTTCCTCTTATGATATAGGACAAAGGTAAGGCCAGCTGTTCACATTTCAGAGCCTAGAGATATGTACCTACCCATGAGTCAGATGACTAGCTATTTACCAAAATATGTATCATGTTTTCATAAATATATTTTTTTGATAACATTTAGTCTTGGCATGTAACCGTTGTACTTTATGTGGTTTTGAGCACTAGATAGAGCAGGAACGAGCAATAAAGCCATCATATGTAAATTCTATATACATATACTAACATTGATGTTTTCAGTTTGCACATTTTCTTTAGTATTGGCATGTGTATTGATAAGCATGAAAAAAAAAACCTGTATTTTATGTTTGTAGAGTTGTTCACCTAATAATACAATATTTTGAAAAAAACTATTTAAACAATGTGTAAAAATAATTTCGATAAAGTATATTAATATTATTTATTTAGGTAACTATTACTGGGATCACAGCGACATTTGAAAATGCAATCTGCTTTGCAGTTATCTTTCACTTGAATGTAATATTCATCATTCATGTGTACAGTCATAAATTCTTTCAAGGAAAATGGAGGGAGTTTAATCAGTTTTTCAGGCCTTAAAATATGTTCATTCATTGTTGCAGTGTTATTGTTTTTTTAATGGAGGCATTAGAAGGAAAAAAGATATAGATATTCCAATAACAGTATGCTGACAATACATTAAACTAAGTAGATATTAAATTACTAAATTAAACATAGCATCATTATATATACACATTACAATGTACACATTATGTTATTGGCAGGCATCCCCATACACACCTGGAAGTTCCAACATCTCCGTACAGTAAATGAGTACATGAAAAGATAACTCTAAATACATTTATTTTCTGTTTTTCATTTGCATCAAATCCTAATTCTAACCCTAACCCTAATCCTAATCCTGATCTATCTTTAATTTTTTTTTTAAAACTAATTCTTACCAAACTCTAAAAACAGAAAAAACAAGAAAGTCCTATGCCACTTTCTGTTGTGTACAAAGACACCCCTCCGTACATTATTACAGTGACACAATCTGATATTTAGACCATGATATATAGACTTTATAGCATGAAGGTATTGCTGCTTTGTTACATATAGATTTAACATTATTACACACAGGCATTATAATATATTACATAAATTTGACTATATAGTACTAAATATAAGTAAAATATAGCATGCAATTTTTTTTTGCATGTGAATATTATATATAAATATATAGATGTACTCTTTTTCAAGTGGATACAGAATATGGCATGTAAACATGAAATTATATATTTTTCCACTTCAGGTTGATTTATCACACAGATTCAAAAACAACTGTCTCATGGTTTGCAACCAACCTTGAAAAGCCCTTGAAAAAATGAAAACTGTCTTGAAAAGTACTTGAATTTTATTTTGTCCTTGAAAAGCAATTGAATTTGCCTATAAACCCTTGAATTAATTGAGAAGTCCTTCATTTAAAAAAAACAACCCACCATTTTATTCTTCTCCATCAGTTTGCAACAGTTTTCTATTTTAAAAAAAGACGTGAAAACATTTGAAGTTCATATTACCACCATTTGTGAGATTTTGATACTTCAGCATTCACTCCAGTTGTTTCCAGTATGTCGTTCAGAAGCCTGAGATAGATACTGAGAATTCCAACTTGGAGCACTAAGAACATTTGATAATTTACAAGATAATTTTTCAGTTCTAGAAGACTTCCTCTCAGAAATAATAGCCATTTTGAATTTTGTTGTTTATTCAGTTAAGAAAGATTTTTTCCATGTACATTTTAATTTTTTGTTTTAGGGGTTATGTATGAACAACCCCAAAACATAACTTAGAATCTTTTTAGACATCCAAAATAGGTTTTTTAATAATTTTTATTTTAATGAGGTATGGTTGGGCTAGTAATAAATTTTAATCAAATTAATGAATGATAATAAAATAATAAAATAAATAATCAATAAATAATGATAATAAAATAATAAAATAATAATCAAATTAACAATGAATGATTCAAATGAGGCAAACCATAATTTCAAAATGAAAGGTCACAGAATCACAGCTCATTAGTCTTTGAACTGTAACTCTCACAGTAAATATATAGATGTTCTCTTTTTCAAATTATATTATTTCACATGTCTATACTCATTATTGTAGCAATATTTGCTTACAAACAGTTTAAGTTTGGTTTGTATATATATCTCCATTGTAAGTTGTTTATGCATGGGGAATTCTCTGTAGAGACACATGAAAAGCTTTGTTATCTGACACTCTGTTTATTATTGCTGCCAACAAAATTCTAGTAGAGATAGTGAAGAATTTCACATCTTGTTTGGATACAACATTATATTTGAATTCATTGAAAACCTTTTGGTCTTATATTCCTGAACCACTGGCAAAAATGGCTGAGCTTGTTGGACAACAAAGCATGTACTGTAGCTTGTTCTTGTTTTATTGCATAATTTATACATTGACCACGACAGCCACTACATTATTCCATAGAGCAAGACGGCTGAAATGTTTCTTTGGAGCTTTAATGTTTATGTTCAATAGCAATGAAAGTGGGTATTAGTATTTATAGGTGTTAACATTGTATTTGATGGTTTCGGGCTTTCACTTTTGCATGCACTCTGTCATATCTAGGCTTCACAAAGGAAACGCAAAGGTTCCAGCTCTCCAACACCCAGGTAAATAGTTCTCATGGAAACTTTCTTTTCTTACTCAAGTGCTTGCTCTCTTTTGATCATTTGGCTTCTAATTTAAAGTTGAATTTTTGTTTGTTTGGGGTTCTGATTAAATGGAGTTTTTTTGCTTGATTGGCATTTGATTGTATAGATTTTTTGTGTTTTTGGCTTTTGATTGAATGGGATATTTAGTTCTACACAGACTTCTAGTTTATGTTTAATAATTTGATTTCCTGTTTGGGTTCTTTTGTTCTTGTTTGGGGGGTGGTGGTGTATATTTGTGAGATTCAAGAGATTTGCATTTTATTATTTACTTCTCAAAACTTGACTGCCCAACTTTTTAAAATCTTTATAATTCATATCCAAGAGAATTTTTTTAAACACACACAGACAGCAACTTCACATTACCTGTTCCAAAAAAAAAAAGGAATATTAGACAGGTCATACCACCCAAAAATAATACTGAACAAGTTTGGAAAGTTATCTCCCCTTGGATATTAGTATTATTAGTATCATCATCATTATCTATTTATTTTACCTTAACATTAATTTAGCAGAATATGCCTGCTTTGGGGAGGCAAGAGGTTCATTTATTAAAAAAAAATTTTTTTTTTACATTGAGTGTTTATTAGTTTTACATAGTTTTATATGGTTACGGATGTATTCAGGGAATAATTTTATTTTTATATCACATAATCATATATATATAATATAGAAGCTATTTATTTGATTACGGATATATAAGAGGATTAAATTACCAGGAATTTTTTTTTTCTTAGCTGTATAATCTAGAAGCTATTCACTTGTGTGAGGATGTGTTCAGAAAATAATTTTTTTTTTTTCTTGACCTAATCTAGTAGCCATTTTTTTGATTAAGGATGTATTCAGAGGATAATTTTATTTTTATCTTAGTTACATAATCTAGAAGCTGTTAATTTTTACTGAAGTACATGTTTTGTTTTCAGCATTTAGATGTCTCACCCAGAACAGGTTTGAATCATATCTAGCCTTTAACAAAATTAAATGCATTATTACAAATATGCCTGCAATCTAAATGTCATTCAAAGTGTTGCATGCTGGAATAAAACATAGAAATGCTATTAGAGAAACATACTTTTCATATGCCTAAACTTTTTGCAATATAGATTTTTAATGATTTAAAATGCTTTTATTAGATTTTAATGATTTAAAGTGCTTTTATTAAATTCGTAATGATTTAAAATGCTTTTTGATGCTATTTAGTCATTGTTGTCTCTGCGGGACAATTCAGCAATAGATCCACGGGTTTAATACTAATTTTTTATGTATGCTTGTTAAAATCTGTTGATGGCTGTTGTGGTTCCCTTTCAATGCTTCAGTTTGAGATCCATGTGACTAATGATTTGGAAATGCTTTTAAAATATTTCTAACTGTTTGTATTGTGGCTGCTAGGAATTATTTTCTTGTTAGATATTTAAATAGCAAGTTAATACAATAATAGCTGAAATGCCTTTAGAAGAAAGTGAATGCACATCACATTAATTATTAGTTTGTATTAATGGTGAACCAACTGTATAAACAAATTACAATTACAATGGTAGATAATGATTTAGTCACTAATCACTTTTTCAAACAATAAATTTATAAGCAAAAATAACTGAAAATGTTTGGCCAGCTGGATAGGTTGTCAATCTCTTAAATAAAATTATTCATCCAGCTTAAATGGGTTTATAATTGGACAAAGCACATATGAATTTGTAAATGCATTTTTGCCACTTTCATTATGAGATAACACTAACCAGAGGCTTCTGGCTGAAGTTAGCCATATCATGACCATGTGAATGTTAACCGTATTAACAAAAGACTGTACTTTATAATAATTTCTGTGTAGTTGCTTGTTTGGGTTCATTTTAATTAGCCATATGCCAAACTGTTGCTGTCAAAAGTTTGTAATTGTTTGCACTCTAACCAATGTACCTAGTGACATAGTATTTCTTGTCCTTGAATATTGTTACAATTGTGATGCAGATTAGAGTGCATGTAAGCATCAGTCATTTTATGAATTTGCAGATAAAAAGTTCTAAGGAATACAGATGCTTAATTTTAATTTTCAGCCTGATAAAAAGTGACCTCTATTAGGAAGCATTGTGCTTCCTATTTTCCTATTTACTCTCTAATTGATTCATTTGACCTAGACCATGAGTACTTAAAAATAGTACAAAATAGTTTATATATTTCTAATAGGCAAAGTCTTTTAGGCTAGATGAAATGCTATAGCAAAAGAAATATTATGCAAGTAATTGTTGACAAAGTATAAAAAAAAATATCACATGCTATTTTACTATTTTATTAAAGATTGACCCTTTATCTGAGTCCTTTGTTTATAGTCATTTTTTGTCTTATGTATATTCAGCATACTTTACCATCACCTTAAAATATCTATTCAGCTTTTTGCTAAGCATTTTATAATTAAGGAATTGAAATTCCCATTATTAGATATAAAACTTTTGTAATTATATATTGAAAATATATATTAATGATAGGTTTCAGGCCGTTGAGTACTTCTTTCAGAATATGTGCTCATCATTTTGTTCAGCAAGTGTTGTCCTCTAAAGACACTCTTTGTGAAGCATGTGCTAACCATTTTACTGAATAATTATGTCTTCAAATGACATGTTTTTTTGTTTGTGTAAATATCTGTAAATCATATTGCTGATTATTGTCTTCAGATACATGTTTTGTTTTATTGTGGGTGTTTGGTAATCATATTGCTGAATAATGATGTCCTCAAATGACATGCTTTCTTTGTGGGGGTATGGGTGTTAATCTATTCCTGAATTTTTCTTACTGGCAAATCTTATGACCTTAAATGCAATCATTGAGTGTGGATGTTTTATTAGCTTGTAACTGGTCTTTTCTTTTTGACTATACATGATCACATTCTTATTTTTCATTTTACAAACACTGTTCATGCCTATTGTATGTGACCTTTAAATAAAAACTTGTGCTGTTAAAATATTGCTTAGTGTTTAGAAGTGCACAGTATTCATTTAACAGAGTAATAATTGTTTATTTTATGCTATTCACTCATGAAGAATAATTCATTAAATAGTATATAAATTCATTCATGTCATTATTTGTGCATTTTAAATAAACACATTGATAATGCATATGATTATATTTTTATATATTATACATATTAAAACATAACATTTACATTGGTCTGCATTACAAGCACTAGTTATACTTAAGGAGTTGGTGAAATGAGACTTGAAAGTTTAATCATCTGTCAGGTAGAATAATGCATACTACACTAGACCTTCATTTGATTTATGTTATTTCTTTCTTGCTTCTTTTTCCATTTGGCATTTGTTTAATTCTCACATAAATTTAAATGTATTTTTCAGCATGCACATAGATATTTAATGAAAGTCAAAACGTACTGCTCTTGTCAGAGAGATGTAACTTAACTTCTGATTGGTTAAAAAGTATTGTAACAGGTCATTTAAACATGCCATTTGGACAGGTATCATCAAATTGGTGTCATATAAACAGAATACTTATTTTGGAAATAGTTTATGTGAATTTACTGTAGTTTAAGCTGTAATCTTCCTTTAAAATGTATTTCAATATTTAGATTATGAATACATTTCAGAAATGGCTTTCTCATTGCACATTCACTAAAGTATGGCAAGAACAAGAGACTTTCATTTGTCACATTTTTATTTCTTTAAATGTATATTTGAAATCAAATGGTCTCATATATATTTACTTAATTTTTAATGTTGGCTTATTTTGCTTTACACGTCAACAAATTAAATTAATTTATATATCTACTGTTATTCAATATTTTAAAATAACATTATATTTGTTAGAAAATGTATATCATTATTTATGTCGTATATTTGTATAGATTCTTCATGAATATGAAATAATTTACAGAGATAATAACTGTTCTTGGAACCAGTAAATTATTTGTTGATGCAGATGCTTTTAATCTTATTATTCTTGTTTTGTATCTCTTCTACCTCCCTTCAGATTGTATGTGTAAGAAGCTTTAGACAGATTGTACTGCAAAGCCTTGTAAAAGTGACTGGCATATTTTTTATTCTGACAATTAAAAGTTGTTTTATTTGATCTCTTCAGGCTCATCATTCGCTAGCACTAGCAGCTTCAAACGAAGACGAGGAGACGGAAGTGTAAAAACAAGCTTGAGCCATGAAAGCTTTTATCAGTCCCATTCGTAAAATTTCCTCCAAGAGGTAACCAGTAATCATGACTACACGGTCTGCACTTAAAACTATATTGATATTCTTGCAACTTTCTCCAATTTTTTATGTGGTCTGTACTTACTCTGTAATATATTGATATTCTTGCAACTTTCTCTAATTTTCGATGCGGTTGCACTTGTACTGTAATTTATCATTCTTAAGAGTTGCATGTTGCAGGCCACCTAGACACTTATTCTCAATGTTCATTGTGTTCTCAGCAAATACTCTGTGTCTGCCACTGAATTGATCAGTCGAAGCTGTTCATGTTGTGATTTATTTATTGGTTTTCTTTATCAGTGTGGATTCGTACTTTGTTTATACATTTTAAAACTTTGTTATTTGCTCTAAAAAAACAAAATCTCCACAATTGAAATTTACTGGGAGTTTTTGGGTTCCTTTCCTAAGCATACAAATGTGTCTATAGGTTTGTAATTAACTAATGGTTGGTCAGCAATAGAATTGAACATAATAAACACATAAACAAATAGCACTGTGGACATGTCATAATAAATGTGAGAAAATTATCTTATAACCATCAAGAAAATTCTGCAGTCAGCTGGTAATTGAAAAAAAGTATCCAACATTTCAATGCTTATTTGATTGTAACTATGCTTGCTTGTACAGACCATGAAAGTACTGTTCAAGTTTGATCTTTCCTGCACCATTCTCATGATGACATATAGTGTTTATAGTGACATACTTGGCCCTATCAATGAGATAGCACCCATCAGCAAAAATTTCAGTGCTAGAATCTGCTGAGCTAAGTCACTGTGACCAAGTCAACATAAATTTCAATGGTTCCTATGGATCAGCAGACATTTCTGTTTGTTTGGTGATTTACTGGGTTGAAAGTGAATCAGGGTGTGGGTTGAAAGTAAATCAGGGTGTGTTGTGAAGCAGGAAGACCTGATGTGGCATTTCTCATTTCCTTAAGCCAAGTAAACCACTAACAAATTGTTTTACTAATAGATGCTTCTGTTCCATTCATATCTGCCTGACATGACAAGGCACATGCTGAGCTATTTGCTGAACAGATGCCATGTTGGACATGGTGTAAACATACTGTACAGCTAATAAAGCACATGGACAACACTGTTTTAACACGGTACACACTGAACTATTGCTAAACAGCCAGCACCTTGTCACAGGCATGCATCATGACTGTGACATTAGCATTGTGTGAGAAGAATGACAATCAAGATTTCGATGATGTATCTAGGTCCTAGCACAAATATCATTGTTCATATCTTGGATTTATCAAGCTATTAAACATTGAAATCCTGGACATCTTTTTTGATAACTCTATTTGACCATGAAACTGTTGGTTCTGTAACAAGTTAGACAAGTGTATTGAAGATCACTGTGTACATTTGACTGACTTAATATTTGTTTCAAGGTGTATATTTGACTGACTTTATATTTGTTAAGCTGTACACTATATGTATATATAATATGTATTTATATACAGTTGTTGTTGGGTTGTTGTTTGTTTTTTTTGGTGGGGGTGGGGGTCATAATATTTGTCCTTGAGCAGATTGTGCATAAGTTATTCTCTTCAACTACTTGTACAAGTCATTTATTCCAGCATTGAATTGACTGTATTATCATATGTTTTGGTATTTTTATTCATCTACTTGTACTTGTACAAGTCACTTACTGACAATATCTTCATATGTTTTGGCGTTTAAAGAGAAATGCTAGTTTGATATTTTGTTGTTTCTAAAGCAGTGATGGTGGTTGGTACAATTTGAGTTTTGTAGCTGCTTATAGTTAATAACCTTGAAAGATAAATATAATATAGAGTGAGGAGTCTAATGTTTATCTAATTACAAAAGCATCTTACAGCTTGGTGAGTGACTGATTATTCCTTACTCTCAGTTGGCATAAAATGTATAGCAGACAATGAAAATAAATTTTGTTGTAAATATTAACGACATCCAGTAAGTCATTGCCTCTCAACTAAAAAAGTAAATTGTAATCATTCGGTGTACATATTGGCTCAGGTTATCATGGCTGTACCATCAGAATGAAGGTGTACAAGAAATGCCTCTGTATTTTTTTTTCTGAACAGTTTGCCACTGAACTGATAGAGAGGAAAAAATACTATTTTTTCATGTAATAAAAAATTACACTATTGAATATATTAGTAATGTGCTTTTAATTTCAACATTCTTTTCTTTTTGCACATTCTTAATCTTTGTATTATATATTTAACACTGCCCATATATGATAGTAATGTAATATATAAAAACAATATTAATTTTATTTAATTATGTACTAGTTTCCAACTCTGTACTCCAAGATTGTAAGGTCCTGGTTTGGTGTTAATTAAAATTGCGATCATCACTATTACTTGTAGAAGATCACACTGTATGCATAGCTTCTGTGTAATCATGCATTAGAGATTTCAGAGAAAAGGTGTCATTTGGAAGCAGATGGGATACAAATCAGCTAATAACATGTTATTACGAAAGGTGATTATTGGGATACAAATCAGCTGAATAAAATGTTATTACAAAAGATGATTATTGGGATACAAATCGTCTGATTAAAATGTTATTACAAAAGGTAACCATATCCATTATGGTAGTAAACAGTAACAATAATGTTCATGAAAAATATCAGAATTAATATTTTATTTTATCAGTAAATGAGACTTGTCAAAAATGTTTTGAACATTTTGAAAAATTTCTATACTTCTGCTATTGGTATAATAACAAGGGGAAGATACTGCACAGAGAATCTGATCTTTGCCTTTAAGTGTACTTTTGTGTGTGTGTGTGTGTGTGTGTGTGTGTGTGTGTGTGTGTGTGTGTGTGTGTGTGTGTGTGTGTGTGTGTGTGTGTGTGTGTGTGTGGTTGTGAATGTTTGGTGCATGAATTTTGAAAATGTTCAGTTCCATGTAGATGTATTTGGAGTTTTGATTAACTAAATAATTATTCATACATACACTGCTTTCTGGACAGAACCTAATGCAGTTGTGACCTTTCCTTTCTACCCCAGAACAATAGTTTTCAAAAATAGTTGTTGTTTTGTTTTGTTTTTTGAAGCTCTTATAAAAAAAAGAACTATGGTTGTATTTAAAAGAAATGGTTTTTTGTTTTTATGAAGCAATTATGAACAGACTAAAGTTTTGTTATTTGAAACATTGTTATTAGATATGCAGTTGTAACTAGAGTTGTGTTTTTGAAAATAATGTTTTTTTTAAATGTGATTACTATATAAACCAAAAATATCTTTGATGTTTTTAAATTTCATGTAAACTTGCTAATGTAAATGATATTTCATTTACAAGGAGACAAGAAATATGACACATTTTAAACTCGCATATTTTTTTTTTTTAAAATGTTCTTTTTGTTTTTCTAATTACTGTAATTCATAAGGTTTTATCGTGTTCCTGGAATGTCATCTGTTAACATTTATTGTTAATTCTTTGGAACACTCTTTGTGCTAGATCAAGCAGGCTAAAGTCCAACTTTCAGATTTCCGCTACTTCACCATCATCATTATTTAGAATCCTTACAATTTAAAGAATATTCACATTTTTGAAGAATTTTTTCACAAGTTTAGAAATGCATCTGCTATTTCTCACTTATATCCTGCATTCACTTATTTCTTGCTATTTATGTTGACATTTACATAAACTCTATAGAGAACTGTAATTTTTCACTAGTTGTTCTGTTAGGATGCAGTTACTGTTAAGCTAAATGGAAGCTGCATATAAAACTGTTGTTCTGACATTACTGGCAGCTAGACAGAACTTGCCTGTAAAACTTTGTTGTTTTAACATTTACTATCAGCTGGACAGATATAGCATAGACAGAACTGACACGTGAAACAGTGTCACTGAACATTTTTACTGAATGGAACTGTTAGCAGATCAAGTACCTCCGAGATTGGTACCAGGTGTATAACTAAGGTTTTTGTGTAACTAAGGTGGATGTGTAAATCGGATGGTATTTGTGGCAGGTGTGTAAATGACATTAATTTTGTTTCATATGATAATTTATCCTTTTCCACAGAATCCTTTAGCCATTCCTCAACAAATTTTGACAACATTATTGATTTCATATTGCCCACTGAGAAGTGAAACAATTATTATACTAAAAGTAAGAACAGCACAGAAAATACAAAATCTTTGAAACTACAAAGCAATACAGAGAAAAGGACTATCATCAATAATTAAAATTCATTGTGTTATAAAGACATATAAAAAGTATCTTTCGTGCATCATGCATCCTCTATTTTAGTAAGCTATTTTAGCATCAGGAACATCACCTTTAATCAAGCTATTTTAGCATCAAGAACATCACCTTTAGTCAAGCTATTTTAGCATCAAGAACATCAGTTTTAGTCAAGCTATTTTAGCATCAAGAACATCACCTTTAGTCAAGCTATTTTAGCATCAAGAACATCACCTTTAGTCAAGTTATTTTAGCATCAAGAACATCACCTTTAGTCAAGCTATTTTAGCATCAAGAACATCACCTTTAGTCAAGTTATTTTAGCATCAAGAACATCACCTTTAGTCAAGCTATTTTAGCATCAAGAACATCAGTTTTAGTCAAGCTATTTTAGCATCAAGAAAATTACCTTTAGTGAAGTTATTTTAGTATCAAGAACATTACCTTTAGTCAAGCTATTTTAGCATCAAGAATTACCTTTAGTCAAGCTATTTTAGCATCAAGAACATCACCTTTAGTCAAGTTATTTTAGCATCAAGAACATCACCTTTGCTTATAACAGCTATTTGCTGATACAGCAATTTCTATTTATTGCTTCTCCACTTCATTAAGAGATTATTCAATGTAATTGTACTTAGTAAGTTATAAAATACTGCATATATGACAGCACCATGACACTTGTAAGCATTGTGTACTGAAATACATTTTGCTGATTATTATAATTTTTTAATAATTTATAGAATTGCAATAGTATGCATTAGAAAATATGCTTGTAAACACTGACGTTTGTCTGATGATAAATGCGATTATACAGTTTTTGTATAAGTTACTCTTGTATCATACTTTGCAAATCACCATGATGCTTGTAAGCATTTGTTTCATGTCATGGTCATTTAAGCATTTTGTCTGATACATATTAATATACCAGTTTATTTTGAATATGTTGAAAACTTCAGTATCGTACATATTATTATACCAATTTATTTTATTAAGTTATAAAATCTAGAATCGTACATAAAAGCATTATAATGCTTGTTGAATATTGTGCTCTGTTGAACGTTAGCTGATTTTAAGCCTATACGTTTAGTCCTTAACTCTTTCTGCTATGAGCAAGTTAATCTGGATAATTGGGTCAACTAGATTATCTTTGTGACATGATTTTGTTGTGGTATTATTTGTTATTAGTTATTTATCTGATAGGCTCTCTTCATTCCCAACATTCAATTTTATTCTGTTCTACGTTTGTTTGGTCACAATTATTTCTTGTGGTCTGTGCAGGTTTGTTTAAAACAAACAAACAAAAAATTGAAGATTAGAATTTTCTAATTTCTTGACTTTTATGAATTTAGTTCTGCTTCATGTGTACTCTAACAAGTTCATTTTCATTTGGGATGAGTGATGTAAATAACTTTTTATTTGGGGAGTATAGGGTATATGAAAGCAAAAGTTAATACACATTTTTTGTCATATAATAATAAACATATGTAAATTTAATTATAAATTTAATCCATTTATAGTGTGAAATTAATCATGTATTAATTAATCATTGTGTTAGAAATGTATGTCCTTTAGTCAGTAATGATAATTGAATGAGTACAAGGACTCTGAAATAAAATAGGTATGCTCCGTGTAAAATCTTGCTACATGCTGTAAAGTCTTGTTGTAGTGGTAAAGTTGACAGGAAAAATAGGAATCACACAAGCAAATATTCAATTTATGAAATGTGCAAAATTAGCTCATGCAACGTCACTTCTCAAGAACTTATCTCGCATCCAACTGCTTCATCAGTGGTCTTGCAATGCGGCTTTTGGCAGACTTTGCAATGACAAAATTGTCGGTATTTAAGAAATTAACAAACGGACTACATGAATGGTTGAGTGGCATTTTTCAATAAGCATATTCTAGATGACACAGTAAATTGTCTACTATCATCTGTATTTAAAATTATAAATATGCAAGCCAGAACTTTATTCTAGTTATTACATGTAATGTATTATATCTTAAATATGCAAGCTTGATTCTATTTGTATACAAATCTGCCTTGGCTTGAAATGTACAAATGTCCATATAAATATAATACTCCTCTATTATCTGCAGGTGTTAGAAGTTGTACTACAGCCTATTGTTTCAAACTGATCAAGATATATACCTATCAGCAGTGTATTATTTACATAAATCTATTCATTTTTGCAAAGAGAAAATAATTTAATTTCGGTGTTCTCATATATTCGATTATACACAACTAAAATAGTGTATTTAAAAGAAATGTATTAACTAATAATGAAAATAATTAAACAATTCACTGAAATAACAATTACAATATTATCAGTACAATATATACACTTATCATATAGCAGGTCTAATCAGTGTGAGCAAGTTTGAAGTTTAATGATGAGATTATACCAAGGCAATTCATATTTGTGGCATTGTAAATGATAAGTACTGTATTGAAAGTTGCTTTTATTTTTGTTTTTAAATAAATTAAACCAGATGTGCTTGTAACAGTGATATCGCTAGATAAAAATTATATGCTCATTATATATATTGCACTTATTTAAAGTTATTTTATGCAAGCTTGAAACTGTTGTGCGTGGGAATTGCTACAAATTTTTCAGTGTAATTTTGTGTAGTGTTAAATAAGATGTAACACAACCTCTCTTCTCTTTCCAATACTCTTGTTACTGCAGGGTAAGTTTCACATAATTAAATGTACATAATTTGGGGGGTTTTTTTAAGTTTTTCTTTGTTTTTAACACAAAATACAATCAATATAGACATAAAAATAAGTTGAGCAATAAACCACCATTTGGACTGCATGCATTTTTTTCTGGTTCTTGGTATGTCAGTAGATTCAACCACTTAAAATCACACTTGATCAGAACAAAATTAACTTTCCACTTTTGTCCCTCAATCATCAAATTGTGTATTGATATAATTTGAAAGGCACTCCATTGTAACCACTGTTTTTAAAATAACAGGAGTATCTGTAAACAACACTTCATAGGGCTAAAGTTATATTGCACATGGAAAGTATTAATCGATGTTATTTTTACTGCAATATTTAAGTTCTTAACACACACAAAAATTAGCAGGGAAAAAAATGGGGGAGGGAAAGTTAATGAAAATATAACTCTAAATAAAAACACAGGTCATGTTTGGACTGTCATGTATGGAGAAACACTCCCATATAATTTATTGTAATATTCTGTAAAATTATTTGATATAATATTTCAAAATTCAAGCCTATTTTTGATCTGTCAGACAACCCCACTCATATGGCATTTTGTATTTTTTCATCATTTGCATTGATAAAAGAAATGTGCATAATCTCAGCATGATTTTGTGTATGAAATAAAACTGTCTTTTATTTCATATTTTATATAATTGTTTTCAGTCAAATAATGAATTAATCAGGTAAACCAGAAGGTATGGATGTAACTGAAAACACAAAAGGTTGCCCCTTATCACATAAAAGTCAAAAATACATTCAATTAAAAATTTTCTTTTAATTCAGAATTTAAAATGTAGACCTAAATATAGATCCCCATAATGAGGGTTGGGGGGAAAAAAAACAAAAGTTTTAAGCTGACAGGGGAATACACAGCTTGTTGAAACTAAACTGTAACATTTAATGATGATATGGAACTTGGATAATGAATGCCATTTATTCCTTTAGCAGGTAAATCCCATCAGTAAACAGTGCACAAAATTGAAAACCCTCTTCTCAGCCTCCAAATTTAAGTACTTTAAAAAAATAATATATATTATATCAACTTTTAAAATAAGAACCAATGAAAATTGCATTTGTCATAATTGTGAGATAGAAAGGTATATACATTTATATGTGTTATACAGAGACAGCTATTAGCCTGGCTATGGGGGAGATTGGGTGGTGGTGAGTACTGACGTTTGACTCTTCTTATGTATGTCAGAGATATGTATGTATGTGAGTACTATATTCCTGCTCTGGCAATCCAAAGTATAGTTTGAGAGTGTTCATACTGCCATATTTCAGTGGGGTTCATCGTAGAAATATTAGTTTAACCTTTTTCTTGCCAGCTTTGTTTAACTGTGAAAAATAAAACTGACAGATTATTAACAAAATCTTCTACTGTAAATAATTTCCAGTTTGGGTGATCATAGTAATTTTCAGCAACATAACCTCCACAAAGTATAGGAAACTTTATTATGCAAATAGTTCAGGTTGTGAGCTGTTTTCAGTATCAATTTATAAAGTTTACAGTTTTACTTCTCAATTATAAGAATTTAATTTTTTTATTGCAATTTTTAGCTTTTCTTATATTTTAAAAGATTTTTTTTAATTTAAGAGATAGAATGTTTATATTTTAAATGAAGACTTTTTGAATATTTTTTTTTCCTTTTTTGGAGATGAGGTGTTTTATTTTTTATTTGACTGGTTTATTTTTTAAAGATATATTTAAAAAGCAGTAGTAACAAAGTTCAACAAAGTTCTTGATTTGTTAATGAAAGCATTCTGATCTTACGACAGCATGGTAGATTTTTTAAAATCTATATGCTACTTAGTGGATAATGAGTATGTGAATGTGTGTGCACATGCAAACACAGAACTATTTAAAATTCAGATAATGAAAAGTACACTGCTATACCTTTGGGAAGAGGTCAGGGGAGTAGTTGATGAGTTATGTTTTTATTGCCCACCACATGGTTAACTAAGCAACCACCCTACATTTAGAAAACAAAACTTTTTGTGCTACCAGTCATCACTACTGTTACATGTTTTTATAATTATGAACTCTTAATTTTATTTATTTATTTTTTCTGTATGATATTTATGCAGATAACAATTTCATGACAAAATGTTTTTCTGACATATTTTAAAGACGTCACTACAACAGGTTTTGTTATGTTTTGCATTTCCTAAGTACATGGAGTTTTTCCTAGTGCAATTGCAATTAGTGTTATTGTTATTCTTCAGGATCCCTTGTCATTCCAAGAGTATAATAAGATTGCATTGTTTTCACATTCCATGTTACAACCATGTTTTTATACACTTGTTTTATTTGTCTACTGTCCAGAATTAGTGACAGAATTCATGTTTTCATCAAGAAAAGTGCAAAAGTAACTTTCCATAAGAATACAGTGTATTGAGAAATTCTCCTGCCTGATGCTGTCTTGTTTATTTACACACTGTCATTCTACAAGAAAATGTACTCTGAAGTTCTGTTAATTGCAGGATATGGCTTAAACATGTTAAAGGCAGGTACCAGTACCTTAAAAATATTTTTGATAGATTATATTTTTGTCAGATTCTTGCCAGATTATAAACAGAATGTAAACTTTAATTTTGGTCCAGTCTACAATTCAGATGCAAATTGCAATAAATATACTAAAGATTTTAGGTCAAGAGTGCCTTTGTATTCTATTTCTTGATAATCACAGTTTCAGCTTTATCCAATACAGAACTGCTTTCTATATAATTTGTTAACTGCATATTTGATGCAAAAATAAAAATCATTAAAACAACCATTACTGTTTTGTTACATTTTTCTCTATCTTAGCGATGATGGATGAAATAAAGAAACAATAACACACAAAATTTGTACAGAAATTCTTTTTAAAACAATATCACTGAAGATGTTTAGAGTATCAATTGAAAGAATGCTAATGAGATGTCAAACTGGATGTGTAGTAAGAAAATAACATCAGTGTCCAGAAAACAAGATCTGGAATGCAGATCTGATGATATCCAAGCTACGTTGCTGGTCATTCCAGTCCCTGTTTGAGTCGGTAACTACTATCCAGAATGTGTCAGATGCACAACACATGTCCTCACTCTCACACCATATATTACACTTTCCCAAGGAAATTAATGTTGTTTAATGATGCTTCACACCATATATTACACTTTCCCTAGGAAATTAATGTTGTTTAATGATGCTTCACTTGCTGCAGATGAACGAATGACTTCTGTTTTCAGATGCTTCTTAAAAATGCAATTGTACACAACTTCTACACAATTCTTCACCACACAATCAAATACACACTTCTAATGGTGGTTCGCTTGATGGAAATGATGATGATGTGAATGTTGTACTGTTTGTTTTGTATCATGACAATGTCGATGTTCTGTACAACGTCCACACACTTCACCACAAGATCAAATACAATCGTGTTTTAATGAAGGCTCCCTTGATGGAAATGACGATGCGAATGTTGTACGGTTTGTATCATGACACTGTCAATGTTCTGTACAACTTCCACACACTTCACTGCAAGATCAAACAGAGTCTTGTGTTTTAATGGTGGCCAATGATGGAAATGATGATGCAAATGTTATCATACAGTTTCTATTAGGATGTATCTTGTTACTTCTAATGTTCTGTAGAACTTCCACAACCTTCACTGAAGGATCAAATACAGTCGTGTATTAATGGTGGCTCACTTGATAGAGATGTTGATGATGCGAATATCATCGTATGGTTTGTCTGTTTTAGGATGTGTCTTGACACTGCTGATATTCTGTACAACTTCCATACCCTTCACTACTCGACCAAACACGGTGTGTTTATTGTCCAGCCAGGGCTGCAGCAAAAATCAAAGTACTTTATAGACTAAATAAAACGAAACTCAATTTAAACATAAAATAACTTCCTGAAATTTACATGCAGACTAAACAAATGTCAACAAAAAATTTAGTAAATATAATCTGTTGCATACAAATTAAAGATTGTTTCTTTTTTGTGAAGGAAGAAACTAATGCCCCTTTTATAAAGCAAGACAAAGGGTGAACCAATATTCCTTCCCAAATACCTAACCCACAGTATTTTCAAACAAAATTACTTTTACCCTAACAAATGGTTCTTGCACACTTTGTAACATGATAATGCATGCTGAAAAGTATGCACTATTACAATAAAAATTTGTTCTAAAATCACAAGTTGGTTTGTGTAATACACCTTTTAATAGCAGTTTACAAAATACTTTGAATACTAAAAATCATGCTTGGCTGCTTTAGAAAAGAAAGGAAAATAAATATTTAACACACACTTTTCTTGTAAGATTGCATACCTTAAAAAACAAACCGAGTAAGAGGAAACAGAATATTTTTGTTTTTAAGTTTATATAACTTACAACAAGAAGTTACAAATTCTGAAAGAAAAAAATTCCTATTAAAAATGTGTTTAAAACATTGAAACATGTGAAATTGTACATAAAGAGCACAAATTAAACCCACCGTTGGTACAACTGTAATAAAAAACTGTGAGCCATTAGTGTTCGGTCCAGCATTGGCCATAGAAAGAGTGTATGGACGATCATGACGCAAGTTTGGGTGAAACTCGTCTTCAAATTCACCACCCCAGATTGACTCTCCACCAGTACCATTGCCTGGTATTATAGTAAAAACATTTATAAGTCATTGTCACACAGTACCATTGCCTGGTATTATACTTTATAGTTAAAAAAATTATCAAATTACAATATTCAGGAATGTATATGTCATTGTCATACAATAATGAAAGTTATCAAAGTAGTTATTCAGGTATCTCTAATAAGTAATAAATGAATGTATTTCATTGATACCTTAACTGAAGTCTCAGAATACCAAGCAAGTCAGACATCTAAGTTACCATGGGAAAAAGTTGTTATGGTTTTGCAATCTTCTGCAATGCTTTGCAACATACTAAGCTGTTTCCTGCCTGGGTTGTTTTCATGATGGCATGGTTTGGGTTTCATTTTCCTTGGTATCTCCAACATCATTAGAAATGGTATGCGAACTACTATCAAATGAACTTTCACTGTCATCAGCAAGAATTGGATCAAAGTGGTACAGTGTACCAGAGAAAATTACTTTGGCGGCCATTTGACTCCCATTCATGACGTCACTTATGCTTGATTTTACCCCGAGGTTTTGGGATTGTGTGTCTTAGTAAAAGGGCAAATCTCATTCACAAACTGTTTTACCTAGATTACATTTCACTTGGTCTTTAAGCTTTTAATAACCTGATGACAGGATGTTTGAGGTAAATAGGCTGTATCTTCAAGTTTTTAATAACCAGATGGCAGGTTGAGGTAAATAGTCTGTATCTTAAAGCTTTTAATAACCTGATGACAGGAGGTTTGAGGTAATTAGGTTGTATCTTAAAGTTTTTAATAACCAGATAGCAGGCTGAGGTAAATAGTGTGTATCTTAATGCTTTTAATAACCCAGTGACAGGATGTTGGAAGCTGTTTATTCTTAGGTAAATAGTCTATATCTTAAAGCTTTTAATAACCTGATGACAGGATGTTGAAGCTATTTACTTTGAAGTAAATAGTCTGTATCTTAAAGCTTTTAATAATCTGATGACAGAATGTTTGAAGCTGTTTACCTTGAGGGTCTCCAGTTTGTACCATAAAGCTTTTAATAACCCGATGAAAAATATGATTGTTGTAATAACCATTGCGGCTGTGCACACAAAAGTTTTCCACAGTCTTTGGACACCTGTTAATATCATAAAGTAGCATTATAAAAATATCACATTATGGCTGCAATGTAAGATTCATAGCAAAATTATTCTATCATGGTTGATATATTTCCCTGTGAATCTGTTAGATCTCTTTTAAATTACACTTCGCAAATTTAATCTTTATTTTATATTTATGTTTGCCATTACTTAAAAATCAATAATGAGCTCTAGTGGCTAGTGGTGTATGGGCCTTTTCCTTAATAACGGGCTTTAATGGCTACAATGTTACAGAGATGAAAATATGAATGAACTGATGTTTTCTAGAGAAATAAATGGGTGAAAAAACAATGGACCAATTCATATCTAGAGATATTACAGAAATAAAGCATGAATGGACTTATGTGCAGCTAGAGATATTATTGAGGTGAAACATAAATGCCTAGTGATATTACAGAAATGAAAACATGAACGGATTTTACAAATACAAAACCATAACTGTATGTGTGGCGGAGTAAATTTGCCCACTCCTATTTCTAAACTTAACCTGTTATATAAACTGTTAAACTGTCGAGCGGCTTTGAGTATTCCCTATGGTTGTATTTTTGTGTCAGAGTTGGAGTAAAGTCAGTAAACACCCAAGTTCAAAACATCATAGAAATTGCTGATGCAATGCAAACTAGTTCCAACCGGATGAGTAGTTTTATTACTTATGAGAACGAGAGCCAATGGACTGAGATCAAAAAGTTTATGGAGGACAGTAGCTCATGACAGACAGTCTTTCAAACTAGCAAAGCTGGCTTCACACTTCTTGTTCCAAATCACTATCTCAAGTTTGCCTTTCCTCGTCAAATCAATGAGTGGTTTGGCGATGCACTGAACGTGGGAATGAATTCTCTATAGTAACTGGCCAACCCCAAAAAGGATTTAACATTTGTCTTGGAAATAGGTTTCTCCATCTCTTCAAGTTTTCTTACTTTTTATGCCTCAGTCATCTTTTTCATTGTATCTGTTATATGTATATTTGATTTTTGATTTAATAAATTTATTGACCTTCTTACGCATATTCATAACCTTATGTTGAAGAAGAAAGTGAGATGTTTGGGGCTCGCTAAATATAGATTAAAGACGGATTTGTCTTCTCATTTGGTAAGAAGTTTTCCACATACGGAAATAATGTGTGATGGTAAATCAAAATGTTTGTCTTTAATGCTGTGGAAGAGAGAAAATGTTTTACTGCACCCGCATATCCGCCAATTAAGAGAGATGAGTGGTGTCTGCTAGAGAATTATTAAAAATTTTATAATTATTAATTATAAAATAAATCAAGATTCTCATCACTTGTAATTAGTTTTGGATGATTAATTAATTAATAATAATAATAACCATTAACTAGGTGGCGTTAGCGTTACAGTATGAAATGTAGCTAGTGATAGGGTACAGTGATAAAGATAGAATGGAATTAATATTTGTTAAAGATATGTTATGCTTATAGTAATGAAAACATGAATGGACTGACATACAGGTTGTGGCAGCTATATATAAGAAAACGTGAATTTGCTGGATGAAAAAAAATACAGTTAATTGAGAGAGAGAGAGATCTGTAAATGTAAGCAACGTAACAAGCTATGCCATAGTAAGAGTGTGTGACTACAGAAGGATGTATTAGAACTAAAAGTGTGACTAGAGACAAGATACATTAGAACTAAAGGTGCAACTACAGATAGAAACTTAAGGGCCATAGACGGCACAGGCATATATGGTGAAAAGTCAAAAAAAGCAAAATAGATTATTTCATATTTGCATTCTTAAATATGTTCTCTTTCAGGATTTTATATTTTAGAAAAAGTTTATATTTTGTGTTAATAAAGTTGTTTTTCAAACCTCAAACAAAAAGTGTAATATGAGAACTGATGACCTCAAGAAAAAAATGTAGTGAGAAAACTGATTTACCTAAAGCAAAAAACTATAATATAGCAAAGTGTGACATGAGACAAAATACACTAATGATGTGATGAAAGATGAGGTTGACAAAAGAAAATTGTGAACTCACTCTTTAGCAAACAACTTGCAGTTAATGTCTCCCATTGTGGTGTGGAGTGTACAGCCATCAGAAACTCTAGTGTATGCAGAGTCCTAGAAAGAATGAGACATTCTTGGTTCATGAGACATTCTTGGCTCATAAGACATTCTTAAGATATTTCTTTTGTTTTCATTCAAACTGTTCTAAACTGTTTAATACATTCTCGATAATCAAATATTTTGTTTGTTAACAGTTTATAAGAATGTAAGAACAATATTTTTTAATTCAAAATTATATTAAATTATTAGTGACACTGAAAAAGTATCACCTTCTTGCTTAATATTGACAACTAATTCCTGAACTCAGCAGAACCAAATGAACATACTCCCTCATAGGAAACCATACTTAGTGATAAATTCCTGATAAACACCAGCATTAAGTGTATGAATTCCTTCATAGGTAACCATATTTTAAGGTAAATTCCTGATAAACCATAAAAAGTGCAAAACTCACGACCCATTCCACTTCCCCAAAATAAATAAGCTCAGAAGTTTCATAGCCATAATTTTAATGGAAGGTTATGATGTTCTGTTAAAATGTTCAGTAAAATAGTCAGTCTATAACAAAAAACTATACTGCTTGGTGAAAATTTGTAGCTACCAATCTAATGCAAACAAAATGACAAGACTCCTCCCAAATGATAAAAAAAAAAAAAAATGCTGCTAAATGTCAGATTCCTCCCAAAGTAATCAAAATCTGTGCTGTTGTGTATCAGCCAACAATCATTTACAAATAATAATGACTCCTCCCAAATGAGTTAAACTGTGCTGCTGTATGTCAGCTGTCAATCTAATGCAAATAAACAGAGCTCCTCCCAAACGAGTCAATGCTGCTGTATGTCAGATGTCAATCTAAAGCAAATAAACACAGCTCCTTCCAACTGTGTCAATCAGTGCTGCTGTACGTCAATTACTGATCTAATGCAAATAATGAGAGATCCCTTCTGAGCCAAACTATATTGCCCTATGTCAACTGTCTATTTTATTTTTAAATAAATCATCTACTGAAGATTCTGTCAGTATCCTGTGGCAGAAGAGATACAAATTACATTATTCTTAGCTGATAAGGCCTGCAAATAACTGGTGCGGCATATTTTAATATCAGTAATACTAATGGGAAAAGATATATTTACATGCTGGCATCCACTTAGTTTAGACAAAGGTGAACATTTTAAAACACAAAACTTCATTTAAGCACTAGTTTAGACAAAGGTGAACATTTTAAAACACAAAACTTCATTTAAGCACTAGTTTAGACAAAGGTGACCATTTTAAAACACAAAACTTCATTTAAGCACTAGTTTAGACAAAGGTGACCATTTTAAAACACAAAACTTCATTTAAGCACTAGTTTAGACAAAGGTGACCATTTTAAAACACAAATCTTCATTTAAGCACTAGTTTAGACAAAGGTGACCATTTTAAAACACAAATCTTCATTTAAGCACTAGTTTACTAGTTTAGACAAAGGTGAACAAAACACAAAACTTCATTTAAGTACTAGTTTAGACAAAGGTGAACAAAACACAAAACTTCATTTAAGCACTAGTTTAGACAATGGTGAACATTTTAAAACACAAAACTTCATTTAAGAACTAGCACTATTTAGTGACAGAAAAAAAAATATTTTCAGAAGCAAGCTGAGATGAAATGCAAACCTGTGTGGCTGCTAGTATTTCTTCCTTTGACGGCTTTTCGTTGAAAATATCTCTCTCAGAATCTCCTCTGCAATCAAAAATATAAATGTGTCCTAAAATATATCTGAAATTAGCACTGTTACAAAAGGTTATTTTAAAAAAAAATAACAGCTATCAAACAAAAAAGACGAGAGGCAGGTTCACAGATAAAATAATCAATACAGTAAGTCAGTCAAAGCAAATGACAGGATAAAATAATCAACACAGTAAGTCATTCAAAGCAAATGATAGGATATATGTCACCTGTCACCACAAAAAGATACTTAAGTCGCGCAAGGCTAAGCCAAGAAAAATGGCAAAAACGAAGGTGGGGGTCTACGTGGGTGAAATTGAGATTTTCATTTTAGCGTGTTCCCAAACCATCGAACAACAAATTACTAGCGTGTTTTTCCTTAATTCGAACTAGAAATAGCTTTATTATTATTTTTTTGTGACCTACTGTCTAACTTCGAAGGAAAAATATGGCCCAAAAGTGCTATAATCTGACGATCGTAGACGGTAGAATCCCTGGCTGAACCTCATCATGTTGTATATCAGAATGCTCAGGAAAAAGCCTATTTTTATGCTGACGACACTGGTTATTTATAACATCTAATCAGAATGTTTTATAAGGCTGTGCTTGGCGTAAACAAAGTGAAAAGCGTCAGCCAATCCGCAGACAGTTTTATCAAAGCTTGCAAGGTTACCAAGCATGCTCTCATAAAAAGACGGTCGCGATTGGTTGAAACGCACACAAAGGAGACAGTTTCGTCCTGTAATGCGTAATGTAAACATGGAGAAACGAATCGCTAATTTGTTGAATTCATGTAAAGAAAGCAACATCTTAGAAAAAGAAAGCATTCAGATTAAAGATTTGATATCTGATTATTTTGTTAATGAGGATGTAGCTGATGGATTTTCATCTGAAAGTGACATGGACAGCGAATCGCGTGATCGAACAACGAAAAAGACGAAGCAGACGACAGTGGCACAAGCGGTGCCAGTGTGTTATTTAATGACAGTGAAACTGATAGTGATACTGAAATAGAAGAGCCAGATGTCAGCATTTGCGGACCAGGCGAAACTAGTGAAGACAGTGAACTTAAAGATTGTGAAAACTGGTCATGTGGGTGCAAACAGATCGACACTACACCAACCTGAGCCACAATAATCATTCTCGCATACAGAAATTCTAATCGTTATGGCTTAAAAAGACTGTTCTGTAAATGATGTAACAATATATTTGTTGTTTATAGTTATTACAGTGTTAGCTATTGTGTCTTCTTCAACTCTGATTGCAAATGAAGCAGATTAATATATGGTTGCTAAGGAAAAACCTCTCAGAAATGTGTTCAATCTTTGAGGCCGATTTTCTCAAAATGGCCGTCCGGACAGTAGTGCACTTCAAACAAACATAACTTTTCCATATTTTGTCCTATACTCTTTATTTTTATATCAACAGAAAGCTCTTTCAATTTTCTTTCTATTGATATATATATCTCAATACCCCCAAAATCCGACTTAAGTATCTTTTTGTGGTGACAGGTCACATATATATAACAAAACTAAAACTATGATGCATGAAACATCCTGGCAGTGAAAGGTAGCCTAACACCAATATGGAAGGCTGACCACTTTAGGTAAATAAAAATTCAATTGTATTTCACACTGTTCACATTCTGAAATCACTAACTTGTGAGTTTCTTCTGGTTCTCGCCGAGTGAACATGTAGAAACGGTTCTTTTTGAAACCTGTGCAGAAGAGAATTGGATCCTGAAAAACATTCTCCAAGAGTGGATTATCAGAAGCTACCATTTCTGCATCTAATTTCTGAACAGGTTTACCAGCACCCTGGAATAAGCTGAGATGTAGAAACCGTGTGTTCTCTGGTTTTCCAAGCATTCGAACACAGCTGTTGGTGTGAAGATTGATGACTATAACAGATTGAAATAGAGACCTAAAAGTAAATCATAAATTCATAGCAGAATTACTTTTAAAAAATCCAGTCCAGAAAACTAACTGCTCTGTAATCTAATGTATGACATTCACAAACTCGACTATACATAGATCTTATTCAAAACAATGATTATATATTTTACAGCAGAAGTAAATATTTCATCAAACAAATCAAAATCATGCTAACTTGAAGCAGTGATAAATAATTAGAATATTTTTTTGAAAACCTGTAATTATTTTGCAAAACAAACAGAAAAATAAGATAAAGAGGTATAGTAAAATAAGGTTTCCTGAATACTTACCAAATGTTCATACAATACAACAGGCAGGATATGGTTCATACAATATGGGCAGGATATGGTTCAAACAATAGGGGTAGAGGATATGGTTCATACAATAGGGGCAGGGTATGGTTCATTCTTTTGGGGCAGGTTACAGTTCATAAAATAGGTAGATCAGGGTTCACTAAACTTTATTCATGGGCCAGATAACTGATAAAATGATAAGTGCAGGCCGCATAATCATTCTATATAATACTTGCAAGCCAGAATGAAAGCTCTGGGAAAAAAAGACAAAAAACTAAGTTTAGCATTCCATGTTGGGAATGCTAATCATGGGTAAGTGGCGTGCAATGCACAAAAAACAAAGACAACCAACATATTTATTTACTAAAAAAGTTATCAAAGAAGGCGACATTAGCAAAAAGATAGCTACATCAGATCTAGATTGCACATATCTGAATCTCACAAACTAAGCAGCAAAAAGGGTTAGTGAGATTTGTGAAACTGACATTTGGCTTTCAAGATATCATCAATGTTTGGTTTGGAATTGCTGCATCCAACCAAGAGAATTGCTTTCAAGATATCATCAATGTTTGGTTTGGAATTGCTGCATTCAATCAAGAGAATTGCTTTCAAATGTTCGTCAGTCAATCTTGTTCGATATGTTGACTTCACATACTTCATTTTTGAAAATGTTTACTCACAGACATAAGTTGTTCCAAACACTGATGCCATACCAGCAGCAAATTTCTTCAGTTTCGGAAACTCAGCATCAGGTAAGCAGCAATAAAATTCAACAAGTCTTCCTTCTCTGTGCTTCTCTTTCAACAAGTCATTTGCTTGCAAATCAATGAGCTCCAACTGTAGTTCAACTGGCACATCATCAAGATTACAATCAGACAGATTCTGGAACAGAAGAATGTCACTCTCAATTCTGCAAGATCTGAAAACTCTCCCAAAAATGCTTCTTCAAGTCACGAAGAATTTTTTCGGAAAATTGAGGTCGACATCTTTGGCGATTGTAGTGCAAAACTCTTTGAAACAATGAAAATGAGAAAAGTTTTCTCCTTCCAGTTGTGCTTCAAACAACGACAGCTTTCTCCAAAATCCTTTGATGATTCTGTAGAGATCACAGACAAGGTAATCCTTTCTCTGGAGTTTCAAGTTCAGTTCATTCACGTGAGATATGATGTCATGAGCGTAGGTGGAGCTACCATGAGCCGGGGAAGGACTAGGGATGGCGCGAAATAAGCAAAGATTACAATAAAGTGAATAAACAATAAAATCTAGATACAATAATTTAAAATAGTAAATTTAAGGCACATAGCAGCCACATGTGAAGATCTCCTAGTATTCTAAACATAATATTTATATTTAAATTGTATCACAACGTCTCATGTTCCATACGTTTTATTAGTTTGGTGACCCCTGGAGTAGATGATACAGTTCATACAATAAGGGAAGGTAGGATTCATACAAGAGGGGGGAGGGTAGGATTCATATAATAGGGACAGAGGAAATGGTTCATACAATAGGGACAGAGGAAATGGTTCATACAATAGGGGAAGGGTATGGTTCATACAACAGAAATAAGGAATGATTCAGATAATAGGAGTCGGGGTATATGTACTTATAGTTATTATACAAGAACATCAGGACGAAGGAATCCATATAGACTCTTAATAAGAGAAGTGCGCACCAAGTTAAATAAACATCTAAGACAGAATCTATAGAAGGCAGAAGAGGTCTTTTGATTAATCACAGACAAAATAAATCAACCTGTACAAAATGACTACAAAGTCTTACCTTTGATGCCCAGCATGGTGGAATATAACAAAAAATATCCACTGTCATCAAACACTGAAACATGTTCAAATAAATGTGACAAAGATAAGCATCGTAAAGTACGCATTTACTTTTTTCACATTCATCAATCCTAAAAAAGATGACATGCATTTTATGTTGTCTTTAATTAAATTCATGTGAAATTCATCATTTTAATGTTGGCTTTAGTTAAAAGACTAACTGAAATTCAGCATTTAATACCATCTTTACTTACAAGACATTTAATTAAATTCAACATTTAATGTTGTCTTCAGTAGGCACAATTCAGCATTTAATGCTGGCTTTAATTTTGTCTTTACTTACAAGACATTAAGTAAAAATCAGCAATTACTGTTGGTTTTAAATAAAAAACATTAAATGAAATTCAGCAATGAATGTCAGCATTAGTTAAAAAACATTAATTGAAATTCAGCAATGACTGTCGTCTTTAGTTATAAGACATTAACAGAAAGTAAGCAGTGACTGTCGTCTTTAGTTAAAAAACATTAACAGAAAGTAAGCAGTGACTGTCGTCTTTAGTTATAAGTTTTAAAGGGTATAAGCATACATTTCCTACCACCTATTCTAAAATAATTTTTGTTTTATAAATAACCCAGTTTTCAATATTATAGTCAAAATAACATTTGTGCAGATTTAAGTTTCTAATCCAGTTCCACTCTTTGCAGATTCTGAACACCGACACAAGAAACCAGAGAGGCCCCTTTGCTTCTCTATTTTTTTAAGCACCAGAGAGTATTTTAAATAGTTTGGCTGAGTAATCTCCCCTTACAGCTTGAGAGCAAATAAGAACCATGTGAAGTAATGCACTCTGAACAGGAATCAAATGAGTGAAACTCTGGAGCTAGGAAATGCTTTCTCTACTTATATCTCACCAATTTTCCGTAATAATAAACTGCAACCACAAGTAGATCACTTAATTCTGTAGCACTAAGAATCAGAATACAAAACAGGATTTTGGCATCTTTCCAGGAGAACAGAGAGTTAGGATTTTTACTTCCTTTGTCTTATATATCAAGTTCAGTATCAGGGCTTATAAGTAACTAGAAGAGAAAGAACACGATATAATCAACTGAAAACATCATAAACACATTTTACATTAACAAAAATGCTTCATATAAATCAAAAATTACCAAGATTGCAATATCGAAAGCTGTCAGATTTTTCAAGATCTCTGTCCACAGCCAGTCTCCGTCCAAACTCCATATTTGGCACTTGCTGCTTCAACTGCTGTAATTCTGTAAACCGCTGCAATGATTCGTCAAGCACTTTCCATAGTTTTCCAGTTTCAAAGCGAAATACTCTTACCTAAAACAAAAATAAATCATGTTCCATAGATTTTTCATTTTCAAAGTGAATCTTTCTACTAAAAAAAATTTAATACTCTCACTTACAAATAGTGCTGTCAACAGATAACCTGGTTCCTGAGTATCCAATGCCGTGCTAATACCCGGGTATGGGTGCCCGTGATAACGTGGCCGATATGTCTATACATCATCTAGGGCACTGTACAGCTGAGGATGAGGCACAAAAAATGGGTAATGCAAAGGGGTGCAAAGAAAATGACAGAGGGAGAGAAAGTCAATCTGGAGGCAAGGATATTAAAATATACATGTAAGACGTAAAATTAAATAATGTCAGTAGTGGAGGATATTAAAATATACAAGTAAACTGTAAAATAATTTTACATGTGTTAGCAGGACCACATATCTGAGATTATCTTTTTAAGACTGAAATCTATGTAATAATAATACAAATTCTTTAAGACATTCTTTTAGTACTTACTAGAGGAGAGCAATTATTTTTCGGCAATGAACCTACCTTTCTGTCTGTTGCTGTAGTAGCCATCAGTTTGCCATTTGGAGAGAATGTAATGGCAATGGGTGCGGCCTTACACTGAAAAAGAAAAAAATCATGACATGCAGAAAAACTACTTAAATTGTAAAATACATATATTATAAAACTTGTATCTCGGGCCAGACAAACTGAGTAACAATTAAAAAATTACAAGTTTATGATAAATCTGAATGCAGAGTTCTGGTTTTATATGCCATTATATGCTGCTGGTCATGGACACTTTTAACATTTAAAACATTAAATAAATTTTAAATAAACAATATAATTAGTGAGTAAAAAACAGAAAGAATGACTTTATAGAGTCAACTGAAAGACAATCTCTAATATTATTAACATAATTCATCATAAAGATACAATGGAATTATTAATATCATAACATATCTTCATACCTCAAAGTAGCAATATGTGAATAATCAACATTACAACTGCTGGATTTTGTAAAAGTGCCAGTCCTGGCGCATTATAAATTGTGTCCTAAAATAAAGCATGTAGATTAAAATACTAATCTGTATCTAAATTGTTCCTGCAATGTTAAATTGTACTTGATTTTTAAATGATAAAATAAAAAATACAGATATTTTAATTAAACTTTAAATGTGTACTCAAAAGGTGCCTCAGTATATTTTCTCATCCTTTCACATATGGTCGTAGTAAGGGTTTATATTATAATACTTTTATTTGCTTTAACAACAAAAACAAAACTTTAAGTCACCAAATTGAATGGCAACTTTAAGCTGTGCCCATATATATTTTTTTTAAAAAGAAAGGAAATCGGTTTACCTTAAAAAAATCAAAGAGGTCTGTCTCTGTCTTGTACTGCCACTGAATATTTTTTGGAAACTGGTAGTCATTCCGCGGTCCACACCAATACTCTATCATATTGCTTTCATCGACTGAAACTGCCACTCCAGCCACTGCATTGTACTGAAAGAGAAAACAATGTTCTCATTTAATCACAAGAACTCCAATGTTCTCATTTAATCACGGGAACTCCAATATTCTCATTTAATCACGAGAACTCCAATATTCTCATTTAATCACAAGAACTCCAATATTCTCATTTAATCACAAGAACTCCAATATTCTCATTTAATCACAAGAACTCCAATATTCTCATTTAATCACAGGAACTCCAATATTCTCATTTAATCACAAGACCTCCAATATTCTCATTTAATCACAGGAACTCCAATATTCTCATTTAACACAGTCCACCTACCAATTTTACTTAACTGCTGTAACATAACTGAAAAATTAACAAATATAAATGTAAAACACTAACTGTGACACCAACGCCACTTAGTTAATGGGTATGAATTATTATTACTTAATTGATCATCCAAAACTAATTACAAGTGAAGAAAATCTTAATTTATTTTATTAATGATCCTCGTCTCTCACTTGGCGGATATGCGGGCACTGTAAATATTTTTTCTCTTCCACAATATTAAAGATAAACATTTATGGTTAAACAATCTTTCCCTAGGTGGAAAACTTACTTTAAAGGAGGAGACAAATCCATCTTTAATCTATATTAGCTAGCCCCCATCCACCCACTTTCTTCTCCAACATAAGGTTATCAATATGCTTAAGATCAATAAATTTAACAATAATCAAATATACATATGACAAATACAATGAAAAAGACTACTTGACATCAAAATTTCCACGAAGCCATGTTTGAAGAATTTCTACATTTCACAATCTTATATTCCCAGAAAATATAATTCAACAATTCAATATAAATTACAGGGAAATTCTTATCAGAGAACAGAAATGGAGTTATTAGAAATAAGCAATAATAGATTTTTACATAACCTGAATTTAAGCGTGGTCTCAACAGTCCTTTGCACGCTTTGCCACAGTGTCACAAGTTATTGTCCACAGTTATTAACAACAGTTCCAGGTGCTTCACTTGTACACTGAAAGCACTGTTCTGCTACTTGTTCTCTCGAGTTAACCTGAATGCCCTCTTCACCGTGTCAATTCCTTCATGCAGAACAACAATTGTAGCGATTTCTAGTAACTTCGCTGTACTAGAAATCACTCCTCGTAGTCAGCAATACTTCCACCTTACATCAATGGAGTGCCATGTATTTTTGCAATTATATGCTGCAGTAGTAGAGGCTCCCCACATCTATTACAGTCACAGTGGCTTACAATCAGTGAACAGCAGATTCAAATAGAAGGTAGTAAAGGCTGCTTGTCCCATTAAGCTAACAGCCACCTTTCGAGACCAGACTTCTTCTTGCCACTTCCAAATTCAAAAGTGATTAGACAATAGATTTCTCTAATGCAGGTAAACATTTAAATCTCAGTCTATTGGATGGTCTCATTCTCATAAATCATAACCACTGGATAATAAAAACTACTCACTGGTTTGCATTACATCAGCAATTTTTAGCACATTCTCGACTTGAGTTGTTTACTTCCAAATCTGACTCTTGCAAAAATACCATCGTTAAGGAGTGCCCAAGATCGGATTACTCTGACAATTTAACAATTTATATAGCAATTAAATTTAAAATAGGGATAGGCAAATTTACTCCCAACCACTGTAATGATCTGAAATGGTAACTCAAATCAGATCAACACAAACTCTAGTATGTGTGGACTGAGGGGAGGCCTGATTTCCACTGAACAACCTTACTGCTATCACTAAAATCACTAACATTCATTTTAGTACTGACATTATTCATGAGTCACATGCCAGAAGTCCACAAGTCTATTCTCGATTAGTAGAAAATTGACATTAGAGTATCGTAATTAAAGTTACAATCATAATCGCACTTAAAGCTAATGTTCATTAATCAATAAATAGTTTGCCACTAGAACTACTTGAGTAGCTATTTTGTTCACATCAATCTTCTAAATAATCAGGATTTCGGGGGTGGTAGGGGGCTTAGAGGTTTTAACTATTGTCTATCTTATATTCATTACATCATTCATAGTTACTCTGGTGGACCAGTCCTGGAGTATGGACTCTGCTTGTAATTTTAGTTAGTGCAGGGAGGGTAGGGTGCATTCACACTAACTACCATTTATCATGACCACCCACTCCACCATTGGCCATACTCAATATACATATTCTTTTGTAACCAATCAAATGGGTTTCATCCGATTACCTCCACTTTGACAAATCACCTAAAGTTAATTATTCAAGGCTAAACACCTGCCATGTTCTTAAACCAAATGAGTATTTTATTATACAAAATAAACAGGTTATTTGTGCAGGTTCTCATTCTCACCTTGATAAACATTATCGGGCTGAAGTGTATTTTATCCAGCGTCTTCAATGCATCATGTGTACCCTGACCATCATACACACGGATGACATTACTGCCTTTCTCTGCACTTTAAGATGACCAGGGATTAAAAATAAGAATAAATAAAAACTGAAACAATATCTCATATCGTGATATACTTACATCATTTTAAATATGCTTCAGGGGACCTCAACCTGATCAGCACATCACAAGTCATAATATATAACTATATCAATATCATAAAAAATAAAAGACAAGTAAAGCTAAATATCTAGCAACTGGATCTAAACAAAAACCTGAGGCATAGATAGGGCATTTATCATGGGGGCCAAGAACACCAAGACCAAGCTACTAGGTCTTCAGAAAAGAAAGAAAGAAAACATGCTACTGGGCCCAGAGATAAAAATGAGCTATAAAAACATTTCAACTATAGCCACTCCTAAATAGTAATAAATTTTGGATGGGAAAACATAAGATAGCTATGCTGCTGGATTTAGAAAAAAAATTGGAAGTACTATTCATACAGGTATAAGACTTAAGATCTAAGCTACTGAATCTAATGAAAACTGTGGGCAGAAACCAAAGTATGACAGCTAAGATAGCTACAATACTGAATCTAATAAAAAAATTTAGACAGGAATTCAAACAATCTATTACAACTAAATTTCTTAAACTACAGGGAAAATGACTGATAGGAAAATGTAAAATAATAATGGTACAAGAGTAATAACATTTTCAGGTCAGGTAAGTTTTGAATGCAAACAACAAAAACCGCAAATAAAGAAACAGTGCTTACATCGCCAGTGCAGCTACTGGATCACCTGAAGTAAAAATCCAGCCACAACAACTAGGTACATATCCAATCCGTAGCATGTTGATCATATCTGCAAAGAATTTGTCACATTCTCCAGATTCAAAATTGGGAGATTTTTAATATGCTTTCACATATGTTTTCAAAATTACTCTCTCAATATATTAGACATCTACTGGGATAAGTGGGAAACAAAACCCTTTTATCATAAATCTATTTGATTCTTGGAGAAAATCATTTAATTTTAAAGAAAAGTTTACACTGTAAAGAATCTTGAGTATATTGTACACTTTTTTTTAAAGTTTCTTTGTCAGGGTGCACATTAAACTGTTTAAAGATTAATTTTGCCACTTCTGTGTCAGAAGGAAATGAAACATGAAATCAACATCAATAGTAAATGGTATAGATTTTGTGAATGAGTAGACCCATTACAATTATAATTGTGGTAATAAATAGGCAAAGCGCAGCAAACTTTTTAAAAGTTTTTCAGCTCCAATAAAAAGACTGTCAAGAACTCTTGGCATCACTAAGAGTCAATACTTTTACTAAGCCTGAATGTTTTGAGTATGGCATTAAAAGTAGCTGACTTTATACATATTTCATAGTGATTCAATGAATCATGTAAAGCTAGAGCTATTCCAATGGACAATCACCAACAACTAGATCGATTCTATTACACAGAGCTAAAACTGTTCCAGCGGACTACTCAAAAGTGTCCAGCCAGCTTATGCAGGTGCTCAAAGTGGACTTTTAATGTAAACTCCTTGAAGAACGCACATAGTTGTTTTTTTTTTAATTTGCTTGAATAAAGAATGAAAAAGAAAGAGATACCAATAAATATGTCATAAATAGCAGTACAAAGCTTCAATCCAATACAAAGAATATAAGGTATGGAACCAATATAAGATTGGCAAAGTCAGCTTGTGCATTATATATAGGATTAAAGAGCTTTCCATTATGATATAATTAAAAGTTAAGGTGTGCATTATATATAGGATTCAAGGGAAAATTAAAAAGATGCACATATACATGAATGCACATTATAATTGAGATTTTACAGTAATGAATAAATTTGTTTTGGTGCGTATTAAATATAAATGCACATTATAACTGAGATTTTTCAGTAATAAACAATCAACAAACAAATCCTAATAAAGATAAAATAAGTCATACTCTTACTCATATTAACCACAAGTCAATAATAAATCTGGATTTTTTTGCTGTCATCGTTTGAAGACAGCATGTTTAACAACATAACAAAATTAATTTATACTTCCTCGAACAGATAAACAGAAATGAAAGGTTATTTTGTTTTACAAAAAACAAAAACAAAAACTAATCTAAATATAGCTTTCCTAGCTACTCTTTACCTAGATTCAAAGTAACAATCGCCTTGTGTTAACTTTCACTTCTTCATGAGAATTAGAGAGGCATATGATTTGTATATTTTCATGTGATAGCGTAGTAGTAAGACAAGAGAAATTGGAGACACTCATAACATTAATTCAGCTAAAAGTAAAAATAAAAATAAAACTATACTGAAACTAAAAAAAAAAAATGTATGTATTGGATAAACTGGAAGTTTGTTCAAGCAAAATTAAACAATGCAAAATGATAATGACGAAATAGTAAACATGATATTCAATTTGCTTTCAAACAATATAATGAAAGTAAACATACCAAAGTTTACAACATCAAAGACTTTTGCTGTTTTATCATCAGACACTGTGCAACACATTTCTCCATTAGGACTCAAGGCTAGGTCAATTATGGTTCCTACGATACAAACCAAATTGCAATGCATACAAATATAAAAACGATGTAATTGTAAGTCAATAATTTTTGACTTCTAAACTGCTAAATATATCTTTCTTAAGTGTTTACAATTACAAACTAGTCCAAGGATGTTATATAACAGTGCATCCAAATCTATGACTATCAAGTACATAGTCCAATACTAATTTCTCGCCTGTATTAATTAATTTTTTTAAAAATAACATAAGTAATAAAAATATATTTATGTAACAATAATAATTTAATACAACATATTTAAATTAAATAAACAGGTTTTCAAATATAAATTACAAATGCTCACCTAACAAAATCAACTTAGTTTACTAACTAATAAAACTGGTCCTACTGGACTTATCTTACTAGGTTGGGCTATCTATCCATTTCCACAATAAAAGGCACAAGACTTATACAAATCTTAAGATTATTTTAACACTCTTAACCATTTCTATAACTCACTGAGATATTTAGAAATTACATCTCTCATTACTGACTTTTCTTACCCAGATATAATCTGGGGAACATTTTCATATATATTTTTCATCATGTGCAAAAGAGCTGGGCAATATATATAGTGGAAACAATGATAAAGTTATGTACATTTTACTGACTTTGTTTTCTTTTTTTAACACATAAATGTCAGGATGTTTGAGTCATTGTTTCCTTGACTAACAAAGTTCAAGACAAAAACACATGGCATAGCAGTATTAATAATAAAAACAACAATAGCCAGAAAATGTTAATCAGCGACATTTGCAAACTAAATAAAAAATAAAACATAGGTGCTTAAAATTACAAGTAACAGCAAAAATCTGATACATTACTATAACTAAAAACAGAAACAAACCCAAATGACTTCTGAAGTGCTTGACAAACTCAATTCCACATTCTCCAGCTTTCTTCCAGAATTTGACGTGTCCATCACAGCTTGCAGTCACAAGAAACCCATTCCTACAAAGGGTCATTGGTATTAGGCTAATGCTTAGATATTATAATTATGTCAGACTAGTGATTTAAAAAAAAAAATCAGCTCCATCCACCAGAATGTGTATTGAATAGCAGGCAAAAAAGGTGGGAGGGGGGGGGTAATTTTAACCTGACATGGAAAACCCAAGATCATATATAATATGACAAAATCAGAGAATTTCAAAAAAATAATGAATGGGAAACTAACTAAAATAAAAGGGAACATGAGGTAAAATATTCAATTATTCATGCAAAGGAGACCACACACATCAATATTTACCATCATTCAGAGGTCATATAACATTTCCAGAATATCTCATGTAAAATTAAGAAAGTACATGGTATGCAGCAGAATGTTGGAAACAAAGTTTACTAAGTAAGGTTAATTAATAATAGTTTGGGGGAGATAAAATCAATATGCTACACCCAGCCTGGAAATAAGGAATTTCAACAAATAATGCTAAAATGCTGGTCAAAATTCGGTCACTGATCTTAGTACATACAATATGTGGGTTCTGGGCATCAATGCTGTTTTACTATACAACACAATCGAATCACATCTCTGTTAGCTGTTTTATTGGATGTTGGCTGGAATTTATATTTAAGGAGATTATGTCATTCCAATTCTAGGAATATATGTGTGGTTCAGATCTCATTCTCTATGTGGATGTGTTTATTTGCACACCTAAATGTGTATGTAGATGAGTGCAAGCACATGTGCACATGAGTCTGAATTATTATTATTTTATTTATATATATATTTTTTTTTTTTTTTTTTTTTTTTTGGGGGGGGGATAAAAAATCAGAAGAAAAATGCTTTTTATTTTTACTTAACGAAGAGATCTTAAACTAGAAGTAGAAGTGTACACAAATCACTACCAGCATACACTAAAGAATATCATTATAAATACAGCTCCACAACATGAAAAATACATTATACTAAATACACTAAAATAAACTAAATTGCAAGTATACTATCATTTGCCTCAAAGCTAACATAATACATAAAATGCCATTTCATTTTTTCATGATATCTACTTAGCCTTAGAAAGATAGATATGTACATTTTAAAAAAAGACACTTACTTAGCCACAGCCAAATGTGTAATGGTGTCTCGATGCATGTAACTGGTCTCATAGTACTGGGCACAAGGGAGACTATCCAAGTAGACATGCTCATATTCCAAAACTGATAATTGTGGTAAAATAGAAATAAAGCCAAGATAATTACTTCTGCTCAATTCTTTTTAAAGCATAAACAAAATGCACCCTATAGCTGTTTATACAACAAATATATACACATATATTAAGGAGAAACAGTTGAAAATTACTCTCAAGATCACTGTTTAGGGGATAATTAAAACATGACATTTTCAGTCAAATTAAACATATTTCTACCTGTCTTATACAAGATGAGAAGCTGAGATACAGATTGGTTTTCCCCAATGATGCAAAATTTTGATTCCTGTCAACAATTAAATCTACGTGATCATGGCTTACAATCAAATGGCAAGCTACTAAAAAATGTTTCTAACGTTTGACTACAAAGTTAGAAAACCAATGCAAAATGTTTCTAATATCTTTTTCTGGCCAACATGAATTGTGGAAACCTACCATTCTATACTGAAATAAAGGTGTGCCACTTTCACAGAATTTTAAGGGAAAAGAATGTCAGCCAGGAGCGGATTTATTGTCAATAACATTTATCTGCATAGTATGACGTTTTGTTTTACTTTCAAATTTAGAAGCATGTAATGTAAACATAAAAAATAAGTCAAACAAAATTAAACAAAAACAAACTAACACATATCAAGCTGAGAGAACCAATAAAAGAAATATTTTGAGAGCTTTCTTGGATGATGTCAAGGTATGACTCTATGAATAGAAGTATTAGAACCAGTTCATTTCAGATGACTAAGCCATAATCTGAGAAGACTAGCATTAGGTTTTAGTCTTCATGGGGAACAAACTCAGGATGGGAAATGATGGGGTGGAACAGGAATAAGGTGGAGAAAGGAAAGAGTGGGAAAGAGAAAGGGTGGAAAAGGGATATATTGGGTTCAATCCAAACCAAAATGTTTGAACTTTCTGAAGTTTCTCCAGCAGGCATTATGATGAGTGAGAACTGAGATAGAAATAAAACTAGTATGACACACTACTAAGGAAAAGAGTTGTTTGGCTTCAGTGTGAGTATATTTATTTTAACACAACTCTAAATATACTGTCCTATAAGTAAGTATTTATGACACACTAGGACAATTTATTTTAAAGTACCAATAAATATGACACTCAAATATTTACTTATTTGATTGGAATGCAACTGATGTAAACTGTTTACAGAAGAGATTGGGGTTTTGATATATACTTTTAATAATAAGAATTGTTTAATTGTATTATCACTTCTCTGGAAACTGTTACATTTCATCCATAATTTAGCAATGGAAATGCATTTTCCTATGTTTGGGATGGCAATGGTTATTCTCTAGAACCAAAAGTGAGCATCTGACTCTAGTGTCAACAAGTGTGTGACATTGAATGAAATGCTGATGTCTTATGATACTTTACTGTGATTGTGTGTACAGATGAAAATTACTGATTCAAGAGCAGCCTTGCAGAATGCTACAACAAAGGAGGGCTGGTCAGGAATGCACAGCATTTACAGAATATACCAGTCAGATCTGACTTGCCAGAAACATGCTGGCCAAAGTACCACCCTGCCAATGAAATTCATATCAAGCACTTTAGGGGGATTAAAGGAGAATAAGAAATAAAATTCTGTCTTATGGGGGATCAAGGAGAATGAGAAATAAAATCCTGTCATCATCCTTAATGCAAAAAAAGATTATTGGCAATTTTCACACAAAAAATATTCTCTACCATAGAAAAATCAATAAAATGACTCAGAGTTACTTAAGACTAATAAGAGAATGTAAATAAATATATTTAGTGCTGTGCATAAATATTTTATATAGTGCAAAAAATTTAACTGATTATATTATAAAAATAAAACATGTAATTTGTGTGAAAGAAAATTTGTTATTCAAAGATGTAGTGGGTTCTCCAAAGTAGGTCACTCTTCAGATATATATAAACTAATAAAGGTGTGGCAATATTTTCTATCATCATTTATATTCTTCTGACATTGTTATTCAAGCTATACTTTCATAAATCCATTTTATTTATTTATTTCAAAAGTAAATTTACTAGTTATATACTGTAATCTTACATGTGGATTTTGCATAACATTCCTTTAAATATTAAATTATCTGTATTTTTCTAATGTCTTACATAAAGATTAATTAGATGAGAAACAGGGCCAGAGTGTTTTTGTGGAAGGTTGTCTAACACAATCTAGATTAGAAACAAGTCAGTATTGTTTATTGTTGCTTATTTAAGTCATCAAAGAAAATGGCGGGCTAATTTAAAAAAGATTTCAAAGATATTTCCAATGATGGAGAGACAAGATTGTGTTGCTATCACTTTTTATCAGCTAATATTAAAACTGAAAAGCAAAATTATGCAACATCAACTATATCAGTGGCTTTCTTTTTGGAAGCATTTGTGACTGGTAAGATAAGTGCAATCTATTGCTTTTGTAAATGTTTTGTAAGTTGTTCAAAGAGTGTGTAAGATAAAACTGTGCTCAAGTCAAAGTGTATAAGTCACTCACCATTAATACTGACATCAGAGGTATGGTGTTTGTCTTCCTCTTTAAAAGGCCCAAACAAATATTATTTACTGTAAAGGCCTATATTATATAATTATATCCAATTACATCAACGTGCAGGCTATAATTAATAAAGGAGAAACGAAAAATTGCGTGACAGACGCAAGCTAACTAAAGCTTTAAAAAATGCGTTTCAAACAATATTTCCCTTATTATATATATACTCATTTAGATGTGGTGAGAATGTGTAGGCCTATATAATATATAGTTATTCAATACTTATCTAGCTAACGTTTTAGAATTAACAGGTTAGTTCTACAAATTCTCTCAAAGAACTGTAGTAGACCTAAATTAGTAAATATTGAAACCAGCTTACCTTTTTTCTTTTTTGGCTGAGCAGCCTCCCCTGGTAAAGGACCTATCCAACCTTCACTGTCATCATCATTATCAGACTGCTTGTTTTTCTTTTTACCTGGCTCGACTGCTTCATCTGGCGTCGAGCCTGCTAAATTGTCTTTGTCTTTCTCTTTGCTTCTGCCATCGCGCTTCCTAGTCTCCGCCATTTTTAAACATTTAAAGCGGATGATACTTGAGAGTTACCTTCTCATAATTTTTTTTCTCTGAACCAAGATTTTAGTTGTCTTTGTATGCTTTGGTGATGTATAGCGACCAAAAGGAAACAAGAAAAGTAAAGGGGGGGGGGGGAGGTGAAAACAATTATTGAAAAAATAAAGAGCAAACTATATTTAAAAAGAGATTAAAATGGGTTTTTTTTAATTTAAATAATAGTGATAGAATGATTAATTTTAAGTCGTAATTTACGAGGGGTGTGTGTGAAAACAATTATTGAAAAAATAAAGAGCAAACTATATTTAAAAAGAGATTAAAATGGGTTTTTTAATTAATTTAAGTCGTAATTTACGATAAGAAATTAAGCAGTCCCATCTTTACTTTTTTATGTGTAACGCTTAAAACGACAAGGGTAATAAATGGTGTTGAGAGGCTGAAAGGTGATAAAGCTTTGTGATGTGTAACGTCTATACTCTAGAGTCTAGAGTCAAGAGATACAGTATTAAAACATAGTGTGTGAAACATTTAGAGATAGTGGAGTAATAAAGTAATAAAGCGTTGTGATATGATTGACAAAGTATCATGACGCTGAGAGACAGAGGGGTTATAAAGCATTATAAAATGAACATTTAGAAAAAGAATTGTAATAAAGCATTGTGGTGTTTAACATTTCGAGACAGAAGGGTGATAAAGCGTCATGGTGTGTAACATATAGAGACAGAATGGTGATAAAGCGTCTCAATTTGTAACGATTGAAAAAGGAAGGGCGATAAAGCGTCGCAATTTGTAACGATTTGAGACAGAGGGGTGATAAAGCGACGGGATTTCTAACGATTGAATGGTGCTAAACTGACAACGTTTGACGATGAAATGATCAGTGCAAGCTCCAATGATGACGTAAAACTATCGTAACACACATGCACGGGTATGATATTTAGAGACAGAAGGATGATTCAGCATCATGATGTGTAAATGGTGACGGAAGGCTGATAAAACATTGTGACATTTAGATTCAGAAAGATGACAACGCGTTGTTACTTGTAAGGTTTAGCGACAGAAGAATGATAACATTTAGATTCAGAAAGATGACAACGCGTTGTTACTTGTAAGGTTTAGCGACAGAAGAATGATAACTCGCCGTGACCTGTAACGTTAAGAGAGAAGAATGATAACTCAAAGGGAGAAGAATGAAAAACCATCGTGACCTGTAACTTTAAGAGATAGAAAAATGTTAAAGCGCCGACACCTGTTGGTATTAAGGGATAGAAGAGTGATAAAGAGTCGTAATGTTCCCTCTAAGGTGCGTGGCCGCACAGCTCGTTAGAAAATGCCGAGCAGCAGTTTCAAAATTCCGAGCTGAAGTTAGAGATGCAAGGGGTGAAGTCTCTTTTTGGCCTGCTCCGGTGCACCTCCAAGAAAAGCCCGTATGACATATGCCAGTACTACGTCGCGTCAGGTTGTTACATAGACACACACATGACATACACCATTGATGTTTGGGTGGGGCCCGGTTTTATTGTGTCATGCCAAAGAACGTTTTATTGGCGGTGTGTGTTGTGAGTGAGTATCATGAATGTGAATAAATGGACGAACAGACGAACGGTGCACAACATGTAAAATGTATTTTACCACTGAATAGTTTAAACTCTGTGTCATAGATGAAAGGATGAGGTTAATGACCTGAATGCGAGATAAGATGTCTTTATCTCACAGCCCCCGAGTCACACATACACACCCCCACACCCCCAAATATTAGCGTAAGGATTGAGGTTAGCCTTTATCAAAACTGCTGTTTTTTGAGTGGTGCTTTAAATGGGGGGGGGGGTACGTGACGAACAATTTCAAGCTTGTCATTCCTGGAATGAAGAATAATTTTGAGTGCTGGCTTCAAAACTTTGCATTTTGTTTGTTTGAGTGTATTGAGTTGTGTATTAAATATAAAGAAAACTGCGAGTTTGGGCTGCTTCACATCTACTCATTATTAATCTAAATCTATTTCTGAGTATTTGTCTTTTTCCGCTTGTTTTCAGGGTGACACGAAGTTACGAACTCCACATTTAAAACTACGCGAGATGTTTGATTTTTTTTTGTTTTTAAAGTAATCATTTCATTGCCCGACTTTCTTAAAATTTGTTTCGCGTTTTTCAATGTTTTAATTTTACCGATGATTTTATGCACTTTATGGATTGTCTGCTCGATTTAAATTGTGTTTAAAGTCTAATTATAAGTGAAAGTCTCAGGTAAATATTTTTACCACCACCACCACCACCCAACAACACACCCACATATGCACACATAAACCGAGGGGATGAATGCGAATGGTTTTAGCAAATATGACGAGTGGCAATGCACAATTGTATGGTTTAAGATTTGTGCTACAATTCCAGTTTAGTTAACCAGTTTGGCTTTCCAGATGTACCATTAAAATTTAATTTGTTAAATGCAACTTTTCGCTTGCCAAAATATCCATAGGCTTGCTAAATTGCTTGGTCTTGCTAAATTAAGTTGACAAGCTAGATGTTGTTTTAAATAAGCTTAATCTTGAAGTATTTAGCAAGTCAAATTTATTCAATTACAGTTTATAGAACAAAGGACGACTTCGATTGTAGCTTGAGAAAGCTTTTAGCAAGCTAAATCACTTAGCGGTTTGAGCCACAGTGGGTAATACAGTACTTACTTACTGGAGTCAATCTTATTTTAAAGAGTTTCTGAATGAGCCACAGTTTAATAGCCAGTGGGTAACACAGTACTTACCTACTGGAGTCAATCTTATTTAAAAGAGTTTTTGAATGTGCCACAGTTTAATAGCCAGTGGGTAAAACAGTACTTACTTACTGGAGTCAATCTTATTTTAAAGAGTTTCTGAATGAGCCACAGTTTAATAGCCAGTGGGTAAAACAGTACTTACTTACTGGAGTCAATCTTATTTTAAAGAGTTTTTGAATGAAGCTTGGCTTTGCACAGCACTACATACGATTACAATTACCCTTGTCGAAAATTATGCATTTATTTATGTGTGTGGGTGTATGTCATGAAACGAGTTTTCAATCTTGTTGAACAATTAAATAAGTAAATAAAGTATTCAGTGTGAATGTGTCGTTAGTCGGAAGTGCGAACTTCCGGAAAGAGTAGACCCGAACCGCCAAACGTACACCGCAATAGTATGACCCGAGCGAGTTGTACTTGATTCAGACAAGTACAGGTTAACTTAGATTTTTTTTAATCCCTGACGTATGCACTGTGCAAACGGTGTACTGTTAAATGGAGTAGTTCGCAACCGCGCCAGACCCGCTTCGTCATAACTCGTTTAATGTGACAAGTTAGTTGTCCAATAAAAGTTGGTGGGCTGAAAGTCAGTGTGATAGTCAATGATGTCTGTCGCTCAAGGTCACATTACAATTTAAGTCAAACTTGGATAGTCTGTGAAAGTTATAGCGTTCGTTCGTTTTGGGGGGCCATGGCGGGCAAAGCCACGATCAGATTCTTCAGTGTGCTGTCGTTGGTCAGCTTTGCTGTGTTGTCCGTGAGTCAGGCAGGAGACGACACTCTTCGTCGGACTGGTCAATGGAATCGCGCTTTCACGCCCCTCGATGTTGTGCGGGGGGCCGGCACTTTGATTTTGTCTGGACTGGACAAAGAGCTTCGGCAAATACTCATAAATATCACGGAAAAGATTCCTCAAAATACGCCAAATTTTATCGACTTTGCGAAAGCGATTTTGGAATCGGGTATTATGGCAGATATCGCACTGGGTGGAAGGTACCCGGACTCCGTGACAAAGCTACAAGGTGCAGCAAAAACGTTCAAAGACCCGTCAGCTGCACTAATCAGTTCAGCGGTGGAGAGCATCGAACCAGTACCAGCGACAACCACTGTTGCACTGCCTGAAGTGTCACCACTATGCTTGAACCACACCTTTCTGATGTTGGAAGCAGTGGTAGCCAGACTTCCATGGGCCTTGAAGAGTTAGTGTCACGTGTTTTTCTGTTTTTAGTATGACAGAGCTTACTTTACTCGATCACTTTCATAACGCATGTTTTACTCCATTGCTGTCTAACTTGCAGCCCGCGGGCCCCCTCTAAGTGGCCCGCCGGAACTCTCACGATATTCTTTTTAATTCAGTTACGCAAAATTTTTGTCATAAAACTTAAATATTTTATTTAATTTCTTCAATTCTTTCAATAATTACTAGATTAATTCTAAATTTATTTGAATTTAAGTGTTAATTTTAAATATTGCACAAAAGAATAGTTTCTTAAAAAATTCGAAAAAAATGGAATTTAAAATACCTTACTTGCTAAGATTCACTACCAGAAGCAGATGTTCTGTTGTCAACACGCTGTGCTGACGTCATTGTTATTGAGTTCAGTTAAAAGTTTTTTTTAAGTAATATTTTTTTTTTTTAATTTTATTCTATCTCTGAAAATGACAAGCATGTCAAATAAAATAGATAACACAGCGGCCCCAGCCTTTGGACAGTTGTGTCTCTGCAGAGTGACTTTTTTTCAAAACAGCTACGGAATTCTGGCAGAGCAAGCACACAGGCTTATCACCTTGCATTGTGAACAAACATTCAAGTTCCCCAGACGGATTAAACATACGGTTTTCTTCTTTAACTCTCCGATTTCTGTTGACTGGTTTAAACCATGACATTTTCAGTTCATCGTCCTTCAATTTTGAGCAAAGTGCTTGTTGGTGAATTATGCATTGGTAGGCTTGGAAATCTGGAAAATTGTTATCTTCCTTCAACAAGCCAATCAATCCTATTCTCTTTCCTACCATTGCTGGGGCACCATCCGTGATAAATGAAATTAGTTTCTTAATGTCAGTGTCAATTTTTAACAAGCATTTTTTGAGTGCTCTATAAAGGTATTCCCCTCGGGTTGTATCTTTGAGAGGTATCAGTGTCAACAGTTTTTTAAATATATTCCCTGCATTGAATCTAACCCAAATTATTAGTTGTTCTGTACCAGTAACATCATATGATTCATCCGAGGCTAAGCTAAAACCAGAGACATTCTTCAAATCAAACTGCACCTGATCAAATATATTACTGGATAGCATTGAAACTCGTCTTGCCACGGTCTGATGAGATAACTGAAGATCTTAAATTTGCTTTTTGATTTCATCTTTGTTCTTAAACTCAGCAAACAAAGAATTGGCACATTCTTTAAAACACTGTTTAAAAGATTCACCATCTGAATATGGTTTCTGGTATTTTTGCTAATACCCAGTTAATTTTCAAGGTTGTCTCGAAAAATATTTTGCTGGCCATGTAGATTTTGTTTGAGAGAATTTATTTTGTCTTCCCCCACTTTAGAACCTTCTGAATAATTTTTCTCCAAATCGTTATGCATGGACGTGATGTTGTAAAAAGTTTGAACTTCATTCAGGCTAAATCTTTAAACTACCGACAGTTTAAGACATTTGTTGACCAATCGTGATGTTGTAAAAAGTTTGAACTTCATTCAGGCTAAATCTTTAAACTACCGACAGTTTAAGACATTTGTTGACCAATTGTGATGATCTTGTTCTACATACTGATGTTCACTGGATAAGCAGATGTAAAGTTTTGGCAAGATTCTGAGATCTGATTCAAGAGGTAAGGAGAAGCTATTAATTCATCTTCAGAATCCAGATTTTATCTGTAGACTTGCATTTTTTACTATCATTACTCAACACCTCAGCATGTTGAACTTGAATTTACAAGGGCGCCACCAAATCATACCCACACTAATTAAGGAAATGAGATTCTTAGAAGCAAAGTTGGATTTATTTATCAGTCAATGACAAAAATCTAATTTACACACTTTTCAGCACTTTGTAAAGTTACACAAGAAAATAAATATTGATTTAATTAAAAGTGAACGGTTTGATGCATCAGATTGTTCTGCTCGCTTTCAAGACATTCGTCCTTTGACCCTACTTGTGCTGTTTGATGACAATCCCTTCTCAATTGACGTCTCTGTCAGTGTCATGGCTGCAAATGTACAGATATTGGGAGGAGATGAAGGTGCAGTGCAGCTGGAAATTGAAATGCAGCATGACATGGCTCTTTGGGACAAACAGAAGGATATGACGTCAACAGAGTTTTGGATGAAATATGTGTCTTCTGATGAGTTTCCACACATATCTAAATTCTGCAAAAAAACATTTGACCATGTTTGGAAGCACTTAAGTTTGTGATGCAGAATTTTCGGCAATGACCAACATCAAGTCAAAAGAAATGAAATTCTTTGACTGACAAAAATTTAGAAAACCTAATGAGGGCAGTACCCGCCACAAATTTTTAAAAATTGCTATTTCAATTCAGAGTCAGATCTCGCATTGAGGCTAAATAAATAGATAAGTTGGAATACTGGTTTCGATACATACACAAATTATACTCTTAGTGATAGTAAGCAACTTTAGATTAACATGAGATCATTCATATTTGATATATCAATTAGCTAAAATCTGTTGGAAGTTGAAAAACATCGGATGACACAAAACTTTTTAAATAATGTACTTTACATGTTGTACAATGTATATATAAAATTTTTACAACATTTACACTGTTATAAAATTCTTTTTTAGAAGGCTAAAAAAAAAAAAAGAGGGAAAAGTAGTAATTTCTGGTCTTTTATTATTAATGTATTTAGCAACTCTATCCAATAAATAGCTAAAACAGACTACATTTTATACCAAATGCTCCCCAAAGTGTTGATGCTAGGGCTCCACCCAGACCCCACTGGGGAGCTTACGAAACTCCCCCAGCCCTCTAGTCGTAAGGGACTTTCACGTCCGGGTGCCTTGGCACCCTCGTTCGTCGACCTGGCAGCATTGCGGCCCCTGGTCTCATGACATTTTTTTAAATGGCCCACGGCCTGAGAAAGGTTGGACAGCACTGCTTTACTCGATCACTATGATAACACTTGCTTTACTGTGATAATACTCGCTTAACTTAATCACTTACTTTAATAATACTTGCTGTACTCGATCACTTCGATAATTAATACTCGCTTTACTCGATCACTCACTTTAATAATACTCGCTTTACTCGATCACTGTAATAACGCTTGCTTTACTCGATCGCTGTGATAACGCTTTCTTTACTGGATCACTGTGATAACGCTTGCTTTACTCGATCACTGTGATAACGCTTGCTTTACTCGATCGCTGTGATAACGCTTTCTTTACTGGATCACTGTGATAACGCTTGCTTTACTCGATCACTGTGATAACGCTTGCTTTACTCGATCACTGTGATAATACTCGCTTTATTCGATCACTGTGTTAATGCTTGCTGTACTTGATCACTGTGATAACACTTGCTTTATTGGATCACTGTAATAGAGTTGCTTTATTGGATTACTGTGGTAACGCTTGCCTTACTCGATAACTCTGCCATTAGCTTTTGTCCGCGGCTTCGCGTCACGTACATGTCAATTTCCAGAATAATTGTCTTAAAGTAACATTCTTTTATAGTATGCTTTTAACCGCCAGATTAGAACCCTAATACAGCATGCCAAGAAACTTGTTTGTTTTTTTATTTCTGTCAAGGAAAATCTTAAGTGTTAGTACGACCGTTTTTTGTTGTTGTTGCAAAGGTAGATTTGACGTTGGTTTCAAATTTAATGTGCGCATTATTCAGCTTTTTTTTTTCTGAATCATCCCTGCTGGCTTCTGTTGTGGTGGGTACTGCAGCATATTTTTATTGGTTTTTTTTTTTTTTAACCATAGGCTGATAGGCATATGGCCAGCAGGTTTGAAGCCCTACCAGTCTTTGTGCCCGTTGGAGCTGGCGTGTTTTTTTCATTAGTAACATCTATTTACCGGAAGTGTTGAGAGTGAAGATTGAGAGTGTTGTCCTTTTGTGTGAGAGCAGTTTGCATGATGGGAACTTGTATTCGTGTTTTGGGGGCCGTACTACCGTTAGTCCATCTGTTTGGTGAAATATTCATGGTAGCGGTGAAAGTTGAAAAGTTATACAGCAGTGGGTGATCTCCCTGAATGTGTTTCTTTCATCAGTTTAAGGGCTGCATTTAGAAGGAAATTTTAGGTGGTGCTTGTCCTGCAGTGAGTGTATGGTTTGGGGTTCTGATTTGGTTTGTGGGTGCACCTTATAGAAATAGAGTCGTAGTCTATATAGAGAGAGAAATAGAGTCGTAGTATATATTTATATTGCTCTGTTGTGGGAAATATATTTTCAGGAGCTTGTAGAAGGGGTAGGTAAGGAATAGGAGGCTTGTTGTATATGTTTTTAAAGTATTTTTATGCTTGTAATTCAGTCCTGCGAATTCTGGCTGTGTTTGAAGCCGTAATTTTGCCACCACTCATACCACTCATCTACTGCCTCATTTCCTGTAGTGTTTGTGTGGCTGGGGATCCAAAGGAGCGTGGCTTTTTTTTTGTTCTTTTCTTTCAATTCTGCAGTGAATATTGAACGTATTGGGTGGTTTGTAAGTATGAGTGCCTGATGGTGTGCATGATGCTGAGCCCACGTCCTAAGGGGTGTTTCACTGAGTTTTATACATAGAGAGAGGATACAAGGGCAAATTCGCTGTCGCCAAACGTCCGCCATGTTGAATAGATCGAAGAAATGTAGAATATATGGTAACTGCGCGTTTGGCATCGACCATCTGTAATTCAATAAAAATTATTAAATTTACAACACAATACAAACAAGAAGGGAAAACATCCTCAGGCAGAAACAGAGCCAGAAAAAAGCCACTGTTCTCCCGAGTGAAGAAAGGGCCAATAATTAGCCGACCTATTTATCTTATAAAGTTATATGTATTTATAGAGCATAGCCTTGCCGACTGAGATCTGCACCCTGTAACCCTATCACTCCGTGACTGGCTCCTGTTCTGACAAGAAGTGCTGCACGCAATCAGGACGACAGAGAACTAACTTGGGGTGGGGGGTGGGGAACCTGAGAGCCATCATTTATCACACGACGAGCCGAAGCCAGGTTGATGTGTTGTTGTTGTGGTGTTGGAAATTGTCACGCTGTCGCTCGATTAGAGAGAGACAGACACGTCATCTACTTAGAGATGAGTTTGCTTCAACCAGTGCCAAAGACTTTCACACAGCAAATACTATGTGCTTATGACTGATAATACCGTTCGTACGGTAGACAACTTTTTAATTTAGTTTCTCCCAATCATTATCTAATGTTACACATTAAATTTATAACTTAAACCTTATTTGTCTGTCCCAGTTGTAAGGTATAGTTTTGTTTTTTAATTGTTTTATCTGCTGAAGCATATGTTAACAAAATATTATCAAAAAGTACACGCACACATGTAAAAAGTGGTGATTTTAGTGTCTAATAACCATTCAAATGCATCTATACAGACTTATTTTCAGTCACAACTGCAAACCACTTCTACACATACCAATCTAATACTCTATACCAGGGGCGGGCAAACTTTTGAGACTGCGGGCCAGATAAAACTGTTGGAACAGTTCGCCGGCCGGATAGACGACCAAATATCACAAGTCCAGAAAGTTCAGAATATAAAATGAGAACAAAAGTAATTTTAAAAAACTAACTCTGTTTCAATGAAAGATTAATAAGATGGATGGTGTTGCTTACAATAAATAAGTGTCCAAATCGTTCTATGAAAAGGTACTTCTCCTCCACTCAGAGTTAAATGTCCAACTTTCCATACCCACTTTAAATTTTTTAGGATGAGGGGTTGCAGACATGATTGTGGGGATGGGGGAATAATGGCAAAGAAATAGCAGAAATGCAACAATCAGTTGTGATGGCAGAAGACTGTGAGTTTCAAATTCGCGCACACCTCTGTTCACCTCCAACCCTCCTTCCTCTCGCCCACTTGTAGTGGTGAAGGTCAGGTCATGACTGAGGCAGAGTACAGATGCTGACATACATGTATTATTGTAGATCTATCCTAGGCCTGGGAGAGTTCAAAAGTCAACTAACTATAAAGAGATGCTAGTGTAATATATATAACCGCAGGCATAAATTGTACATGTGCACACGATTCTGTATAATTCAAACTGTTAAAATTACATGTAGTCTTTAGACTAGTTTAGCCTTGGCTGTTTGACAGCGTATAACAATGCCCAATTGTTTTAGTGACTTTTGTTTTGCGGGCCAAAAGCAATAAGTGTGAATGACTTGGCGGGCCAAAAGCAATAACTGTGAATAGCTTGGCGGGCCAAAAGCAATGTTAACTGTGAATAGCTTGGCGGGCCAAAAAAAAAAGCTTCGCGTGCCAGGTTTGGCCCGCGGGCCAGAGTTTGCCCGCCCCTGCTCTATACAGATTTTTTAGATTCCCCCCCTCTCTATATATTCTATAGAGAAATGCACAGATCATCTAAGGGAAATCACTCAGCGATAGTTGCTTTTTAATCCTATGAACATTTTACAAATTTCCCTTAGATGGACTTTACACCGAGACGTTTTAAACCGATATTGGCTGATAGCAATTTGATAGCGAAGGGCAATGATTCTACGATTGTCGCATTACACTAGTTGGGTATTCGTGTACTACGTTAATAAATCGGTGTTTCGGTTATGTTCCGATGATGTTTATTGGTTTTCACACGAGTAGTTAACCATTGTCATAAGTACTGGCACCATTTAATGCTTCGTGTAGGCCAGCTCATCTTTGAAATAAATATTTTTTTTAAAAATAGCAAATTCGTCTTTATATTCAGCGAGGCCCTTAATTGAGTCTAAAACATTGTTTTTCTTTCCTCTGCCGGCGTGCCTAAAATCTAAGTGAGTAGCCTACACTCACGAGAGTGTTATAAAGATAAACGTAACCACTCTGGCACCTTTAGTACTATTTTTTTATGCACACGCTTTTGTAGTTCACTAGCAATGTACGCACGCCATATTTGTGTAGCTCTCTTGCAATGTACGCACGCCATGTTTGGTGTAGCTCACTAGCATTGTACGCACGCCATGTTTGTGTAGCTCTCTTGCAATATACGCACGCCATGGTTGTATAGCTCACTAGCGTCAATGCACTTCATATTGGTCTTAGTGACTCACGCTTATAATTAAAATTATTGTGAGGTGTGCATGCGTATGTGTGTGTGTGTGTGAGAGAGAGAGAGAGAGAGAGAGAGAGAGTTGTGAAGCAAATCAAGTGAAGAAGGGTGTAGCCGTTATGTTAATTTTATATACGTGATTGTTTCGTGTAGATACTTATGTTAACTAAATTGGTGATTCAGAATAACTAGCTGTAACTTTTGTGGTACTAAAGTATATGTTAACTACACTTGGAAATTCAAAATTACTTAAAACTTACAATCATATTTTTAAATAAAATTAACTCTAAGAGAGCAATACACACGTACACACGCATATATCTATGCCCCCCTCCCCCCAAAGAAAAACATGTTTAAAGTTGATAAAATTTAATGTTGCAAATATGAATATAAATCTATAAATTTACTCAATCATAACAGTTTCAATACAGTACTTCCTCATTGACAAGTGGCACACTAATATATAGATACTATGTTGCTAGTCAAGCAAAACATTGACAAGTGGCACACTAAAATATAGATCAGGGGTCACCAACACGGTGCCCGCGGGCACCAGGTCGCCCGCAGGCCTTTTTCTAAGTCTTCACATTATTAATAATGTATAAAGGCAAACTAGAAGAGTGTATCAAACTGGTAGCCCTTCGTATGACTCAGTACCCATGAAGTAGCTCTCAGTATCAAAAAGGTTGGTGACCCCTGATATAGATACTATGTTGCTATCAAGCAAAATATGTGATGCAGATTCGTAACCACAAAACTAGTCGATCATATATCAAAAACTATCTTTGATAAAACTTAAACAAGAACTAATACTACATAATCTAATCTACATCGGAATGTTTTCATTTGAGTCAAGTCATTCACACAACTATTACAACCTGTTGAATTTGATTGAGTTCATGTAAACAGGCATTGTAATTGTTCGCCCACAACAACACCCGAGAAAACATTGTATAAGTTCATGCATAACTAATTATTATCGGGATACATTTTCAGTTGATTTTATCAACTGCTACAATGACCTTCAGTAAACTGTACACACAAAAGCTTCGTCTATGGCGTGACAACCCCCTGTGAGAGACCCGACAGGCGGACTTGAGCATTACAACATAATTTTGTCTCTTAACCGTATTTGAACTTGTGTAAAATGCCACCTAAAGGTCTATGCCCTCTTGTGAATTGTGGTTGTAGGTCTCTACTCAAACAAAGAGGGAAGCTTCCCAAATCCTCACGAAAATATTTTACTTTTTTAGAGGGGAAAGAAAACATTCTTAATGGGAATTTCAAAATAAATGAGAAAATTTAATTGTTATCAGAGTGATAAATATTTTTTCCTGCTTTTAGTATTCTAATTAACTGTGCATTTATGAGCTTTTAAATATTAAAATAAGACATTAAATCATGTATAGTTAATCTTGTAATGATCAAGTTACGGGCTAGCTTGTGCATGTTTACTTAGGTTTTGGTCGCTGATCGAAGTCCACCCCGCTTAAATTTTCACATTTCATGTGCATAGGTGAAGGTCACATCAGAACTAACTACAGACGTGAGTAAGATCAAGTGTACTTAAAAGAAAAACAACAAACTTGGGCAGTGTAACCTTTATGCACGTAGTTCTCATGCACCGTGACCTATATTAGTTCTCAGGGCAGTGCACTGTGAACTTTAACCTAGGGTATAATTACGCACTGTGATAAAGGTGCATACATACCCTTTGTTATATGTGTCTGAATAAAAAAAAAACAAAACGTGAAATGTTAATCAATTTAACCCTTCACTGTAAAGTATCGTGCGGGGGGGGGGGGGGGGGAACACATCATTCTCTGGCTTTATATAAAAATATATATAATACATTTTTGTATGTCTGAGTTGTTCTCGTATTCATTCCGTTAAAGATATGTAGCTTATTACTTCCATCTGGACTTTTGCCAACCGAAACAAAAGATGCATGTGATTTGTGACGTTGTGCAGTCTGATGACAATCAGACAGTTATTTGTTTACAATGCACAGTTTCTCAACACAGCCAAGGAATTAAATAATCGATGCTAGTGATAAAAAACAAAAAATTAACGTTAACAGTAAAAATTAAAACAATATTGCATGACATGGTAAATACAAGTAAAACGTTCATTTATTGCATGAAATGATAAACCACATGAACCATTATTTAGTGAACATGACATATTAAGTACATGTAAAACATTTATTTATTGCATGAAATGATAAACCACATGAACCATTATTTAGTGAACATGACATATTAAGTACATGTAAAACATTTATTTATTGCATGAAATGATAAAACACATGAACCATTGTTTAGTGTAGAAAATGTTTTTGAAAATTCATTTGAAGAATTTATTTTGTGAATAAAATGAAAAACATCTTCGTCTATATTTAGTGAATGAAATGGTAAGCACGTCAGAATATCTTTATAATGAATGAAATGGTAAACATCTGGAACAGTGATAAATGAAATGGCAAACATATTAAACATTTATATAATGAATTAAATAATAAACATATCAGCAACAGTTATATAATAAATGAAATTGTTAACACGCCAGAAACATGTATATAAAAACTGAAATGATAAACAAATTTGAAACATTTATTTAGTAAATGAAATGGTAAATGCATCTGAAACATTCATTTAGTGAATGAAATAATAAACATATCTTTAAAAAATATTTTGAGTGAATGAACGGATATATGCTTTGAGACAAATATAGCAAAATGAATGTAAAGCGTATGGAAAGGAGCTATTTGATCATAAATAATCATTAAGCATAGTCACATGTTACAGTGATTGATGTTTGTGGAAATCAAATCCAAACATTTGTTTAAACTTTAATCACAATATGCTTCTATAAACTGTTATACGAATTAGTTGTTCTGGAAAAGTAATCCCCTAAATGCACTTAATCATAAAATGCTCCAACATTATGTTACAGTGATTGATGCTGATGGAAAACCAAACCCAAATATATATGGCTTGAATATTTTCTGGATTGGAGCCTATGATGAATGCTTGGCTGTAACTGCTCAGTCATTGAACAGCAGTGAAGACGACATACTGTTTAAGGGGAAATACTGTACTTCATTGGTCCCCTTAAGCCCTACTGATTTTCATGTAAGTTTCCATTTTAAAATTTGTATACTATAAGAACTTTGACAGGATTAAACTAATCCTTGCTTTAATTTAATGAACGATATTTTCTTACACACACAAATCACATAAACGTAAGTACAGACTTATGCACACACATTTAAAATTCAAATAAGCAATATACTTATATACAAATATACATGCACATATACATTCCTGCTGCAAATACATAAACATATATACCAGCTAACATGCTTATGTACAAATTTGCATACCTAAAACATAAATATATACACAAACATTAAAAAGAAAACAGAAACAAACATACAGATAAATAAAGAGTCACAAACATATAGTCAAACATAAACATACATAACTTTGAAAACCTGGAATAAAATAAAGATTTGAATAAATATTTGTATCTCTTAAATGTCTGTGTGTATTTCCAATCATTTAAAATTGTCACTTTAGTTAATAGTCATTTTTTCCAATCATTAGTCTAAATTCATACTTCCTTATCTAACAACATTTTCTGAGAGAGGAAAATAGATTAGTTTTTAATTTCATACTTCCTTATCTAACATTTTCTGAGAGAGGAAAATAGATTAGTTTTTAGTTTCTTTGAAGTTTACTATTATGCCTGCATTTATTTCTTTAAAAAAAGCCTTTGATACCTGCTGTTCCATCTACTGGTCTTCATGCTGGAGTTTGTGTACCAGACTCCTGTAATGGACAGGATATCACTTTCATCATTAATTCAAGTAAGTAGACAAAAAATCTTTATTCTGCATGTGGGTTAAAATGTAAAAATCGGCTGTGCATGCAAGTGGGTGGGTGAATGTAGTGTGAGGGATGAATGGAATGAACAAACAAACAACCGCACCAACACACTTTCACAACAATGAGAGAAAAAAGCCCAACTCTTGAAAAAAGAAATTTATTCTAATAAAAGGGAGCTAACTCACATAAGGCTGTTAGTCATTCATTCAGAAGCATCCACTCACAACATTTATGGGATGGGGAACAATATACAACCCTGTTATAGTATTAATTATCAAGATTTTAATTTTTGAAGTATCAGCACTAATAACAGCCCCACGGCCTAGCCCTACTCCTATCACTGTGTTAACTCCCTTGGCAATAATCTAATGGGAAATTATTCAACTTAACACAATGATGAGCAGAGTAGTTAACTCCCATGGCAATAATCTAATGGGAAATAATTCAACTTAACACAATGATGAGCAGACTAGTTAACTCCCGTGGCAATAACCTACTGGAGAAATTATTCAACTTAACACAGTGATGAACAGACTAGTTGACTTGCCTTTGGGATCATAAAATTATCTTCTCCTCTTAATTAACTTGACAATCAATCACCCAATACATGGCTCGCTCCAATCGATCCCAATTATCGGTTATTCAAAGAATTAATCAAGATGTGGAATTAAAAAAATGAGATATATTAACAATTATAAGTTCAAATAAACACGCACTTTAATCAAGATGTGGAATAAAAAAATGAGATTTATTAACAATTATAAGTTCAAATAAACACGCACTTTAACCCTCACTCTATTCTCACAAACTTTGTCGGTCCATGCACAAGGGTTTTCAATCTTCCTTTTTCTTTACTCATTTGAATCATTAGCGATGATAGACAGCAATAACAAAAGCCGCACGATGTATAAAGTTGATTCAGAGCCAATGTCCGACGTGATGATTCAGGGTTGTCTCCCTCTTTTGATAAATTATACTAACTTTTGACCGATAGAGAGCTTTTGATAACTAATTATACTAACTTTTCTGTGATAGAATCCTTTTTGGTAACTTATAGTGTTCTAACTTTCCAGTGATGAGTGCTTTTGATAACTTAAAATTATACTAACTTTTCACTGATAGAGTGCTTTTAATGACTTAAAATATTCTCACTGATAGAGTGTTTTTTGATGACTTAAATTATACTAACTTTTCACTGATAGAGTACTTTAGAAGTTTAGATAACTAATCCCTCATCATTTTACTGAATTTCATCATTTATCAATCTTTCCATGAGCAGCAGTTAAGATAGCTGGTATGGCATTGTGAAAATGACTGGTGAATAAATTTTGGCTTTCATAATGCAGTGACTCTAGGCTTCATAATGTTGGTCAGTTATGTTTGAGAGTTAACTCAAAATTGTTTGACAGTTTTCATGCCCTATGGCATTGGTTAATCTATCTTTTGTCATAATTCAGGTATCGGCACATCTCACGTGCATGCCGATATATCTGTGTCTAGATGGGTGGTCAGTCTAAAACAGCTGGGTTAGATGAAAGGTGCCAGATATATAACCTTTTTGTCTCTCAACATTAGTGAATCTATGCAAGTGGGTCTTGAGTTGTCCATATCTATATTAATTTTAATTAATGGTCTAGTAAGGAGACATGGTATAGATTTTTAATTCAGCAAATTGATGAGTTACAAACATGTAAACCTCATGCAAACAGAATTTTATTATTAAAGAAAAAGTAGTAATTTATGTTTTGTAAATGATGAGTTACACAAAAACTTGTAAACCTCATGTAAACAGAATATTATTATTAAAGAAAAAGTAGTAATTTATGTTTTGTAAATCAAAAGTAATAGGCCACTAATAAAGAAAACACATTTTAAAAACTTTGCTTGACTCTTCTCTATTCATACAAAAGAAACGGTGGTTAGTGTCAACACTCCTGTTCACAAGTGCAATGATTAATGTCAACACTCCTGTTCACAAATACAATAATTAATGTCAACACTCCTGTTCAAGTTACCTAGACAGCTGATGATTCCATTGGCCAAATGGCAAGAAATCAAATCTGTTATACTTTTTTATTGTTACAATTTGATATTATAGTAATTTAACAGAGAGATATTATAAACACAGAAGCTAGAATTTATTTTTTTAAATATTAAGCCTTGAGACTTAAAAATGTGATCTTAAAGTATATACTTTTAACAATCATTTTCAGTACTTGAATCTAGGAATGTCAGCCTCCGTGTCGGACTCACATCTTGTCAAGAGAGAATATTGGACTTTGATACCAAGGCCATTGTAGTTCTGTGAGTAAAATAATAATAATAATAATGTTGATTTATAACAGTGCTTAATCTTTAATAATGAAAGAAGAAAGCTCTAATCACAATACAATACTAAATAAACATACACTAACACAGGATACAAATAAATATATAATATAAAATCTATAACATCATGCCAGAATAAACACATATAGTAGCATATAATGTATAATACACACACGAAGACATATACTCACACACACTCACACACACACACACACACACACACACACACACACACACACACACACACACACATACACACACACACACACACACATCATTTATGTGTGTTTGGTGTCTGCATGTAGTCTACAGTAGTACATAATAATAGCTAAAATTAACAGGTAACACAAAAGGTGCAGATTTACAGATAGAGGATGCTAAGAGGGGACCAAATATGAACTGAAGAAAAATGGAGATCATGAAAGCAAAGACTGATGTAGGTGAAAAGGATGCCCTAAGAACTTTTTTTTATGGTTTCACTAAGACAGTTCATTCCAGGTGACAGACCCACGTTTTGAACAGTAATGTTGACCCTGTTGTTTGGTTTGTTGATGGGCACACTAAAGGTACAAGTATTACAAGAATACACATGCCAAGTTTTGTAGTGTCTGTGTGGCGTTTTGTTACGTGTGAGTGCAGGAGGAGAGAAAGATGAGAAAAGTACAGTGCTGGTAATTACTCCCTTGCTTCAGTTCATTCTTGACAGTTACTAAAGCTCATGACACTCTCTCACAATAAATTATTTATCACACAGTACTAATGCAAAACTTTCTTCATAGAATATAATAACACTCCAACTTATTAATCTGAATATATTTACAGCCTTATAATTCAGTGAGGGTGAAAATAGTGCTGTGTTTTATCACCAAACAGAGACGACCATTTTCTCCTGCCAAATCAAAATTTGCACCAGAAAAGATTAATAATAGGCCCATTTTTTAACCAACCAACTGTGCACCAAACTTAGAACCAACAAACCCACTCTCATAAGCATGGCATCAAAGCTCTGTTTCAGCTTTATTTATTTATTCATTAAAGTATAAAGAATATAGGTAGTTCAATATATTTTACCTCAGTGAGTCCAGAATATTGTATTCTAGCCAGTCCAGAAAATTAGAGTGTAAACAGTTGAGAATTCTTTTAGTATAGTGGCTTTGGAATATTTTAGTGTAGCCTGTCCAGAATATTTTAGTAAGTCCAGAATAATTCAGTACATCCAGTACAGAATATTTTACTTTTAGACAAAATATAATCAGCATAACTAGTCTAATATATTTTAGTAAAGCCAGTCCACAGTATTTTAGTGTAACCAATTTAGAATATTTGAAAGTAGTCAGTCCGGAATATTTTAAAACATCAGTCCAGAAATTTGTTTTTAGTTTAGCTAATTAAAAATTTCTCTATTTAGGCAATCAGAATACTTTTTGGGGGTGGGGGTGACCCTTGGAAATGGTACATCTACATGACTTTCATTCAGCTACCTTTTATTTTTGTACAGGTTCGTCTGCTCTCTCTTCATTCTGCTACTTGTTGTTGGAACTGCTTATGATGTGGCAGTAGTGCAGTGGCCAAAGTGGTACCCAGCTGGTGGAAGTGTATATAATAGCTACAACAAAAATGGCTACACACCAATTGGCAGCAGTTCTATAACGATTGTGAATAATAACATGGACAATGCAGAGGCAGACCCTTTGATTGGAAAAAGTATCAATGAACGGCTGGCACCTGGTAAATGCTATGTGATGGTAATATAGCATGTCATAAAAGAATATAAAAGAAATACACAGAATATTTGCTTGAGAACCAGTAATTATAGAATGTTACAAAAGAGTATAGGGCACAATACAGAATATTTGGTTGAGAACCAGTAATTATAGGTCGTTATACAAAAGAGTACGGGGCACAATACAGAATATTTGCTTGAGAACCAGTAATTATAGGATGTTACAAAAGAGTATAGGGCACAATACAGAATATTTGCTTGAGAACCAGTAATTATAGGATGTTACAAAAGAGTATAGGGCACAATACAGAATATTTGCTTGAGAACCAGTAATTATAGGTTACAAAAGAGTACAGGGCACAATACAGAATATTTGCTTGAGATCCATTAAATTATATGAGTCACAAGAGAGTACAGGGCATATAAAGAATATTTGTTTGAGAACCAGTAATTATAGGACTCACAAAAGATTACAGGGCATAGAATATTTGCTTGAGAACCAGTAATTATAAATAGGAGTCACAAGAGAGTACAGGGCACAATACAGAATATTTGCTTGAGAACCAGTAATTTGAAATTATACCATTGATATAATGAATTATACCAATCATGCTACAGCCAATTTGTAACAAAGTGGAACAACTTGATGAATTTTTGTGCCAGTTTGAAATACCTACCACTGCTCACAAGATTGAAAAGATATAGGCATTGACTTTCTCGTGATTTCTTCATGGTGAAACATTAGAATGCTTCCGCACACTTTCGGAAATAAATGCAGATAATTATGAGGCATTGACAGAAAGTATTTTGCATTGGTACCACATTACCCACCAAAAGGTATTGTGGTGGAGTAAATTTGCCTATCTCTATTTCTAAAATTAATTGTTATATAAAATGTCACAATGTGACTCGACCTTGGGCATAGCTTATGATGGTATTTTTTGTGTCAGAATTGGAGTAAACAACTCATGAAGAATGTGCAAGAACTTGCTGATGTAATCTAAACCAATCTTATGTGGATGAGTAATTTTATTATCCAGTGGTAAGATTTACAAAGAACAAGACCAGTCAATGGGCTGAGATCAAAGTTTACCTGTTGAAAAGAATTTTATTTTCTAATCACTTTGAAAAAGGCCTAGTGACCTTGACCCAGTCTGCATGTGTCTTTTGCAGGTGTTTGTGGGAATATTCTGTTGGCATTTTCGGTCTACACAAACGGGAGAAAACTGTTAATTGCCAAACATGCGCCAGGTTCACTTCCCTGCATTCATGGCATTCGTTTTTTCAGCATGACATGGGTCATACTTGGGCACACTTTTGTGTTTGGATTACCTGTTGCAGGTAACATTATGCTCCATTCATCATGTGCTACTTATTTTTTTTTTTTTAAATATGTATAATGTATAATGTAGCATACTACCTTCATCTACATCAGCACAATTACATAATTGTTAATGTCACCACAGGCAAATTCTTCATTAGTGTCATCATGGTTGGCCTCTTTGGTAATGAGTAACTGTAATGGTTTCAACAATAACATTATTCATACTGTAAAGTCAGTCTCTGATGTACTACCAATACAGCAAAAAAGCATATAAACATTAGGGCATTCGCTCTGACTGGAATTTATTTAATGACTATTTAAAAAATCATATTATAGCAAATTATAATTATCATCATCAACATCAGAAACATATTATTAGTATTATTATTATTAAACATATTATTAGTGTCACTGCATTGGATCTTGAGCAGTTAAACCATAATGTTTGAGTAACCTTTAAATATTAAAAAAAATTAATATAGCTACATGTAGTTATCATCATGAGCAATTACAACATTAATACTGTCATCACACTTGATCTTGTCATTAATGAATATATATATATAAACATGTTGGTTGTGGATTTCAACATCTGCACTGACAGGATTAATTTAAAGTGTTTTTTAAAAATCTCTTAGCAAATTGCATTTATTGACATTATTGCATGGATATGCACACACACACACACACACACACACACACACACACACACACACACACACACACACACATTCACTCACCCACACATGTATGCATGCATGCACATGCTAATTACTAATACACACATCACTCTACTGAGTTCAGTGATTTTCCTACTAATTTACTTACAATTGTGTTCTTTGGTCTAAAGTTTTATTCTTGACTTTTCATCTGTTTTTAATACTTCACAGTCTTATTTGTGCTTATTAGTATAGTCTTATTTGTGCTTATTAGTATAGTCTTATTTGTGCTTATTAGTATAGTCTTGTTTATGTAATAGTATAGTCTTATTTGTGTTCAATGATTTTTCTTACAATTGTGTTCCTTGGTCCAAAGTTTTATTCTTGACTTTTCATCTGTTTTTAATACTACAGTCTTATTTGTGCTTATTAGTATAGTCTTATTTGTTTAATATAATAGTCTAATTTGTTTAATAGCATAGTCTTATTTGTTTAATAGTATAGTCTTATTTGTGTTTAATGGTATAGTCTTATTTGTGTTTAATGGTATAGTCTTATTTGTTTAATAGTATAGTATTATTCATTTTATATAGTCTTATTCATTTAATAGTATAGTCTTATTTGTTTAATAGTATAGTCTTATTTGTGTTTAATAGTATAGTCTTATATGTGTAAATAGTATAGTCATATTTATGCTTAATAGGTTCATCTTATTTGTGTTTACAAGTGAAGTAATAGTAAGAAATGTAGCATACTAATTGAATTACAAATGAAATAATAGTAAAAGAATGTAGCATATTCGTTGAGTTACAACTGAACTAATAGTAAAAAATGTAGAATATTAGTTGAGTTACAAGTGAAGTAATAGTAAGAAAATGTAGCATATTTATCTGAACTAATAGCAAGAAAACATATAATATTTTTTAGCTAATTACTACTAATAGATAGAAAACATAGCATATTTTTACTACTTAACTAGTAGTAAGAAAATGTAGTATATTTTTGTAGTTGAGTTACAACTGATTACAACTGTAATAGTAAGAAAATGAACATATTGGCTGAGTTATGTCTGACTAATAGTAAAAATTTAGCATATTTTTTAGCTGAGTTACAACTGAATAAATATTAAGAAAATTTAACATATCAGAGTTACAGCTGAACTCTTAGTAAGAAAATGTAGCTTATTTGCTAAGTCACAATGGAAATAATAGTGAGAGAATATAGCATATAAGCAGTATGCTAATTTTAAGCATTTACACATGCTAACTAACCTCAAAGTGTTTTCAAAATATGGCTGCTCTCATGAAAATTTTTAACTATGCATGAAATGAAAATATAGACTTATTAAAGTTGACTTAACATTTTGTGCACTTGGAACTAAAAAAATGTTATAAAAAGCTTATAGGATTTTTATTCTTTGTGTAGTCTTCAGATTTTTCTCCTGCAATGTTTTAGGAAATTTCATTGAATATATACAAGGTAGTTTGAAGCTATGGACCTTCCAGGCAATTCTTGGTGCACCTGTAGCAGTTGATACATTCTTTGCTGTCAGGTATTTACTAATGTTTGTGCCTATGCATGCTCATATTCTTTCTCTCTCTCTCACACACACACACACCACACACACACACAAACACACCCCACAAACACACCACGCACGCATGCACCCCCCCCCCCATAAACACACCCCACAAACACACACACACATATACATGTACACACTTATCTTTTTCAGTAAATATATTTGACCTTGAACCTGGCATTTTATGACTCTTGTTCTGCTCAGACACTTCCTTACGACTGTTCTTTATACCCAGTACAGAGTATCAGCTATCATATGGATATTTGTAAATATTTACATATTATAAAATAAGTCTTAACCTTTAAAAAGAAATCTCTCATCAAATACAAGGATTATTATGTAATGTTTGCAACATAGATATTATTATGGCATGCTTACAATATCAGATTAGTATGTAATAATATCATGTTATGACATAATGATTTTTATTTAACGTTTATAACATACAAACAACTATTATTTAATATTTGCCACAAACAGGGATTATTATATTAATATATAATGTTCATAACACTTTATTCTACATCATTAGATTATAAAATTTATATATTTATAAAATCTTTCATTACAATCAAGATTTGTTTAATATTCTATCAATAATTTCTTTTTTTATTATTTATGGAGACTTTTCTGTTCTATACTGGAGTTTTATTAGCTTTAATTTAAATGTGTTAAATATTATTTTGTAATGATTTTTTTCTTCTTATGTGTCATGTAAAATACTCTATTTTCTCAAGTTCAGATATATATTGCCTGATTTGCTTTTCTTCAGTGGACTGTTAGTTACATTTCTTATAATGAAGGAGATGGAGAGACGAGATGGCAAAGTGCAATGGTTTCTGTTTTATTTCCACCGTTTTTGGAGGTATAATTAATATAATATACATATTAGAGCAAGTCTATAATCAAGTAACCCCCACTATCAGGGACTGTATCCCTAGTCATAATTAAATACAGAGACAAGATAGATGAGGATGGATGGAGGACTGGAGAGAGGAAGTGGACAGAGAGCTAAAATTAGACATAGATAGACAAAATGTAGACATCTAGGTAGATAGATAGAGACAGATAAGGCAAGGGAGAGAAAGGAAGGTAATTATGAGAATTTATGCACACAAGAATGAAAGAGAGATTGGGTGTGGGTGGATGAGTGGGTATGGGTGGTGGTTTCTTTATTTACATGCAAATCATAGGGAACCACTGATAGTTCCAACACACACACACACACAAATAGGAACTACTACCTGTTCTAACACGCAAACTCTCTCTCTCTCCAAAGTCATGCTCAAGTCTCCCTTCTTAGTATGCTAATAATTACGATAGAAATGTGTGAAGCAAAGAGAGCCCTTACATGGAAGTCAGGTACTGGCTATTAAAACCGGTGTTTTGGGCCTTTGTTGTGCTACACTATATTCCTTCTCTAATTATGAAATATAACTAAATGACTAAGACTTAAGTTGAATGTGTGAATTCACCTTTAAATGTTCTTTACTGAATTATCATTTCAGGGAAAGCAGTGCAGCATGGAATAAAATGATGCATTACTGTACATAGAAGAAACGGTCTCACACAAATAAATCATAAAATACACTAAAACAATAACATACTTTGAATAATCAAAATAGAATTATATTCCTCTCTCTCCCCATACATAGAGAGAGAACATTTTCTTAAAATATTGTACACTAGCATCATGAAATTATACATTTAGTGTGTAAATGAATACTGGTCAATGTATTTTACTGGTCAAGTGCTATTTTAAACAAAGCAAGCAAGTATTCCTTGACTCAGATGCTCAGTCCGATTTGTATTTACCCCTAATGTCAGACAAAGGTGAAAAGGCAGTGCAAACTCACATATTCATATTTACAATTGATTATGAAAATTTATAAATCACAATTTTGTTTTCAACTGAAAAATATAAATGTAATCAGAGAGCATTATCCATTTATTAATGTAAGATTTAAGTCAGTCTGTTTTCACATCATTCATTCATTTTAAGTAACTAAAAAATTGTATCAAGTATGTTTTGGTGAGAGTTTATTTGTTACTTGAAAGATTTTTGAAATGATAACAGATAGCTTTAATAAATGTCAACTATTTATATGACAAAAGAGTCTGACCTGTTCACAAATATAATAGACAAAGAAGGACAATCATTAGTTAATGTAAATGATTGATTATTTTAGTCATGGTTTCACTGAGTTGATTATTAAAACACTGAGCATATGCTTATCCTGGCTTTAACTTTTACATGTATGTACTTTGCACAAATTACTTTGTCATACAAACTGTTTCATTCCCTTGACAATTAACTTCCAGAAAGATTTTGTAACATGCTAAGTGCATTTATTTCATTTTATTTATTATTCATTTGCTGGTCAGTTACACCTGAGAACACAGTAGCAGTTCCATGCTTACAACTCAGGTGATGATTGGCTTAACAGTGGTCAATCAGTCAAGAAGCTTCTGTGACAGAATTATATTTATACAGTCCAAAATCATTGAGACATCAGTATGAACAGTTTCATTGGGGTCTCGAAGCAAAGGCCTTTATAAACTTGCTTATTTATGCACACATACAAACATGCATGTGCACACACACACACACATCAATTATTTAGACTTAGAGTGTAAACTTAGATGAACTGGAAGTAGTTACAAGCCTACAGCCATGACCTTGTCCAGCTAAAAGTTTACATTATAACATAATGCATACTGTGGATAGAGACAAAGTTGAAATTCAGTTACCCTTAATATTTGTAGATGTCTCTAACGACAAGTCTACAGCTAACCCTTAATAATTGTGGGGGTGTTTTTTGAAAGAGAGAAGTCCAGGACAAATTTGAAACAACTATATGTAATCATTTGTGGATGGAAGGTCACAATATCAGAATTATTAATGACATGTTCACAGTGTGAATAATGACAGTCATAGCATAGTGAAATGCTATACAGTATGTGATGATTTGCTCAACACATTTGTGATGACATATTAGATGCAGTATATTGTATTATAATAAGCAAATTGCAATGGCATGCTAGAAGAGTTAGAAGTTAATGATAGAAGAGATGCAGTGTGATATGATCAACATGTTGAGATGACATATCTGGCATAAAGTGTAATGACATTCTAACCACTTGATGCCAGTGCAGTGTCTACAATCCATATATGATGATATGCCTTTGCTAAGCATGAACAGTCCGACAGACTGGGTCCTTATAACTGAAAAATTCAGTAAGGTAATATATTAATGAAGATGTACTACATTAATGAAGACGCACAGATAGTACATGTATATTAATGAAGATATACAGATACTATTTTAAAGAAGATGTACAGACAGCTTATTAATGAAGATACTGATTTTGTTCTCCAGACTGACTCCACCCTACATGCTTGTGTTGATGATGTTGGTGGCACTGCTCAGATACATGGGCGATGGCCCAAACTGGCCACAGGGTGGAACGGAGTTCAATTCCTGCAGCAACACTTGGTGGACAAATCTACTCTACATCAACAACTTTGTTCGAGTAAAAGAAATGGTACATAATTGCCAGTGTATGGTAGTTTTTAAAATAAAGTTGGGACTTAAATATGTTTTGTCTGGTATAATACGGGGTGTCTGCTCTAGTTGATCTCTCTTCTTATTACACTTACTGCACACCTACAGCAATGGGTAATGCAATAGTAATGCACCATCAGGGAAGATAACAGTCTTTTAATAAATTAGATATAAATTGTATTTTTTCATTAAATGATTTCTGTATATTAGCTGGATCAATGTTGACCTTCTAAGGGAAATCATCAAAAACACCTAGGGAGAACTCTTGCCCTTAAGACTCAAGATTATCTCTCTAACATGAATATTAACATTCAAATCTAAGCTGCCACAATGCTGCCAGTTCATAACAATTCTCCACTTAATGATCGTGTTGAATTGACTATATTAAGTTTGTCTCATACCCACCTACCCACTAAGTAAGGTTCAAACATACAGTGCAAGAAAGATGATGAAATGTACAAACAAACATTTAAATACCAATTTATTTAGACTAACGTATATGATAAGGTGAAGTGAAAGTGGAGGTAATGAATGGTGGGTACTTATATCATGAAAGTATGACCATCAGTGTACACTCCTGAACACAACTAGACAATATGGACTAAATTGGTGCTAAATATAATTTCTGTATTTCCTTACTTGCTTTCAAATATCAAATTACAGCTTAATGCCTAAGAGTTATGTAACAAATTCAAATATATAATGAAACTACAGTGATTATGCTTCACAACTCTTTACTAATATATAATGCAAAGTGTTAGACCTAAATTAAATAAAATCTGTGTTGGTGGGCTATAAGAAGCACACTCTCATACTTATAAATCATAAAATACACAAATATAATAGCTTCAGTCATCATATCAAAATACATCAATTAAAAATACAAACTATTTCCACATAAATATATATAATTTTAATGCAACTGAAAAAGTACATAAAACAGTATATAATAATAAATGTATATATTTTAACACTGTATATTAAGTAACATGAATATTGCCAATGTATAGCATTGGCAAAGCAAGAGAGTCATCTGATCTCCGACCCCACCTGTCAACACATCCCCATCACCCACCAACTAAATACTCACAGAGATAAGGACAAATAAGTATATAGAATCATTAAATTCATAGGTTTTACACATAGTTAAATAAATGTAATGAAAGAGAGTGGTTGAAAAAATAGTTAATTCCTCAACCTTAGCTAGACATTTATCATTGACATGGAAGAATTTTCCATTTGCACCAAGTAAATACACGAGACAAGAAACTATTTTACAAGCCATATTTTTAAAGTAGAAGTTTTTCATTGAGGTTTTGAAGTACAGGCTTTTGTAAACTTGTTTACATAGACATAGATAATATTGTTCATTTTATTATTAAAAATAGATAAATTAAATACATGTAATAATGATGGAATTTTTAGGAGGATAGATTTTATTTCGTTACAGCATCATTAACTTCTTTTATGCCATGGATAAAGTGGCTAAATTGCAATAACAAACATGATTCTTGAGATAAGTTTTGTATGTGTTGAATCTTGGCTAAATTGCAATAGCTGACATGATACTTGAGATAAGTTTTGTATGTGTTGTTTTGAATCTTGGCTAAATTGCAATAGCTGACATGATTCTTGAGATAAGTTTTGTATGTGTTGTTTTGAATCTTGGCTAAATTGCAATAACTGACCTGGTTCTTCTAAATTTTATGTGAGCTGTATTTGATCTTTGCTACCACTGTGCATAGGAATCTCTTCAAGATCATGCAAGAAATTAAAACATTTTCAGAGGTACAATTCCATATTTTATTTTTCAGTGTTTCAATTGGTCTTGGTACTTGGCCAATGACATGCAGTTTTATATCATCAGCCCCCTCATCTTCATTCCATTGTATCACTGGCGCCGAGTGGGTCTGTTCATAGCTGGCTTGTTTCTGCTTGCTACACTTTTGACAGCAGGAATCATTGCCAGAGTGAACAAATTTCCCCCCAGTATTGGATTATCAGAGATGAATGTTGAAAAGAGGTATAACGAATTTCTGCCAAACCTCTCTTAAGTTTAATACTTTGTGCACTGTCTGATCAATGAACAAGTTACTTTCATTGATAAGTGTTTGATCAGCAAATGTTTTAATTGCAGACAATATAAACTCTTGTTAGAAACAACTAACATACAAGTACACACACAAACCCATAAACATTTATCACTAGTTTTAAATATAAAAGCATCTATTATTGAAAATCATACATTTTAGAACAATACTGACTGTATATCTGGATGTTCAATATCAGTTAATGTCTGTACTAGGTAATAAACTGTTGTACAAAATTCTCATTTTGAATATTATTACTGCTATAGTTAAATTCACAGATTCACACAAAATTGAAAGCAACCAACTCATTGCTATGTTGTAATTTAATTTAATTGATTGCTTTTGTTTCATTTTGAATATTATTACTGTTATAGTTAAATCACTTGTAACACAAAATTGAAAGCAACCAACTCATTGCTATTTTGTAATTTAATTTATTAATTGATAGCTTTTGTTTCATGTCGTTTATATATATCTTCTTTTTTTAAAATATCTTTCTGGTATGGTATAGGATTCTGTTGGCTTGCTGTTTCCTTTCAAGAATACAAGTTTTTTTAATTTTAATTCTATGAATTAAATGAAGAACAGCCAGTACTTTTGATGTGATTAATCTTTGCACTGTCAAACCTAAAGAACGTCACATTTGATTTGTGGTGAAATTTTGTTTGTTATAATATCCTCACACTTAAAATGTGTCCATCTCAGAAGCCAATAATACTTTCCATTTACTCTAATGTGTTGTTTCCTGTTTTTACTTTTATAAAATAATTACAAGAGGAATTGTCAGCCATTTTATGAAAATGTGGAGTTCATGTCCATCCAAGGACAGTGAATTGTTTAATATTCCTTTTAACTATTGTTGTCATCAATTTGAGGGGTGCTTCCGACAATTGCGTACTGTTAACTGTTTATGAATTACTGTCAAGTTTATGTTGTCTTATAATTAAAACTAAGTAATCATCTAATTCTGTACTCTCTCATTAATTGCTTTTTAATTAATAATATCTAAAGTGCAGACTACTTCAGTGATTTTTACATCAAACCTTATTGCCGTTTTGGTCCATATGTCATTGGAATGCTGACAGGCTGGCTACTGTTCAAAACCAAGTGTAAAGTGACTATGAGCAGGGTGAGTACTGTTAAAATGAAATGTAAAGTGACTATGAGCTGTTTGAGTACTGTTTACTGTTCAAAACCAAGCGTAAAGTAACTGTGAGCTGGGTGAGTATTGTTTACTGATCAAAACCAAGTGTAAAGAGACTGTGAGCTGGGTGAGTACTGTTTATTGTTCAAAATCAAGTGTAAAGTGACTATGAACTGGGTGTTTACTGTTCAAAATCAAGTGTAAAGTGACTATGAGCAGGTGAGTACTGTTTATTGTTCTAAACCAAGTGTAAAGTGACTATGGGCAGAGTGAGTAATGTTAAATCAATGTAAAGTGACTATGAGTGTTTACTGTACAAAATCAAGTATAAAGTGACTGCGAGGTGGATGAATACTGTTTACTTTTCAAAACCAAGTGTAAAGTGAATGTGAGATGTGTAAGTGCTGTTTACTGTTCAAAACCAAGTGTAAAGTGACTGTGAGTTGGGTGAGTACTGTTTACTGTTCAAAATTAAGTGTAAAGTTACTGTGAGCTGGGTGAGTACTGTTCAAAATTAAGTGTAAAGTGACTGTGCATGGCTGAGTATTGTTCAGCCAAGTGTGTAACATGGCCAAGACAGAGTAACACCTAATTTTATCTTCTACATAAATGTTCTCTCAATCATGTTGCAAATACAAGGTTTTAATATTCAAAGTTTGATATTCATTCTGAAGTAAAGATAGTGACCACTTGAATTTAGTTTGTTTAGTAAGTGTATATGTAAATATATCCTTAAATGAGTCGTCTGTTAATGGGCAGAGTACCTTTAAGGCTTTACATTGATGTTTATAGTACTTGGTTCTTTTTACACATATTCAAGTAATTAAAAGTGCTTTACAATTTCCCAGTAACTCATTTTATTCACATTTCCCCATAAATTTGAATTATAAATGGTGAATATAATATACATTGAAATTTCATTAGAAAAATATTTCATTTACTTTTGGTATAAGGTAGGTTAAGTTTACTTTTTTTTGTTGTTAAACCAGGTATAAAAGAAGAGATATTTACCCAATAGTATATAAAACAATTATATAATACAATACAGTTTTATATACAATAATATTTTCTTCTCCAGACAATGAATTTACTTGGCTGGGCAATGGCAACCGCAGTAGCACTAGCAGTAGTGTATGGTCTTCATGATGCTACCAGTGGAAATCCCTTGACAGCAGATGGTTCAGCAGCATATAATGCATTGCATGGAACTGCTTGGGCAGTCAGTGTTTGCTGGGTCATCTTTGCCTGCTCTAATGGCTATGGAGGTATGTTTTTGTCTGCTCCACGTGCTATTGAAGTGTATTGTTGGATATGGAGGCATGCCTTTGTTTGCACCACAACTTTACAGACTCCTCCACAAACTATGGATGTGTTTTGACCTACTTTACAGTTATATTTGTTAGCACCACAATCTATAGGTTTGGTTTGGTTTGCTCTGCAAGTTATGGAGGTTTTTGGTGTGTATCTGTTCCAAGTTAAGGATGTGTTTAGTTTCCTCCACAGACTATGGCTGTTTTTGTCTTCTCCACAGGTTATGGTTGTGCTTTTGTCTGCTCCTCTTGTATGACTAATGGACATATAGTTTTGCAAACTCCATAGGCCAAGGAGGTTGTCTTTACCTTCTGTATAGATTATGGAGTTATGGTTTGTTTGTTTCACAGGCTACTGAAATGTCTGCTTCACAGGCTATGAAGGTATAGTTTTGTCCACTCTACAGGCTATGAGGTAATTTTATCTATTTCACAGGCTATGGAAATATACGTCTTTGCTCTACAGCAGGGATCTCCAAACTATGGCCCGCGAGGCCCTCTCATCTGGCCTGTGGAGACCTTTTTGTCTACGGAAATTTACGTGTATCCTGCCAAGATCAGTCTCAGCTTACTTGGACGTTACGTTTTTACCAAATTAAAATAGAGGCATGCAGTAGTGCGTTGTTTTCTAACAGATCACTACATTGCAAAACCTTATTCGCTGCTTATTTTTTTCTACCTCCGTTTACAGTCAATGAGATCATATAACGCCATCTAGTGGCAGAGTTTTAAATAGTTTGCTGCTTGATCAAGACTTGATTATTTTGATCACAGTTTGCCATTTGCAGTTGACTGCTGCGATGAGGTGTTGGTGTCAGTTGGCGTCTGATTGCGAAACATGTTGCACTCTGTTTTATTTAGTGAGAATTTCCTTCACGTAATTAACCAGTGTGTTTAAAGTATTGGGAATGTCGTTATTTTATTTAGTGATAATTTCCTTCACGTAATTAACCAGTGTGTTTAAAGTATTGGGAATGTCGTTATTTTATTTAGTGATAATTTCCTTCGTGTAATTAACCAGTGTGTTTAAAGTATTGGGAATGTCGTTATTTTATTTAGTGATAATTTCCTTCGTGTAATTAACCAGTGTGTTTAAAGTATTGGGAATGTCGTTATTTTATTTAGTGATAATTTCCTTCGTGTAATTAACCAGTGTGTTTAAAGTATTGGGAATGTCGTTATTTTATTTAGTGATAATTTCCTTCGTGTAATTAACCAGTGTGTTTAAAGTACTGGGAATGTCGTTATTTTATTTAGTGATAATTTCCTTCGCGTAATTACTTACCAGTGTGTTTAAAGTATTGGGAATGTTGTTAGTTTAGTAAGAATTTTTCAAAAATTCTGAAGAGGAAACATTAAAAGCAACAATCTCTCTACCATAAGTGGATATATTTGCACACTATATTCAGGCAATATAACTTAAGAAATCATAAGAATTTTTAAAAATTGTTTTGGGTCATTTGCAGCTATAATTGAGACGAAATTAGGTTTCTTGAGCGATATTGTGCAAGATACTTTCAGTTTCACTATTTATTCATGTTGAATTCACTTTATTTTAGTGCCCAGCAATGGCCAAAAAGAAGAAAAGAAAAATAGATGATTTTCTATTAATTTTTGTTTTAAATATTTAATTCTACAAAGTTGTGAAAGGTATTTCATTTGAACAAATGTGAAAGTAATAATGATTGCCTTAACATTTCCACAAAATCTGAATAAAATTTTATTTCCTCAAAAAGCGGGGAGGAAAGTATCTCAAGATATATAAATAATAATTGGTTTGTTAAAAATAAAATAGTGGTATTTTATTTTTTTTTTAAATTGATGAAAGTATTATTTGATTTCCTTAATACTGTAAAAATTATGTTGATTTTATTCTAAATGGTTAAATCAAAGAATGAAAATGGCATTAATTCTATTTCAGGACCAGTAAATGCCATCTTATCTTGGGAAGCTCTTGTCCCATTGAGCCGTTTAACGTTCATGGCATACTTGATCCATCCCATAATAATGAATTTTTATTACCTGAGTGGAAACACATTGTTTTACATGTCACACCTGAACTGTGTAAGTATTGTGTGTGTGATATATTACATCTTAACTGTCAGTATTCTCATTGTGGCTTGTATCACACCTGAGTGAAGTACTATTTTATCACTGTGGCTTCACATGAATTAAGTACTGTATTATCAGTGTGGCCTATGTCATCACACCTGAATGAAGTAGTTTTATCACTGTGGCTTCACATGAATTAAGTACTGTATTATCAGTGTGGCCTATGTCATCACACCTGAATGAAGTAGTTTTATCACTGTGGCTTCACATGAATTAAGTACTGTATTATCAGTGTGGCCTATGGCATCACACCTGAGTGAAGTAATTTTATTAATGTGTCTTCTAATGAATTAAGTACTGTATTATCAGTGTAGCTTATGTCATCCCACCTGAGTGAACTGTATTAGTGTATGTCACACCTGATTTAAGTGCTTTGATCTCAGTGAGGTTCATGTCATACCTGAATTAAGTACTGTATTCTCAGTGCGGCTTATGTCACACCTGAATAAAGTAGTGTTCTCAATGAGGCTTATGTCATACCTGAATTAAGTATTGTTATCTCTGTGTGGTTTGTCAAAACACTGTGTTCTCAGTTTGTATGTCACATCTGAATTGTGTAAGTATTGTTTCTGTGTTGTTAATATGTGCATTATTTTGGCCAAGTATCTTACATGATTATTCCGTCTTTTCTAACTTGCAAGAAGCACTGACAGTATTTGCACAGCCCAAGAGGAATGCGGAATCCTTGAAACTAACACTTTATTGATTGGTTTGCAGCAGCCTAGTTTTATTTCCTCCTCCATTAAGAACAGTTGCTGGTATATGTTGTCAATGCAGTCAGTTAATTTAAATTAAATTGCTAAAGGTAGTGAATGCACAAACTTTGATGAGCAAAAAGGAAAGAGGTAGCTCTGATGTGAAAGAACATTACTGCCGTGGAAATTATTATGTACTGTTGCAAAATGTGTGTTTGACTATATGCACAGTCAAAAGCCTACCTTTGGGCCTAGAGTTCACTAAAATGTTGAACGTTTTATGAAATAAAAAGTCAGTTGCAAGTTACAACAAGTATTTTTGGCTTCCATATTGTTGTCCCCCTCTCGCAACTTTCACTGTGAAAGCAGATTTGATTCCACCTGTTAATACACCATCTCAACCCCACCCTAATATTAAAATATTTTTGTTGATCAAAAAGTAATATGAGCCTCATTATGGTATTTCTAGGCATTCTAAAAGCAGACTTTTAATTAATTGCTGGCATGAGAACAATAGATTTACAGGTAGCACCCAAGAACAGTTAAGACTAGTAGGCTGCAAATAAACATAAACCAAGACTGATGTACTAAAAGTAAAAATAAAATCTTTGTTAGTCGACTATAACTATCACAAAATATTTATGTAACTGTTTTGATTAAAAGGTAGTAATGTTGTACAAATCTGTGGATTTTGTTGCAAGTGATGGCTTTTCTGTCATTTACTGTCACAGCATTCACACTTGCATTCATTCTCTACAAATTTGTCGTTTTTGTTGCAGGCAATGGCTTTTCTGTCATTTACTGTCACAGCATTCGCACTTGCATTTGCTCTCTCTCTGGCTTTTGAAGCGCCCATGATCGGACTTGAGAAAGTTCTGCTCAAAAGGCACAAAGAATGAATCATTGTTATATATGGATCTTAGAAACTTACTTCAAGGTTACCAGGGCTCACAGGTCCACTACAAATTTGTTTGACATTTTTTCTTTTCTTTATAAATATTAATGTATTTTCCCTAATATCTATGACTATGTGAATATGGTGTATTATAGATTACTGGAATTCTTGAGTGAAATACTTCTAAAAACAAACACTCCAGAAATATGATTGTAATTTAGTGCAGCAGATTTAATATTATGTGCATGTGTATGTCTGTCTGAACTGATACTTAAATACTGTATGAAAAATTATGTTAATTTTTACTTTAAAAAAAAATATTTTCATGTCTGTTTTGTATTCAACTGACGAGCAGAGTTAAATGCACAATTATTTGTCCATTGATATTGTTTCATACATGTGTATTCTGAATTAATTTCTTGTTAAACATTGCCATCAAATACCATATAGGGTGGACCGTATGGATTCTTCCTCCCGTCCTAAGCATATATAACATTAATCTTATTATCATTCTTCCTAAACTATTTCACATTTTCATTTCAACCAAGAAAAATTATCATTAAAATACTAAAACTGTTTATTGTAATATTATTAAAAAGTTTCATTTTATCTATTTTCCAACATAAGATTACTAAAACTTTTTCTTACAACAGTTTTACAATTTTCAATAATACTGCATATATCTATTCAATGCTTGCCATTTCAATCACTATTTCAGCCAGTAGTAGATTTTTTACCCCCATTATTAAAACACGGATGAATGTTAAAATTATCAATTTTTACTGTTCATGCTGTGGAAAAATTTCAGTAATAATTATTAAAACTCTTAGTAAAGCATTGTCTTATTAATAGTTCATTTGGTTCCTCAATCAGATTATATTGTATTGTGCCCATTTGCATGTAGCTTGATTCTCTATTACTTATGCTTATGTGTTCACAACATAAAAGGGACTATTATCAAGTAAGAGATCATATGGTTGTTGGTCCCTTTTGTCTTACCTTTTTCATGCTTAGATACAGGCTCTTGATAAACTAAGTGAAACATGGTTTGTAAAATGTACATGTTAACTTGGTCCTTAAGTCCAACTTAACTTTCTCATGCTTAGATACAGGCTCTTGATAAACTAGATGAAACATGGTTTGTAAAATGTACATGTTAACTTGGTCTACCTCCTTAAGTCCCACTTACATAGATCTACACCACTTCAAATTCCTCTAATTGTTCTAAATGGATGGCTCCTAAGGTAGTCACATTTCTAATTGCCAACTCTTGGTTGCTTTGCATCTAAAATAATAATTATGAAAGGAAGAAAATACATTCCAAATTGCTGAGACAAAACAAACAAAAAACAACAATACCAAGAATTCATTCCTAAGCTTAGAGAATTTAACAAATAACAAAACTTTAATTAAATCAATAAATGGTTGTAAATGTATGTTTCATGGCACCACCACAGAACATTCTAAATAAGATGACCTTACTAGTTTTCAAAGGACAAGTGTGGCATTGATATAAAGTTTTTTTTTCTTTGCTTGTTAGTACCTGATAAAAAATAAAGTCCATCAGCATAAAATATATTTTCTTTGTTTTATTTATTTGTTTTACTTGGCTTTGATAATTGTACAGGGTTAGACATTAAGGCAAGAACAAGTTACCGATAGACAAGCATATTTTGCCATTCAATTGAAAATGTTTGATTTTCTTCACCCTAACAGTAACACTGATGTTAATAATAGGACACATCTGACATTCAGACAAGAACAAGTTACCGATAGAAAAGCATATTTTGCCATTCAAGTGAAAATGTTTGGTTTTCTTCACTCTAACACTGATGTTAATAAAAGGACATGTCTGACATTCAGATAGGCAGCAAAAGCATTCTCCACACATAAGTCACACGCAATTATTTTATATTTCAAAAACATTAAATAAAAATATACAATAACTTCCAGACCAAAATTTCATGTAATTTTGAGTTGCATATTATTTAATATATACAATAAGTAGACAAGCTGATCAATGCATGAGTTAAGCTGGATGGTTGGTTCATCCAGTGATGCCTCTCTGTGGACAAGTGATACGCAGAAATGCCTCTTTAGACAATGACCTGCAGACATGCCCCTCTGTGGATCAGTGATATGCAGGCATGCCTCTCTGTGGACCAGTGATGTGCAGACATGCCCCTCTGTGGACCAGTGACATGCAGACACATTTCAGACATGATATTCACATCACCATTTGAATTCTTGAATACTGATGTAAACAATCTGTGCAAAACTTCCACAGAAGCAAACTCTGTGTTATAATGTTGCACTAGAGCACAGTATCATTAAGAGTAATGTTGCACTAGAGCACACTATCATTAACAGTAATGCTGCACCAAGACAAGAATCATTACTGATGCTTACATAATCCATTATTATCACCAATAATGTACAGAATCCAGTGCCATCATGAGTATGTAGAGCTCATATTATCACCAGTTGTTAGTAATGTTGCACAGAGTCCAGTGCCACCCCCAGTAATGTCACACTTAGTCTAATCACCTCAATTTAGCATCATAAAGTCTAAGACCATCATCAGAAATGCTGCGCAGTAAGCATCATCATCAGTAATGCATCACAGAGTCTAGTGTCATTGCCAATAATGTGCAAAGTCCAGCATGCTCATCACTATTAGTGGGTTTAAGTATTATCAGTAATGTTTTACTCAGTCCAATGCCATGAACATGTTTGCTGCACACCTTAGTGTTATCACCAACAAAGCTGTACACAGTCCAACATCTTCATGTCACATTTATTAGTTTAATTACAAAGCAGTATCAGACCAACTCTCCACAGTTTACTATCGTGACCTTGTCTGTTGGTTTTCCACCTTTGGTACCACAAGCCTGAAAGAAAATGGAAGCAATAAAAATTACAAAACTACTTGTTTTAAACTAAAGTAAATAATAGAAATTTCAAATTACACTTGCCTTATGCTCAAGGATACTAACAGATTTTAATTCTATAAACAGATGATCAGGCAGTAGGAATAAGGTATTGACTCACTATAATACAAGTGAAAGGGCTCCAAGCAAACTCTTGAAAAATAAGAAAATAAGAGTATTCCTTTGACATGGAGTAAGCTTCCCTAGTACCAGGATGCATTGCTTACAATAGTTTTATGTGTGTTTTGTTTTTCTTACAAATCTACATTAATGTATGATCCATCAAGCCTCTCCTAATGAATCTCTTGTTAAGGCACAGCCAAACCAGTCTACCCTGAATCTCTCTGTGAAAGCACTACTCATCAAGTCTGACCACAAATAATGACACTAAATTAATATCTCAAAAAAGTATTGCAGCTATCATCACAATTTTTTGTACACAAACTTATTTCATCAGTACACATATTTTGAGCATAAAATATTTATACTGTATGAAGTAGAAAAAAATGAGTGGGACTACCTATTATTAATAGTTAAATTTACTATCTGCTACCTTCCATTTAATGAGTCATTACCAGAAATGAGTTAATAACTGAACAAAATCAACAAGCAAACACTGATTTTAAATACAATTTTTAAACAGCTAAAAATTAATGTATATTTTATTGGCAATGAAGTAAGAGATTTAGATTAAGAAAAACTGTCACGTAATAAACACACCTCCATTTTGTAGACTACATCCATGCCCTCAGTAACACGCCCGAATACCACATGCTTTCCATCTAGCCTGCACAAGAAAGATTCCATTCTTTCATTTCACATCCATTTTAGAGCAGAAATGTTATTAAGAGATCCCTTAGTAATTTGGCATGTATGGTAATGTTTGCATGCATTATTTTACTTATTTATAATCTTTTATATTCACACCTACTCTCTACCAAACTTTATTAATAATTATACTGATCCAGCTGCAAATTTTTCCTTCAAACTACCATTTGCATACTCCATTTATTACTATTTGGCAATTGCTAAGTGGATGTGTTGTTTTTTTTCAGTGTGTTTCAAGTGTAAATGTGTACAGTTTTAGTATACTAAATTAGTGTATAATCAGTAAAGGATATGTTGCATAAAAAGATGTGTATTAGCACACAGCATTATCAGTTCTTTATGTGTATTACATGCAATCATGTATTTTACTGTACTTGTGCAGTATTAATGATACAATATTTGTGTCTGCAAAATGTATGCAAGCAATAGAGGCATGATATTAACAGTATAACAGTAAGAAGTTATTTGGCCTACTGTATTGTGTTGTACAAATATCTAATATTTACATACTCACCAATCAGTTTTGGCTGTGGTGATAAAAAACTGTGAGCCATTTGTGTTGGGTCCTGAGTTAGCCATAGACATATCTCCTAGAAATGTTAAAACAAGTTATTTATGCCCATGCTAACAATAAATACTATGTTTATAAGCATGACTGTGGCAGGCAATCTTGTCAGCCAGTGTCATATCTTTTTAGTACTGAAACATATTGCAGCATATACAAATAAGAGGAAGTACTATGTGCAACTATTTGAGAAGACTTTCTTCACTGATTTTACTGACAATAAATCAATTCTATAAGCATAGTTTATTAAAAAAAATAATAATAATAAAGCCCATACATTTTGCATGGAAAAAGCTTGAAGGAAAAAACAACCTTTGTTTTACTGAACTAAAAGATATTGGAGAAAAAAGAAAAAGACAATACTTTTGCAAGATTACAAATTTAACAGAATTCAACTAATAAATCAACAAATTACAGATATCTAAAAGAAATATAAATATAACCAGAATGAATTCACATTAAATAAATTTCAACATTAAATATTTAACAGATAAATTACAAAGATCCAGAAGGAATGCAAGCAAAATTATTCAGAATGAATTCACATTAAATATATACAGAATGAATTCACATTAAATATTTAAAAGATTAATTAGAGTGATCTAGAAAGAACATAATTATATTCAGAATGAATTCACATTAAATAAATTTCAACATTAAAGACTGAGTGAAATGAAATGTAGGTCAAACATTTGTGAACAAGATTTGCCCCATTAATAACACACAATCCCAAGCCCTTGGAGTAAAAGCAAGCAGAAGTGACATCATGAAGAGGGGGGGGGGGCAAAAGACTGCAAGGAAAACCCTCCCTTATTATCAACAGAGATCTACAAAAGTAACAAATAAAGACTCTAAGTAAAGATCAATACTTAACAAATAATTTACTAAAATAATTTATAGAGATTTTAACAGCACAAACAGTACTCAAAGAATTAAACAGTATCCTACATGCTATAGACAACTTACTAAAACATAAAATATCTCACCTGCAACTGTGTGTTTAAGCTTGAAATTTTCATCCTCAAACTTCTTTCCATATATAGACTTGCCCCCTGTCCCATTATGATTAGTGAAATCTCCACCTTGACACATCTAGACTGCAGGTCAAGGTATCAGATAATTTATAAATACTAATGTAACCATTCCTCTGAAGACACAATATACATAGTGAGAATGTACAAGCAGCTTGAATGTATGTATGAAAAAACTCTTACCCACATTCCTTAACCCCTTTACTACTGAATTAGTTTTGTCAAAAATGTTCCCTAGGGATCTTCACTTTACTTTTATACTGCTGTGATGAAGTTATTTCACACAAAAATCAAGTGTAATCATTTCAATGTTAAATACAAATAAACATGAAATGCTTCAGCATGTTCAGAATTGCAAAATGTCAACATACTGCATCAACTAGCCATTTTGCACTTTTAGTAATTGACAGAATATACCACTGCAAACCTATCCAAAGCTGTTTTCCAAATGCTTGTGAATGCCACCGTTTCAAGTTGCACAAGCCATTCCAAAGCTGTTTTCCAAATGCTTATGGATGCCACCAAGTTTCAGGTTGTGACAAGTGATTTAGGATTTCATCAAGTTATATCTAGAGCAACACAGGGTGGCTGTCTTAAATGGTTTCAACTGAACTACAAGACAGAAAATACAGAGGTTAATACTTCCTCCAAACTATATTAACAAAAATAAAAATCTGAATCAGAGTTTTTCATAGTAATATGGCCTCTTGAAGAAAATGCAAAATACACTAGTTAGTTTCACAGTCACTTTGACTTGTTGCTCACTCCATATGAAAAACTAATTTAGTCTGTGATATTTAAAATCAACATTAAATTTTAAGATTGTTTAAAATGAAAGACTGTAAATGACTGGCTCAGTAATGAAGTTATAATGAAATAACAATTAACGCAAAACAAACACATAAATCAAAGTTCTGTGTCACGACCAATTGTCTGAGTAAAAGAAAGAGATGGTAGTGGCAAAACACCAAAAACGTTCTGTGAATAAAAACCAAAGGGGATTTGAAAACAATCATTACTGGTTTGTTGTAACATTTCACAAAATGTAACAAAGTATGAGCAGTTAGTGTGAATTAATAAACTCAAATTTAAATTCAGGTAACCATGCACAAGGTCTAAACTACCATAATGTTGATCAGTTTACCATCACATTCCCACTTTAAAAAAAAAAATACTAGGATGCAATAAATTAGGCTCAAAGATTTATAAATTCAAGGATACAAATTGTGGAATTATTCTGTGAAAACTGCTACCTTTGTACCCAAATCCCTTCTCATGTGTGCACAAGCATCGGAAATTTTCTGAAAGCAAGAAAAAAGTTATTAAAAGTATATATAGACCAATGACTTCAAGTAATTAGAACAATAAATAAATATGATTTTATTTTTAAAACTGCACTACAAAAGATTACCCCCTCCCCCCCCCCTAAAAAAAAAGGATAATTACTTTAAAAGGTCTTGTATGATGATGACGACTTAAAATAAATTCCTATTTTGACAAACACAATCCACTTTCGTAAAATCATCTTACAGCATCGGTCTGGCCAGAGACAAAGGTATATGCCAACCTACTGTACACAGTAGTAGATAACCTAATATATACTATATTAGTTGCCTTCAACATTGTTATTTTGCAAATTTACAGCTCAGTGACAATATATATATTATAGGGTTTAGCAGTGATTGTCGGAGAAAGTGTGAACTGAGATGTGTCAGAATGATATGTGTTTGGTAGAGATAGTGATTAGTGGAGATAGTATTTGACTAAGATGTGTTTGACAGAGATAGTGATTAATGGAGATAGTGTTTGATTGAGATGTGTTTGGTAGAGATAGTGATTAGTGGAGATAGTATTGGACTGAGATGTGTTTGGTAGAGATAGTGATTAGTGGAGATAGTATTGGACTGAGATGTGTTTGACAGAGAGAGTGATTAGTGGAGATAGTGCTGGAATGAATTAGCATTTAGTAGATATAGTGCTTGATTGATGAGGAGTTTATGGTAAAGACAATGTTTGATGGATAAAGAGTTGGGTCAAAAAATGAGGGGGAGGGGAATAACAAGAGGAAAAATAATGTGCAATAAGTCATATATGAATGCATATAATGGACTGGTAAGTCAAAATTAATGGTTCACAACCATATAAATTACAAAAAGTCAACTTATGCTTATTAAACTTGTAAGTGTGGGGGTTAAGTCTTAGTCTAAATAAATGAAAAGGTGAAAAAAGATTTCTTCACATTTAAAAAACAAACAAGCCCTTACAGCCATACAAAAGTTAACTTTCTTTACTTGAAAACCAAGCTGAGTGCTAGACATGTTCTATTAATAATGATTTTCAACTTAACTTTCCTTCAACTGAAGGAAAAAGAAAAAAGACTAACCATTTATGACAAATTTAACATCGATAAAATGACTCCTTTTACCAAAAATCTCTTCCCCATAACATTTTTTTTTTTTAACAACACTGTATCATACATTTTTGGATGACCCACTCTCCATTTCCTGGAAACGAACTCCTTACATTTGCGAGAACCTATTACATAAAATTAACATTATCAATCCTCATGTTGTTTGGAGCAAACCTACACATTTTTATCTCAGTAATTCGTGGAAATTTTTAATAACATTATTACCTGCTGTTTTGGGCACCACATCTGCTCTGAGTTCTATTACAATTCTTCCAACACTGCGATTACCAATTTTTATGTCCATATAAACCTGTGGATTTCCACGTGCTCTCTTTGGGGCAGACACAGCTGTAATCTGTGGGTTATGAAATCAAATACCAAATTATTATAATCCTATGTCTGACTTAATTAAATATAAACAAAATAAAAAAATTTTAAGTACACTCACACACAACATTTAAAAATAATTAAGAAATTAGACCTTTAAATGCAGGTACAAATGTTGTGTATAGGAATTAACCTATTTTGATAAATTACTTTTATGTATTTAATATGGTAATAAATGTGAAATTGACAGCAATTAAATCACCATTCATTTATGTACAATAATTAAATTATTTATTTTTTACCACTGCTCTTTGTATTACACACTCACTGTAGTTGAACTTTGCCTTTTCCCATAATTTTTGGCTTCTCACTCTCCCAAACAGTCCAGAAATTATCTTCTTATTGGATAAAATTTTGAATTTGCATTTTTCCAACGATAGATATTTGTGACATGAATTTTATTTTTTGTTGTCAAATACAACATCCAAGCTTTCCCATTGCAATGAAATGTAATTCACTTCAGAAAAATAATTCAGGGCCAATAATTTGGAAAAAATATTCATAAGAATAGTTTTTTTGTGGCCTGAATATTTTTTGTATTATTATTATTTTTATAAATTATTTGTTCTTTGTCAAAATATATACGAGTATATTTTATTTTATGTACAACCCACAACTTAACAAACCAGTACTCATTAATTCCGTTCTCAGTATTTTCAGACCAACCAAATACATTTGACACTGAACAATACAGTTAGCAGCAGTCACACTTATACAAACAATTAAGTATATGCATATTCAGAGATGTCAATAATAAAGTGACTTAGAGAACTTCTACTATATAGTAGTGTTAAAGTTCCTATCATTCTTAGTGATCCAGCTTCTACTTAATCTACTATATAGTACTGTTAAAGTTCCTATCATTCTTAGTGATCCAGCTTCTACTATATAGTAGTGTTAAAGTTCCTATCATTCTTAGTGACCATACTTGGGATCCTCTGTAATTACAGGTCACGTTAGCATACCATCCGTTAATGCTGGTTTGCATTTGCAAGCTTTTTAGTAAATGACAGTTTCAACAGCATACTATAAGGTGTGTGTTCAGGATGGTTGCCCCAGGCACTAGAGGTCTAGTGTATAGATTACAAAAGTGCTGACATTGGTTTTCATGAATGTCTTTCCCATTGTTAGTGATACTGAGAGGAAATTCTGCAAAGGAAAAGAGTGGCTGGACACTATACTACAGGCAATTATAAGCAGGCCTCAGGAACACACACAACACATCTACCTCATCAGTTTCTTCAGCAGGTCTTTTTCTATTTGCCTCTTCAGTCTCCCCTTCTGCATCCTTACTCGCTTCCTCTTCTTCCTCACTTTTTATTGTCTCCCCTGCATGTTTCTGAAGCCAGGAATCTTCAGCCCACACTATAACCACATTAAACAAACAAGTTACACAAAGAAAGTGAAGTATATTGTATCCACACTACAAGCATTGAATGAGCAAGTTACAAAAAGAAAATAAAAGTATAATAACCTGGAACCAACAAGAGTTACTCCAGCAAAAGCTGTATATATTGTTTGAAACTGAATCTGAAAGTTAAAAACAATGATTATCATTTTACTTAATAAAATTCAACTAAATGATTCTGCATATTTTTTCCTAATTTTGTATCTATATATTTCATTTACGGATATCTGTTTCAAAATTTAGCATGACAAGCATAAGCATATCCAATGAATGTTTTCCTAATCCAGTTATCAATGTTGAGATATTCTATACGTTTTAAATAGTAAAAGCATAGAAAAATAAAAAGTAAAAACAAGTTTTAATACGTCATCACATTTTTGGGACAAAAAATAAACCCAAAATTATATTCTTTGCTATTTCTTTTTCTTTTTTTTTTAAAATCAATTCAAAATGCTGCAAAGAAAAGAATCTGCAAAATAATGCAGTCATCAAGTTGGTAGCTGTAAGGCCCTAAAAAATAAATTATCATTTAGAAACATGGATGAAAATCATTCTGAAACACTTGAGGCTCGTTTCTGTCAAGTTCACCCATGTTGCTCTGTTAACTTCAAATGTTCTAACCTGCTCTGGAGGCTCCATCTTTAATCTTCATTGGTTTAGCTAAGTTGACACGTATAGTTCGACCAAACAATTCTGACTCATTCTGAAAAATAACAAGATGCAATAAACATCCCAGAACTTAACAACAAAACTTTAAAATTTTATCTAGATCACTATCAGATCAATTATAATTTTTAAAAATAAAAACAACTAGTTAATCATCTTTTTTTTTCTCTTAATGGAAATGGAAAAATAATAAATTTAATGCATACAAATAGAAATAAGGCAAAATTAGTTAAAATTTTAATTTTTTTGTCAGTGAAATGCATCCCTACTTAGTTATTTTATCAACTACCAAGATAAAATCAAAAATTGTATAATTTTACAAATTTCTGGCTGTGGCTTCTAAGTGGAACACAACCGATTAATGACATTGCTTCTGAAGGGAAATTTTCTGTAACTGAGAACTACCTGTACTGTGGCCCCTTCATAATACTGGGTTCACATAACATTAGGTCTTCAACAGATACTGTCTGTGTATTCTAAAAAGGTTAGAGTCTACACATATGGAAAGTTTACACTAAAGTGCCAAAATGAGCTCACAAATTGTCTCAACCCAACCAGAGATGCTGTTGCAGAATGTTATGGACTTGTTTACATAGATAGCTACAGAGGGTATGAAATTCCAGGTGGTCAGAACGAATAGTAATAAAGTTAATAAAAAATAATCCACACTGGCTAATCAGTGATGATGGTACATTTTAAAAGTATAATAAGATGGCAGATAAGAAGGGTAGCTGCTTTACTGCTTGTTAAAAAGTTTCAATGTATCAATCATTCACAATCATAATACTTGCACTCTTCACCTTGACTACTGTAAACCATCAATTAGGCAAAAATGAATTTCCCCATTTAGTTTCTAATTTCATAGTAAATGGCAGATTTATTAAACTACAGTACATTCTTCTTTGGTGTCTGAAAAAATAAAGTGAAAAAAAAATCAATGTCAATATTATAAAGTGTACATATATTTTTTAATGAAGTGAATCTCTAACTGTTAGATATATTTTGCTTGAAATACATTTTAAAAGTTACTCACCATATTATCAATTGCTGCAGCAGCATCCTAAAAAATAAAAATTGTTGAAATCAAAAGAAATCACTAGATTTAATAATTTTTCAAAGCAAATTAAGAATCAAAAAAAAAAGAAAAAGAAAACCTATCTTAAAAGTAATTACAATAATGAGTAAACAATTTTTTACATTAAAAAAAAAATCCTCATGATCAATTAAAGAAGATTAAAGACTGGCTAGGTGAAAAAATTCTAACCGTGGAAATACATTTAAAACAAGAAATGTACAGGTAAGTGTTTTAATGGAATATAAAAATTATTTTAAATAATGAAGTTCTTCTAAGTTATATTTTTAATGTGAACGAAGAAAGAAATGCTTTTTAATTGATACTAACTTATTAATTCAATAAACTGCTATATTAAGCTATGTAAAGATGAATGTAATGTGGAGGTGATATGATGAAAGAAAAGCAAACATCTACATGACAGCTATGTAAATAAAAAATAGTGAACTGCTTAGGAAATCTAAGTACTGTACAAGTAAAATGAAATATCTATGCAATAATAATACAAAATTATTAAGTAACAATAATAAATTTATTAATCGCACACATGCACAGAGAGAATTTATAGCAAAATAAACATACCTCAGCCAATTCAAATTCAACAAATGCAAATCCTCTGTGCTTTTCTGAGAATTAAACAGAGAAAAATATATTTTTTTTAAAAACAATATTAAAACAGTATGCATATAATTAATGTCTACCACATTTTAAAAAAAATATAATAAAAACATTATGAATGTACTTTAAGCCTTGTCACAAGAAAGTGAAACTATATCTTAATTTAAAAACACTTATAACCTACAATAGGTTTCTTCAGAAATATTTATCTAAGAGTTATTTTTCTTAGTTTAGTTTTCAATGCTAAAAAATATTTGCATCAACAATAAAGAGTAAAGAAGAAATTTAATGACTGAAATAGCTTTTCATTTGAACTAAAAATAAATTACAAATTTTTTCTTACAGTTATTTCTTAGCATCTGTTGAAAAAAATAGGACCAGAAACTGAACATACTGAACAACTATACTCTTACAAAAACAGGGAGTATCCATACACTATAATGGACAGAAAACCCAACAGTTCCATATATGACTGTTGTGATTTTTCTGAGAAAGGTTAGAGTTAAAAGTTTTTAGAGACAGCTTTAAGGTTAGGGTTTACAGAGAAAAGGTTAGGGTTATAATTAGCTGCAAATAAAGAAACAAATATTTGGTTTTATTTAGAGTTATATTTTCATTAACTATTCTTCCCTCATTTATTTTTTGTTTCTGCTAATTTCTGTGTGTCAATGACTTAAATATTGCAGTAAAAATAGCATTGATTAACACTTTCTATGTCATATCCTTCGATATGACATATACAACCCCTTTGTTATTTTATACATGAGGCATGAACAGAATGTTGGTTCTCTTCCATCCAGGATGTTGTGTACAGAGAGTATGCCAAAATATAATAATCAGAGCAATCTAAATCATTCTGCATGCACTTCCTTTATGGCTCTCTTCCTTCTTTACTCTCTGCTCGATTTATATATGCCAATTTTCAATGATTTCATAAATTATGTAATCCATAACCTTGAAAAACATATTTTAGTAACAGCATTTGACAAATAATTTTTAAAATAATAGATGGCGCATTTTCCTTTAAAACAGTTTGATCATTTAGGAATTGATTATTTATATCTAATAGAGACAGCAGCCGGATTATCAAAAGAGTAAAATTTACAATGGGCAAAGAGATACTGACTGGCAAAAAACTCTTGATCCATTCATGCTCTCAATTTGTTTTTTAAAAAATACTTGAAACTAATCTATTAAACAGATTTACAGCAACAGTTTAGCCAGGAATCAAAATTTCACATTATCTTAGATACCTAGATTAATTTTTTAATCTGTTATAAACAACATAACATTCTGTTCTATAAATCTGCAATTAAGTAATTAATGGTAAATTTTTCATATCCACGAATATTCTTAATTATTTGTCTCATTGCAACATAAAATTACACTTAAAAAATACTAACACCTAAACAGAATTAAACTCAATGCCTAATAACTGATATTTCATTGCATCTATTTGTCATCTTAAGTAAACTTAACTGGATTAATGCTAGAGTGACCAATTTACCTACTGCTTGCAGTGCTATATAGCTGTATAGCAATGAGTACTGTGTTAAGATGTCACTATAACTTTTCACACATTTTTCATTGCACTAAATGAGAATATATCTTTAATATTAAACTCACCACAATGGTGACTATTCCCAAATTTGTGTACCTGTTTCATAGTCCAATGGTACTTGGATGTCAATAATGTCTCCAAATGGCAAGAAGGCAGCATGTAGAACTTTGTCATCTACTTCCTCTGCAATGCCTCCTGTGCATGAAAGAAATCAAAACATAATGTGCAATAGCATGCCTTTCAGTTTCTAGCAAACTAAAGTGCAGAGAATACAGTAAAATTATTTTCATCAACACTGTGGTATACAAATTACAATGTTCATACATTAGTAATTATAAATGATCATATTTATGACATAATTTTAGATCTAAAATAATAGTACACTAAAGATAAGCAAAATGTGTGCAAACATTTTTTTAAAAACTTCTTTAAAATAAGACTTAAATTTATCAAAGCATGGAAGGAAAATAGTAATAACTTTTAATAATTTGAATTTAATACCATTTTTTATATTCAGTCCATGAATTTATACTATTCTTTTGCACAGATGGTGAATATTTTAGTATTACTAAAATAATTTATTGCAGTATTTCTAAAAAAATATATATATATAAGCACATTTTAGTCTGATAAGAAGCAAAAGTTGCAGTTGCTTAAGTTTTTTACATACTTCAAATTCAATTGCATTGTTGGTTCTTTTTTAAAAATGTATACTGTAATTTTCTCTATAAATATGTCTATGCAATATGTGCTAACCGAAAGTGTGAATGGTTCCTTGATGTTCATTTATAATGCTTCATTATTAATTTAATCAAATAAAAGTAGAAACAGTGAACACTTGTGAATCACTCAATCAGCTTTTACTTTACAACTTAATCAGTTGGTGAATTACATTACACATCTTTTAAATATGTACATCATTTGGAGAAGTACGGCTATATATGTTCAAAAAGATACAAACATAACATTAAAATTAAATAAGTAAGTGCTAAGAAAGGAGTTAATATTTACCGACGTAAACCATTCGCTTGTTGTTAGAAGCCATGCTAGTTGTTAAAAAAGCGGAAGTGGATTAATTAAAAAGTTAGATTCACAGAAGTAAATAAATTCAACATTTAGTTATTTTTAAATTACAGTTATATTTGTTTGCTTATAATCAATAACTTTACGTCGCTTTTTAATCAAGAGTAAGAGTATCGAATCTTTATTTTTATTTAAATGTCTGAAATTAGATTCAATACTACAAGTACAAACAGTAATATGGTGTAAAGTTTTGTAAATAAAGAGTGAATGATTAAAATAAATTCTAAATCGTTAGTGAAAGTACTTTAAAGAAAGACACCCTATTTATTTGTTATGATTATTATTAATCATCCTTAACTTATTACAAGTGATGAGAATATTAATTTATGTTATTAATAATTCTCCAGAAAACACCATCGTCTCTCACTTGGCGGATATGTGGCTGCTGTAAACGTTTTCTCTCTTCCACAACATTAAAGACAAACACTGTCATACAATATTTCCGTAGGTGGAAAACCTCTTACCAAAGGAAAAGATAAATCCGTCTTTAATCTATATTTAGCGAGCCCCCATCCACCAACTACATCTCCAACAATATGGTTATCAAAATGTGTAAAGTCAATAAATTTATTAAATCAACAATCAAATATACATTTAGTAAATCAAATATACATTTAGTAAATCATACATTTAGTAAATCAGAAAAGATTACTTGACATCAATGTTTTCACAAACCACATTCAAATTGTTTTTATACAATCTTATATCCTATTACATAATTCAACAGATAAGTGTCAATATAAATCACAGAAATTCTTATCAGAGAGCAGAAATGGAGTTATAGATATTATAGTGATAATAGTTTGTATATAATCTTGTCAAGATGATGCCGCAATGATGATGATGCACACTTTATAACAATGTCACCAGTTTATTGTTCACAATTCAATTCTTCACGTGTTTCACTAGCACGCTGTAGAATGTTCCATGAGCTGCTCGTCTCTCAAGACTATATGGGCGCTCATTTGCCATATTAGTTCACTAGAGCAGTACAACGATGCAGTAATTTCCTGTAGGCCTAACTTCCTTATACCAGAAATTCCATATGTAGTCGAGCATACTTTGCCATCATACATTAACAGAGTTAGTGCTTTCTTACACACTGGGGTAGAGTATTTTCAAATCTACCACAGTAATAATGGTTTATATCAATAGATAGGGAGATTCTAGAAATTCTAGATTAAAAAGCTGCTTCTTCCCTGTAAAACATAATCAGGGAACAAAAGCTAAGTTTTCCAATTTATTCATCTCTAACTCCATTCTTTCTTATGTTCAAGATCAATTTACAGTTTCTTGCAACAGTATTTATTAGTCTGATACAAGCATACAGCATAATAAATACAATATAACAATTTATGAACATGTTCACTAGAAACAATGTTAAGTGTTTAACGTACTACATACAAGCATCATAATATACAATTAGTAGAAATAATAATCTACAGTGGAGCTCTGCGATAACGCAAATTCAGATATAATGCGGTCATTGCATGGCTCCAGAAATTTAGTATATTCATTCGCACATTAAATTTTTTTCAAAGTACATGAAAAAGAGTTAAAAAAAATATTTAACTTCATTTCGGGAATGAGCTTGCATATGAATTTGAATATACACATAATACGATCGTGGTGTGGTTCCAGAAATTTGAAATTCATGTACGTGTATTTTTCTCGTACCAGGAAAAGAAATTTTTTAAGTGCTGTACAAGAAATAGTGTGTAAAACGTTTATTATTTGGGGGAAGAGTTCACATATGACTTTTAATATAAAACGATCCAAAATTTAAGAATTTCACCATGTTTTAAGTATTATGCTGAAATAAACATTATTGGAAATATTACTTATTACTGATCCATGAGTAAAGCCAGTAAGTCATCTTTGTGGTTATATTCAATTAATTCTGTATAGTAGTGTATACAATCATTAGCCGACATCTGCTTCTTCTTCATTAACTGCATACAGCCAAGCAGACAAAGCGGTAGTTGATAAAAGACTCTCACAATTTAATATTCATCCGATAATAACCCAATTTTATTTTAATACCAGGCTGCCCATTACAGATTAATTTTAATTTCTTTGTCAATGTAATCTAGACACCTAATAAGTCAAAGAGAGTCTAAAAACTTTTTATCTGCAATAAATAAACTTGACAATGATAGTGAGCAATGAGAGTCGTTGTGCTTAAGTGTAAACTCATCAATTGAACTAGAGTCCTTTCTGCTGTGACGTCATTATGTCTCTCTTGTCAGCAATTTATTTATTTTAATGTTAGATAGAGTGCAGGAATTAATTTTATTCATATTTGCTTATTCCAGTTTTACTGAATACCTCCCCTTCCCCTACCTGCACATAATTATAAGATAGGTAAATTTGAACTGGTTGATTCTCTTTGATCTGTTTTCACTGATATTCTGAACAACCTTTTTTTTTTTTAATTTAAAAAACGGTTGTTACTATGACTGCGTGTGATTTTGTGTAGTAGGTTAAGTTTTCCTGATAAGTTTTGTTAGGTTATTTGTCTATTCATCTAAGAACAGATGATACAAACCCGGCCTTTGAAACATGATCCAAACAAATATTGTTTTATCATGGTTCTCAGGTAAGACATTATCTAAAAGAAAAACACCAAAGAAAAATCCCCCAATTTTTGAAGTAAATGAAACTTACTTAAACCACATAAACTACTAATAGTGCTGGGACAGTTTTTAAAAAATTCAAAATACTCTGTAGTATAGAAATGTGTTAAGGAATTTATAAAGTAACTGATTGGTTGTTTTGTATGAATAGTGCCAAAAAACGGGTCCCTATTTATAGTTAAAGCCTATTTACTACTGACGGCCAACCATCTCTTGTGCCAACACTTTCTAAATACCTGTGTTATTGTTTCGTTGATTCGTCTGCCCCATAGGAACTGCAAAAAAACTTTTCGCTCGAAAGGTCTCGGTTTTTGGAATATTCCCGTGGGGCTTCGGATGGTTCAGTTATTTACGATGATAGCAGCATCTGCCTTCCGCCGCTTGGCACGAGGTGTGCCATTGTTGGGTGTTGAAGATGAAGAAAGACAGAGTGTTGTTGAAAGGAAATATAAGGAGTGGTGATAATAAATGGTGGCCGGTTTATCCGTGGTGCCCATGTCTGGCCGGTTAGAAGCATACATTAGCTCGGAAGTCCGTGGACTAATGTCGTGGTGGTTGGTGTCGTCATTATCCCCGATGTTGGAGAAGAGAGGGTGGGTGGGGGTCTTTCAGAACCCAGGCAAGTAACACACCAAGTCTGTACCTAGTGTGCACATACTTCCGGGATGTTCAACCTCCTGTCCTTTTGATGTTGTCGTCGGTGTCACCGGTGTCCGTTGGGATAGGCGACGACGGGTGCTGGTGGCCAGTAAATATGATCGAGCAGTACTTGTTGTTTACCTGGTGTTTTCTTGGCCTGTTTGTTGCTGTTGTCTCGCCAGATTTGTGGAGGCAGTCTTTTCCTCTTCTTCTTTTCCTTTTGTTGAGCTCTCGTGTCTGATGGTAGCTCTGTTGGTGTTGTCGGTGGTGTTGATGGTTCTGAAAGGAGGACATCCAACACCCTTGTGCAGTCTTTGAGGGCAGCCTTGATGTCAGTTTGCTTGTCTCTTGTCCGCTGTCAGTTTGGCCATTTTTCTCCTTTGTTTTGATTTTGTTCATCTGGGTGTTGGCTACCAGTTGTCCTGTTTTCACGGCAACCCGCGTTTCTTTATCTTCTGTTAGAGTCTTTGCAGTCTGTGTACTTTCGTCTCTGGTGGTAATTTCCCTATTTATTTGTATTCGCCTCTTTACAAATCCGCTCGTTTTAATCAGTCTCCGTACGCGACCGCACACGACTGGCGTGTTTTGCCTTTTTGGAGATAGGTTAGGGTTAAGTTTTTTGTTTGTTTTTTTTAAAGAGAAAGATTAGGGTTAGCTGCAAAAACAAAACAGAAAATAAATGCATACACTAAACCTGTTTTTCTTTAGAGTTATCTTTCCGTGTACTCATTTGCTGTATGAAGATTATGAGACTAGTTGTGTATGGAGTGCCTGCCCGTTTTATTTTTGGTTGTCTTACTGTTCTTTCCGGTCTGAAACAAAACCTTGTGCAGAAATTTCAAACGGCCCAAAACATTGCAGTTAGGTCCATTCCTAACTTACTCAGTATTACCAATCCACAGCAGTTTCCATTCTCTGCACGTTTCCTGTTTAGTAGAATATTTAATGTTTCTCTTTATTCAACTTAGTCACTTTTCGAAATGCGCATTCCCAATTAGTAGCCTGCGATTGTGATACAAATTAAGTGCTGTATATGGACACAGTACTTTGACATTTCTGTTCCCACGATACAAATTAAATCCTATATTACAATTTGTTAGAGATGACGTCATCATTACGCTACTTAAATTATCCTTTTGTAAAGATTTGTAGGAACGTACATATACTTGATAAACACGTGCAGACAAAATTCAGATTAATTACTGGTAATAAAATTGAATGAGATATTTGGCTGTTTTGATCTGCATGTACGAATATGTTGATTTGGAATGATGGCAACACTGGTACCCTCCTCCCACACCGCCAACAGTTTTAGCTGTTCACCTGCTTATTGTTCAGGGGGTCTGTAATTGCAGAACAACGGTGCCGAGTGAAGTTGTCGTAAAAAGTAAACGAACTTTATATGTTAAAACAATAAACAATATTTAATATAATATATTGATTATAGGCAGGAGTGGGCACCATCTTTTTTTTAAAGGGTTCTGTAAGGTCGTAATCAGACTGATTGTACTGACTTGCTTTATCAAATTCCTAGCAAACCCAGCTTGACTTACTCCCGAGCCACCTCGTTTTAATTTAAAAAAAAAAAAAGATCATGGGCATTGTTTCCAGTAGGACTGACTGCTATCAAGTGATCAGTAATGATTCTTCACTAAAATACACTGAACATAATAGGTAATTCATTCAGCTGTCCACGTAACTGACCTGGGGTCGTGGAGGATCACGGAGGATGCACGCTTGACTGAATCGAACGATAAATGGAAATTATTATTTCCCTCCCATCCAAACTAACTCCTCAACATTATACTTCAGAGTTATCTTGCCCTGGCTTTACTTCGGACTGACCTATTCTGGTATCCTGGGAACTTCCCAGACGTCCGCATTGCACACTTTTGAAACCAGCAACACGTGGCTAGATGAGAAATGGTCCCACGGTCCTTCTGCAACTTTCGACTAAGACCAAAGAAACTTCAAGTTCTTACTTAGTACAAGCAGCAAAAATTGATCCCTAGCAGCTTTGAGAGTTAAAGCAGTAAAAAATTTTTTTTAAAAATGAAAGTGATCATCTTTCTGTTTGCTGCTACAGTCTTGGTAGCGACTGATGCTTATATCTACATGGAAGAAGGTAATATATGTGTATAAATTAATATTGTTTTTGTTATAAATTAATATTGTATATTGTTTTTTCCGTTGGCATACAGATAACCGACCCACTGTATGAAGAGATTATAAATGTATGACTATGAGAGTGTGTCAATGAAATAGAACGATATTCGAAATGCCCCTTACATTTCTTTAACGCCGCTCAAGCATGTAATTAATACAATTAACAGTGGACAAAGAATTCTTTCTAATATATTACTTATGCCATTCAATACCAGATAGACTAGTAATAAAATGAACAAGAAATACATCATTAATTCTAAATCTACTTTTTAATTGATTATTATTATTAATAATTTGTTTAATCGTTCTAGTATAAGAAAATTCAAATGTTATTTGATAAGCGACACCAGTTCCTAAATATCCACCTTCATGATCGTCAGTTTCCAGATTTTGATTTTGATTTTTTTGTTTTGTTTTTTACTGGGGAGGTAGAATATGGATATAAATAATGGTCATGGATTTCTACTGGAGTGCAAATGCACACAAAACACACACACACACACACACACAATTAGCTTGCTCGGGTGAAGCATGTTAGCTTTTGAAAACCATCAAGTTGTTTTAGAAAAAAAAAGGCCCAATTATGATCGATATTTCATGTAATCCCTTGAATCAGAGTGTTAATACTTTCCCCACTATTATTGATTTATTGCTGCTTCAGGTAGGACAGATTTCTGACCCCCACCCCGTCGCAGCCCGCCACAAACTCTGAACTCTCACTCTCACTCTCCCTCCTCACCACCAATATAGTATGTCACAAAACTGAATCCACTTTCTAAAAATGTCACATAACTTTGACTCCACTTGCCAAAATGACGTCACAAAACTCTGGCCCTGATTTCAGAAAGAAAAAACAAAAAATGACGTAACAAAACTCTTGATTTCGCTTTCCTAAAAAAAATAAGAGAGAAAAAGAAATAACGGCTTTACAAGTATCAACTTACAGTTTCCTGCAACAGTATTTATTAGCAGATACATGCAAACAGTATAATAAACACAGCATATCAGTTGTATGAACAGGTTCACTAGAAACAATGTCAAGTGTTTATATATACGAGCATCTTAGTTCAAACATTTGTAGAAATAATAGTCTACTCACATAATACATATCTACGTAAAACGCAAGTATGACATATCAATAGCTAAAATGCACAAAATGTTTCTAAGTCCATTCTCTCTCAATCAGTCAGTTAACTCACAATTAAGCTAACAGCCGCCTTTCAAGACCAGACTTCTTGCCCCACCAAATTTAAGTGATTTAGACAATAGAATTTTCTACAGCAGATAAACTTTTTTTTTAAATCTCAGCCCATTGGCTGGTCTGGTTCTCGTAAATCTTAGCAGTTGGATAATAAAAACCACTCATCTAGTTGGAACTGGTTTGTATTGCCTCAGCAATTTCTAGCATATTCTCAACTCGAGTGTTTACTCCAACACTTACAAAAAATACCATCATAAGGAGTGCCCAAGGTAGTGTCTCTTCAATATTTAACAATTTATATAACAATTAAGTTTAGAAATAAGGATAAGCGAATTTACTCTGCCACAAGACCTTTGCTTGAAGAAAGGAGTTAAAAAGGGATAAACTGGAAGCTTAATGTTTGTTCCCTGATTGTCAGATCTGCCTACCTTCTGTTTTGAGTAGAAGAATCTTCTGGTCTTACCTCTAATCTTCTGCTCTTTTACTTATGGAGGCCATTTTCTGCTTTCAATTTCGATAATTTTCCGATCAGTTATGACAGGACGAAAAACGTGCTCGCATACAATCACCTTCTGTGTTGACCAGCCACCCACATCATTCAGTGACAGTTATTATGTAAAATATTAGCGGATGCCATATAACAAATTGCCAGCCAAAGATTCTAAAAATGAATCATTGGTAGTTTGCCTCTCTGGCTGACCAATCGTATGTCAAAACACACTAAGTGTTTGGAAGTGTGCCAGGATGTTTTAGTGGTTACCACTCTTTTCAAATTGGAGCATTGCCGTATCATCCATTATTACTATAGTATTCTTAACAGATTTTATATGTTGAATTAAATGCATTAAAACAAGTTATTAGTACGTTCATGGGTAGGGTTAATGTTGAATCAGAGTTCCGGTTAGCTAACGTGCATTAATTTTTAAGTAGTAGGTCATAGACCGTCGCTGAAACTTAGCGCTGACGAAACGTCCATAAATCATCCCTTCATGGAAAAGATGGCGGACGCAGAGTGTGAAATTTTGACATCAAAGAAAAATTAGAAAGGCTTTCAGAAATAAATCAAGTTGAAGAGGATAAACCACAAGTGAAAATAAGTGCTATGAACAAAAATACCGATCAGAATATCACAGAATGAATAATTATCTGTGCCCTAGCAAAAAAGGGACCTGTCAATTGACCAAGTCGAGTTTGAACCCAATCAAACCAAAGGACAACAAAGATCTTGCCATCGGAGAGGAAGCACAGGAATTTATTGCAAAGCCAGAAGAAAATCACTTCAGCAGCTCCAGGACTGAAGAGTTCTACATTGGTCAGAAAATTCTACGTGGTGCTTGTAAAATACCTGAAGGAATATCTTTTGCCAGAAATCAATGCAAGCGTTACTTCCGGTCGTCAGCAGCCCGACTTTCTCAGCCTGAATGAGCTTGCTGACACTAATCTGCAGACAAGTATTACATTGTCAGCTAAGAGCCATTGTCAGGAGGTTTCCAATTCTTCTTCTTTCTGGCGTTTCAGTCGACCAACTGTCAGAATCCTTCAGCCTCTATCAGACAACTGATGTCAATGGATGCAAGGCAGACATATAAGATGCCACCTGGGCAAACATTGGCAAGATTCCAGACTTCACAGCCTTGTCATTGGTAATGAGAGGCATTCTCACTGTACCTCACAATTCTGCACAATGTGCGGGGATCTCCTCATGTGTAAGGAAAAACAAGACTGACCAGGGGGCATTGCATATTTTAAGGTCTGCATATACCAGCAGCTTGATGAACTAAAGAGCTACAATAACAACATTATGTGAATAAGGTATATTTTTGTTATCATGCAAACTACAAGTCACTTTATTTGTATTGATAACTTTGGCTGGCTGTGCATCATATCTTCTTGTAGGTATAAGGACAATAAACTTTCCTGTAAAAGTGAAGATCATGATGCAGTACTTAAATGGCTCATTGTTCTGAAATGTGAAGATCCTCCATGAAGTGAAGTCTGTGTAAATAAACACCTTGGCCAGTGTAATTTTAATAAAACTACCTATCACCTGTTGTGCGTGACAAAAATTAGTCTAAAATAAAACATTGGAATGGAGAGTAGACAAATACTGTATTGTGCTTTAAATCAATACTGGTAATTTTATTTACTAATATTAACATTATTTGTTGTTATATTGAATTTCTTTTGTATTATTGGTCTTTCTATTAAAACGTCAGCTTCCATGCAGAATCTTGTGGTTTTGGTTCATTGATCTTATGGTCTGCTGAGGGGGCGGGGTAGGCAAGTATGTGATTATATTTTTTACAGAGACAAAGCAGCTTTTCCTAGTATTATTTGAATCTCCTGATTTACTGGAGACCGTGGTAGATATGGGAAGCCTCTACTGAAGTGTGTAAGTGTAAGAATACACTACACCAGGCATGTCAAACATGCGGCCCTTTACAAGCACACCCGCGGCCCGCACAAAGGTTTCTACAGCACGAGCATATTTTATCTTCGTAATGCACATTTTTTAAAACGACGCAATTTTCACACTTTACTTTTTACACACTTCGTAATGCACATTTTTTAAAACGACGCAATTTTCACACTTTACTTTTTACACACTTCATAATGCACATTTTTTAAAACGACGCAATTTTCACACTTTACTTTTTACACACTTCGTAATGCACATTTTTTAAAACGACGCAATTTTCACACTTTACTTTTTACACACTTCGTAATGCACATTTTTTAAAACGACGCAATTTTCACACTTTACTTTTTACACACTTCGTAATGCACATTTTTTAAAACGACGCAATTTTCACACTTTACTTTTTACACACTTCGTAATGCACATTTTTTAAAACGACGCAATTTTCACACTTTACTTTTTACACACTTCGTAATGACATTTTTTAAAACAACGCAATTTTCACACTTTACTTTTTACACACTTCGCATCGGACCACCGACGAAGACGCACGGACAGGCGCAGCACAAGATCGACAAGGGCCATGGAACACGCTACCCCTGAGCCCTTCTCAGGGCGGGAAAATGTTAAAGATAAAGAAGAGTACAACATGGCTGATTACACCGTAAAGTATAAAATTACAGCAACCAACGAAGCACGGATAGCCCCCCCCCCCCCTTCATGACTTCATAATTAATTCAGGAAACCGTAAGCTTGACGCTACTTACTGTAGGCTAGTAAGGGCTATATTACGTCCCACGGCCAGAAATAAAGAAGTCCCTAACCTGAATAATGAAATATTTATGGCCTTTGACGGTCTCTAATATTTCTATGATTGCTACAGTCAATGAGTAGAGAATAAAGAAGACGAGGAGGAGGAAGAAGAAAATGAAATAGAATCAATACCAAAGACCGACAGTGAAACACAAACAACAATTATTTGGAAAATACTACCGACAACTAAAGTTAATTCTTCACAGACCGTGAACGACGGAAATCATGTGAAGAAGGCTTTCTCCCAGACGCCAAGAATAGCGATTTTTGAAAAGAAAAGTCAAGACATCAAATCCTGCAACGGAAAAACAACCAAAAACCGCCTGAACTAAAAAACAAACAAACAGCAGCTGAAGTTCACACCATTCTGGACGAGACTCCAAGAGAGCTCGAGGCCCCATCCCTATCACTTCTACCAGCGACGCCACCTAGAACATCAACCACGGCGACAACAACAACAGAAAAATAGCCTACACTACCACCAAAATCAACACCAGAACAGGGCTAAAGAAGTAAAAGACGGCGCCCATCACCACGTATTCGAAAATAACAACAGCCACAACAACAACCACAACAAGAATGCAGATACCAACAACAACAACGTCGACAACACCAACAATGGCAGTACTACGAGCAACAGTACTACTTGGGGTTTTTTTTAACCACCCAATGGCTGGCATGATACAGCTGTTGCTCAACCATTTATACTGGCCACCAACGCCCACCTTCAGACATCCCAACGGACACCGGGGACAGCCACGCCAACAACAACGACAACGCCACCAGTGAGGAGGCCGGGGGGTGGGACATCCCGGGCACATGTACACACTAGGTACAAATCTGGTTTGTTACTAGTCTGGGCTCTGTAGGACACTCCCTCACTTTAACATCAGGAAGGCTACAACACCAACAACTTCACCGCCAGGAACGACAACAACAACCACAACCCCAGCCCACGGATTACCGGGTTGGATCCGCCTTCGCCGGCCAGACATGTTTTCAATGGATGCAGCAAGAAAGCACCTCTCTTCTTCCCCCCCTCCCCAGCGCGAAAGCCGGAAGCGCCCCCCCTACATTAACTACAACTCAAGTTTTTGAATCGATTTTTGTGCGATTTTTGGCAACTACTTTTAACTTCCGGCAAATCACGTACAGGTCAATAACAGTTGAAAAAAGAAAACTTTTTTTCAAACTTTCAAAAGTTTTTGCTTTTAAATTGGATAGTGTTCCTCCAGCTAAGAAACTGAACGAAGAAAGGAGAGTGTTTCAAGAAAAGTGGGAATTAGAGTATTTTAGCACAAAGGTGAATGATAAGATACATTGTATAATTTGCAACAACTGCATCGCCACGCCAAAAGAGTAAAACTTGAAAAGACATTATGAAACGAACCATAGATCTTACGATAAATATGAAGGCCCAATGTACGTTCTATTCAGCATATTGCTATATAATAAATAATATAATATAATAAATATAATATATTATATAAATAATTTAATAATAATTAAAATGTAATTAATGTTTGATTATTATGTACATTTTATAATACAGCTCTGTGTGCTAAATAATAAAAATGATGTAATACACTGTGATATAACAGTCGACATGGCCCTCTTTGTCAACACTTACTCTTCACTGTTAACTCTGTCCTTTCTCTGCCTCACTACTGCCATTTATTGTAATGGCAGTCCTTACAATATTAAACAATGCACTTTTACCATTGAAACTGTTCTCTTGATGCCAAGATTTCCTTTAGTTTTTACACTGTTCTCACACCCTTAACATTGTCCTCATATTATTCTTAATAACCTTGGCTTGGATATATCTGTGCATTCTAAAGGTCCTTGTGTGGACCCAGTCTCAGGCGAACCATTCAGTGTTGGGAGTGTGATTTTTCCGGAAGGCCACTGTGAAGAACTATCGTGTAGAGAGGAAGATGGAGTGACCTATGTTGTGACCATGGGGTAAGATCCTAGAGTGTGACGTGGTATGATCATGGGTAAGAGGAAAAGTGTGACATGTTATGATCATGGTTAAGGTGAAGTGTGGGGCATGGTATAACTGGATAAGATGCAGACAATGACATGGTAAGATCTTATATGAAAAGTGACACTGTGTGACCTAGAGGTAAGACCCTAGATGAAGAAAGGGACAAATGACCATGGGGTCAATACTGAATGAAGAGAGTCATTTAATCAATCTCTTCATTTAAGTGATTGATCCCTGATTTAATCAAGGATAACAGTGGATGAAGAGAGTGAGAGATTAATCACATGGCAATGTCTCTTATTTTGTCTAATGGTAAATAGCCTTAGAATCAAATTGGGGTTAAAATTTTGTTTTGGGAATTTTCTAATGGATGTTAACAAAATCAAAAACAACCTAATCTGCTTACAGTCTAATGATAGACTTAGTCACTTCAAACTTCATTAAGCTTCTGATAATGTCTTATATTAACAATATATAAGAATATATGTATTCATTATAATGATGTAATTACATTTACTTAAAGATATGCTTTAAATTTATAATACATGTACAATGAATAAATGATCACTTTGTAGTTAAAGTGTGTAGTTACACACTTGTATATAGTTGTTTTATTAGATTTAATACTGATATAATAAGCAACTACTATTGGTATAACATTTATATTAAATAATAAGTATAGTATACATATTATGATGGCAAGTACACTAGTAATAACTGATAATAATAAATATAATAGATGTGAGGTAAAGTTAAAAACTAATAATGATGAATGATTTAATAAATTAGTTAATAAAGATAACACTATGTATGATAATGTTATCATTCCGTATATATAAAAAATTACCTAAGTACAATCACATTAACATTTAATACTTGTTATTATTTCACCAGCCATAATAACAAGTGCATATATGAAAGTATTAACACTTAGTATATAATAACTGTAACCTTCTGATGATATGGATCATAAAGGTTACATGGAAAAGCTAGTGCATTGCTAGAGAACCTAAACAGTTCTCAGAGACAGCTCTGCACACAGAATTTACTATATCATTATATTTATCAAAGATTATAATAATTCTGGGAGCTACAAAAAGTTCCACTATGTCATGGGCTTCTTTCTGCAAATGTTTTGCTGGCTATATTGTATTAAAAATGTCTAAACCACCCAGCCCAAAACAAGATAACAAATATATAACAAACATAACACAAGTTTTATTTCAATATTGGGTTATACATATATCTACAATGACAATATGTATACGAAGATCTACTAACTTTTAACTACTTAAATTATATTTTGACTTTCAAAACTGTCACTCATTGTTGTTGCCTTCATTCCTCTACTTCCTAGAAAATCGTTAGAATAATTGTTCATCATTGCTGTAATGTTTGTGGCTTTCAGAGCTAGTGTGAATAGACTACACACTCTTACATCTTTTTTAATCTTTAGGTTAAGTTCGTGGGTTGAGTTCTGAAATGTCTCTTCATACATATATATATTATAAAATAAATTTCAACTAAAATAAAATTTCAAACATCATGCCCATCTAAGACATGGTTCTACAGATGAGATTTAGGTTAGCTCTCTTACAGTAGCTGTTTATATGAAATTGATTCTACTCAAATCGACTACTTTTTATAAAAAGAAAATTCAAAATCTCTCCCACTGCTTGAGTCTGCATAGCAGTTAAGTCTTAAAAATCTAGATCTTGGCACTAGTGGTACAAGATGTCCTGCAAGTAAACAAAAAGTTTCCTAACTCAATAAGTAAGAGAATATTACAGCTTAGTTGGTTTCATACTTTTTACTGACAATCTGTATTCACTGACAACCCAATTCATACACATTCTCACAAAACCACACTGCCACTTCAGGACAGATTTATAAAACTCAATAATTACCACTCAGACCAACATCAGTTACAAGCATTAAACACACTAATGTCACATGTAGGCTGAAATCAGTTATAGGCACAAAACATGCCAATGTCACACGTAGGCTGACAGTTACACTCCAGGCACTAAACACATGAACATCACCATAGACTGACAATAGTTATAGGCACTAAACATACTATGGCCACCTGTAGGCTGACATTAGTTATAGGCACTAAATATTCTAACATCAGTCAAAGATTGACACCAGTTACAGACACTATTTCTATAAAGCCATTAGTTCAACTTCAAGGTAATTTAACCATTGAAATGAACATAATCTTCACTTCTGTATTCAGTGATGTGTATAATATTAACATTCAATATATATGACAGTGATTATTATACTGCCTATATTAATGATGTGTATAATATTATCATTCAATATATATAATATGATTCTTATGCTGACTATATTAATGATGTTTTAACATCATTCAATATATATAACAGTGATTATTATATTGACTATATTAATGATGTGTATAACATTATCATTCAAATATATATAACAGTGATTATTATACTGACTCTATTATTATTAATGATGTGTGTAACATTATCATTCAAAAATATATAACAATGATTATTATACTGACTCCATTAATGATGTATATAACATTAACATTCAATAAATACATTCAGTGATTATTATATTCATTTCAGCTGCTCAGTAAGTTCACCACCAGAAGATTGCACCAATGTTCACATTGTGCAGCATCCTCACAGACAGTATCCAGACTGCTGTGTCCTTTATGAATGCCATGACCATGTGCAAGGGGGAGAGAAGTAATCACTGAGATGAATCAGCAGATCAGAAATTCTGTTTGCCAGCAGTGAACATGAGCAAAATAAACTCATTTGTTCTAATATCAGTAAAGACCAACTAAAACTCATGCATCCATCACACCTGGATCAAGTTTCTATGCAATAAAAAATAAAATGCTTTAAGAGATGTATTTGTACAGGTTTGAATAAACATCTTGAACATGTCAGTAACTGCCCGGGTATAATATTTTCATTCTCTGAAAAATCTGCCAAGTCTAGCTGCAGTATCTATTCTAAATACATCTAGTGTTAATACAGACTCACAAAGAGCAATTGTACACAAATACAACACTGCATGTTGTATTCAAGTCTAGTTGTAGTATCTATTCTAATTACATCTAGCGCATATTTGTTTTGAGAGATGTATTCTAATTACATCTAGTATTACTACAGATTCACAGAGAAAGTGTACACAAATACAACACTTAATGCTGTATTCTAATCCAGTTTCAGTATCTATTTTAATTACATCTAGTAACTATTACATATCTGTTTTGAGAGGTGTCACTATCTATACTTGTCACAACCCCCCTCCTCTTAGGTGGAAGAAGACTGTCAGCAGCAACGTAGGATCTGTTTGATGTTTGCTACAGGAATCCACACACAGATACACCATGGGTGTTTGTCTGGCTCTTTAATTTTTATTCTGCATGCAAAGATTACACTTTGCTGATGTGCTGGTATATGTGAGTGGAGATGATAAAGTGTATGGACAGTAAAAAAAAAAAAAATGATACAACATAGAAAGCAAAACGATAAAAGACAATACCACACTCGCCCTTTCAAAACAATAATAAACACGTTTTGAAAAAGTTGTGATTTAGGTTTATTAATCTAAGGGCTTTCTCTTTCCTGCGGTGGTTAGATCCGTCACTATGAATTACTCACAATATGCACTCTTGGGAAGGAGGTAAATGATGAGTGATGATAATAAAATTTTAAAATAGATAAATTAAGATTTTACAACTGAGTGGTAACCCCCACTGGTAATGACTACTCTAGTAGCACAAAAGTTATAAATCAATTTAAACATTTCTGGGATCATCAATCCCATGAAAAGAGTAATAATAGTCTATTGAGTACAATAATGTAAACTTGCAATTGACTAACCGTAATAATGTTCCAAAAGACTAAATGTTCCCTGTACATAAAATATAAATAGGCAAAATAGTTCTCAGATTCTTAATAAACTTAATCAAAGTTAATTTTGAGTGCACTGAGGGTTTTATAGTTATTTCAGATTTTTACTCACACGTGCTGTAGTAACTATTCGACACGAGTCTGTACTACAGCACTCTAACATGCATCCTTAAAAATCCCCACATTTCTCGCTTTAATACACACTTCCAGCATGGAATTCTCACCTCTGGCTAAAGTCACAATCTCCAGTGCACTTTCAAGTCCTAACTACAATGTATATCATACTGGTTTAAATAAATATTTATCTCGATTACAAGCATATAGATATTCACAATATTATATTTATATTAACTTCTGATAAATCGTTCCACATTCACTAGTGAAATTAAATAAGGCTGCATTCACACAATGCATAAATCTTTAGCTTCACATGCACGCTTTACAGAATATATTTATCATTTAATATCAAACATAGATTCAATCTTGTTGCTAATGAAATACAGGTGAACTTTATGATTCAACTCTTTAAATTAGTGCCTTTTAAAAATAAATACCGGTGATAAACACAAATACTGGCCATAGTTAAGAGTGGTTGGACGATCTTGAATGAATGACTGAAGCAAATATATATAAAAAATAATTATCTGGCAAATATCTCCCTCTGACCGTGACAATTCTAATTGCATCTAGTGCTAATATAGGCTGAATACATATGTTTTCTATGTAATGAAACAAAAACATTAAACATGTAAACATTAAACTAAACATTTCATCATTATAATTAATGTGGTTTATAAAAGTGTGCCTGTTTACAGTTACATTTTTTTAAATTAAGAGACATATCTGATATAATTCAGTTTTTAAATACTGTTGTTGCCCTTACCATATGTATTTAATAATCCCTTGTACTATATAACATATACAAAATATATGATTGCATATAACATAATACACACACACACAATGCACTAAATATTACATACTGCTATTTATACACACCTAGAGAGCTTGGTGGTTTCGAGGTCTAGGCCAGCATGGTCCAACTGCAGCCCCATGGGCCAAATGTGATCTGTGTAAAATGTTTTGTGGTCTGTGCATGAATAAAAAACTAATACATGTACATGTAATAATTATTTCTTTAATTATATGGTACAAATAATTTTTTTTTAATCTCAAATGGCCTGCAAATTTTAAATTGTTGGTTTATGTGACCCTTGGGATTGAATAAGTTGGACCACCCTGATTTAGGTATTGATCTTGCACATGGGTGATTAGGGCTCGAGCCTCACTGTACTTGTAATGAGGGTTGTTTCATCCCATGCCATTGCACCATGATTGTTATGTACATAGAAATTTGAATCAATATGAAGTGCTCATACAAATCTCCATGTTTATTTATTACATTACATACTTCAACATGATGTGTACAATGAATAGTTTGTGCTTGATAAAAATCTCTATACCTGCATCCAAATTGTGGTGGTCAGGAAAAGTGATATGCATAGCTCAGGGAGAGGGACCACAGATGTGGGTGCACAGCTGACTGACTCCCACCCCCCAACAAAAAAAAAATCACATGTGCAAAAAGGAAAAGGTCAGTGGAAGAAAGATCTGATGCAGCTCGAGTCATCATTAAAGCCCAGAGATTCTGCATGACTGTTACAAAGGATGGACATGTATCATATATGTAACAAGTCACGCTGACTACTTTAAAATGATAATTTGAATGCTATGAAATATATTGCTATGCTCAGAGGTTCCTTCCATTAGAAGGTGAATGTCTGCTACGATCAACATGTGAGATTTTATGGCATTATTGGATGTAAACTTATCTTCATCAGGGGGGCAGTGTTAGAAAGTGTGATACAAAGTTTCCTCCAATGGCTGGCAGTGGAATACGAAATCAACCTCTTTCCTAGACCCTCATTCTGCAGACTAGAAGTCACAGTGCTATGACAATGACATGAGATGGAGAAAATTTGCCTATCCCTATTTCTAGACATAATTGTTATATAAATTGTTAAATTGTCGAAGTGACCCAACCTTGGGCACTCCTTATGATGGTACATGTATTTTTGTGTCAGAGTTGGAGTAAACACTCTAGTTGAGAATATGCTAGAAATTGCTGATGCAATGCAAACCAGTTCCAACTGATTGAGTAGTTTTATTATCCAATGGTTAAGATTTACAAGAACGAGACCAGCCAATGGGCTGAGATCAAAAGTTTACAAGCTATTATCTAATCACTTCAGTTTGGTGTGGCAAGATGTCCAGTCATGAAAGGTGGCCATTAGCTTAATGGTAAGTGACTGATTGAGAGAGAATATTTCGTGCATTTTTGCTATTGATGTATTACTTGCGTTTTATGGAGATGTAGACTAGTTGAATAGACTATTATTTCTACAAACTGTGAACTATGATGCTTGTATGTGGTGTGCTAAATACTTGACATTGTTTCTAGTGACCCACTCAAATAACTATTATGCTGTGTGCATGTAATGGGCTAATAAATGCTGTTGCAGGAAACTCTAAGTTGAGACCTGAATGTAAGAAAGAATGGAGTTAAGAAATAAACTGGAAACTTAGTGTTTGTTCCCTGATTACATTTTAACAGTGAAAAAGATGCCTTTCTTTGTTTTATCGGAATCTCCTAGTTCACCGATTATTGATCAGCTCTGACCATGGTAGACGCATGAAGTTTCTGTCACAGTGTGTAAGTGTAAGGAATACACTGCACGAAATTAATGTATGGTAGCAAGATATGCTGACTATATTGAGCGATTTCTGGTACAAAGAAGTTACTGGAAATTGCTACAATTGTTGTTCTGCATTGTACATAACACTGAAATAATTCGAATAAAGTTTCATTCTGTTATCTCTTTAATTATAGCTGATAAGTAGGTTTCTTTCTGTTTAAAATATTGCAAAATCAGAATTATTTACTCTACTTTTGTGATGTGAATGTCTAAACATATGGTCCTGCTTCCACAAATCTAAACTCAATTCCAACTCTAATGCTAACTGTGGCAGAGTAAATTTGCCTATCCCTATTTCTATACTTAATACATGTACATGTAATTATATCTTTGTTGCCAATGTTAATGTGACCCAGCATTGCTTGTGATGATATTTTGGGAGTAAACAACTCAGGTGGAGAATGTGCTAGATTTGCTGATGTAATCTAAACTGGTTTTAGGTGGATGAGTAGTTTTCATTATCCAATGGTTAAGATTTACAAGAATGAGACCAGCCAGTTGGCTGAGATCAAAGCTTACCTGTTAAAAAGAACTTATTTTCTAAACACTTCGAATTTGGTGTGGCAGAATCTGGTCAAGAAAGGTGTCTGTTAGCTTAATGGTGAGTTACTAGCATTTTATTTAAAATGTATTATGTAAGTAGACTATTATTTCTACAAATTGTGAACTATGATGCTTGTATCTAGTATGCTAAACACTGGACATTGTTTCTAATGAACCCATTCATAAAGTTGTTAGATTTATTTATTATGCTGTATGCATGTATTTGGCTAATAAATACTGTTGCAGGAAACAGTTGAGACTTGAATGTAAAATGAATGGAGTTAGAGATGAATAATCTGGAAACTTAGTGTTTGTTCCCTGATTATATTTTACAGGGAAGAAGCAGTCATTTTGTTTTTACCAGGATCTTCCAGTTTTCTGATTATAAACTGCTACGACTGTGGTAGATTCAAGAAGTCTCTACCCCCAATGTGTAAGTGTAAGGATACACTGCACTCTGTTTATGTATGGTGGCAAAGTATGCTCGACTACAAAGTGGAATTTCTGGTACAAGGAAGTTACTGGAAACTGTTACATTGTTGTTCTGCTTGTGGGAACTAATACAGTGAAAGAGGGCCCAGATTAGTCTTGAGAGAATAGCGGTTCATCAGTGTTTTAAGCATTTTAAGAGAAACATGTAAAACTTGACAATTCTATTGTGAACAATAAAATTGTGACTTTGTTACAAAAACATGTGAAAAACTATTGCGGCATCTCTTGAAAGGTTATATACAACTATTATTGTATAACTCCATTTCTGCTCTCTTCTAAGAATTACCCTGTGATTTATATTGACACTTATCTGTTGAATTGTGTTAGGATATAAGACATATAAACATTAAAACTATTTGAATGTGGTTTGTGAAAATAGTGATGTCAGATAATCTTTTCATTGTATTTGCTATATGTATATTTGATTGTTGATTTAATAAATTTATTGACCTTACACATATGGATAACCATATATTAGAGAGATAGTGGGTGGATAGGGACATGCTAAATTTAGATTAAAGATGGATTTAACTTCTCCTTTGGTAAGTTTTCCACCTATTGAAATACTGTGTGACAGTGAATGTTTTTAATGTTGTGGAAGAGAAAAACGGCACCCATATATCCACCAAGTGAAAGAGACGAATGGTGTCTTCTGGAGAATTATTAATAACATTAGATTCTTATCACTTGTAATTAGTTATGAATGATTAATAATAAGCATAACCAATAACTAGGGTGGCGTTGTGTCACATGAACTACTTTCACTAACGCTTTAGTATTTATTTTATTCATTCACTCTTTGTTTACACCATATTACTTTTTGTAGCACTGTATGTAATTTCAGACATTTAATTCGATACTCTTGCTCTAGATTAAAAAGCTACGTAAACTGTAATTTTAAAAATACATATATGCTTAAACACTTGTAATTAGTTAAAGATGATTAATAATAATCATAACCAATAAATAGGGTGGCGTTGTGGCATGAGCGAAAATAAATTGTTGCATACAGCTTTACAAAGTAGGCCTATATTCATACAATACAGCATCAACCAAAGTGTTTTGTGATAGGTATCTTTTTATTTATTTGCTTAAATATCAAACTTCCTCTTGTCAATTTTGTGCAATGGAACTATGGACTAAGGAGAAATTAAGATGAAGAATTAAGAGTTGGAGTTTAGTAGATAAAAGTATAAGAATAAAGAAATGACCAATATTGTGAATACACAGGCCTACAGTTTATGTAGAACAGTCCCTCAAAAAATCTACATACGCGTCGAAAACAAGACGGAAGAAAGTGTTTTTACAGGTTTTAATTTTAGTTAATAATCTGTAATAGTAAACTTGTAGACTATGCAATGATCTCTTGTAAAATCTGACACTGTATCTTTCGTGATTTTAGCCTACGTTTGAGTTACAGTAATGATATGGATGGATGGAGTGTAGGGGGCGCTTCCGGCTTCCGCCGCTTTCGCGCCAGTAATGATACATCTCGGTGTGCATTATTATCAGTCTCAGTTTGCTATCTACATAAAGCTCCTCTGAACGCGCGAAAGCTCCTTTGAAGTTTGGCTTTAATAAATAATAACCTCCTCCAGAAACACAGGTACGGTATATACTGAAATAAATCAGACGTTTCTGAATAGTTTCATAGGGCTTACCATCTTCGACCTGAAATATTAGCACGTTAGAATCCAACTAAATTAACTTTCAGCAACCAACTAATATTAATAAATATATTAATTATTATTCTAAATCTAACTCATACTACAATCTTTGCTTGCGTTTGCTCGACATCTGGAGTGTTTAAAATACAGTAATAGGATTGGCAAGTAATTGTATTTCGTGAACATAAAATAATATGTACATAATTACATAAGTATATTTTCATTGCTTTGATTCAACCACAATTCTTATACTTGTGGTGTTATACTAGAGTATATTTGTAACGGTAGATGTTTAGTAATTAGTATGTTTATACTAGATCTCTACAGAATATTTGCACGGTGTACGTGAATTTGTAGGATAACAAATAGCCTTGTAGGGTCATCCATGTATTGACTATATTCATGAAAATTCTTGTTTTGCAGCATATATATATATATATATACAAACAAGCTTAGTTTAAGTAGATTTTTTTTTGGTTTAAAATATTTAAAAGTAAGAAAAGTTTGGAAGTATTTGATTTAGATGTATACTATGAAATCACTATGTAAGCTTTTACCATACATAATTTTTGTTCATTATTAGTTGATATGCAGTATTTCCAAATATTCTTGAGTGCATTAAGGTTCTCATATTATTTTGCCCTCACTTACTCTCTCATTAACCCTTTTAATTGTTTTATTTTCAGATTATAAACTAGTAATAAACCAATATACTCTAAAGAACATAACTGTAATAAACCAATGCAATACATGTATGACAATTCATAATGTTTTATAGACATTTTATACAAAAAACAACAACTGAACAAAAGTGTCAACATTTCAGCTAAGTGATCTTCATCAAGACTGTATAGTTATTAATAAAATGAGATAGAATAAAGAAACAGGTATGATATACCTGTATGAGTTAAAAATAGATGGTAGCTAATGCTTAAAATAGCATTTATTTATATGCCACTGTTATTATTTATATGCCAAGTGTATTTTCTTGTAGAAGGTTACTGTTGGTCACTATTGACTAAAACACAATGATGGGGGAGTATTGATTAGGATGATTTAAGTTTATTTTGCAAGGTATACTAAGTTGCTTATTGCTTATAATTAGTTAGGTTCTTTATAATTAGAGTGAATGGACCTGTTAAGATATATCTTTCTATGCTCTTATAATTGTTGGTATTATTTTTATTGTAATTAGTTTGTTTAGTGTTTGATTCACCATTAATAAATATAAAAATTTGTAAAATTAATATATTATAATGATGTGTGCATGCAGGATGCCAAAACGTAAAAAGGATACATCAGCAACCAGAGCTAGCTCTAGAAAGAAAGATCGAATAGAAGGAAATGAAAATGAAATTTCAGATAAAGGTGATTTCAGCAGGAATGAAGACAATGAAAGTGCTGAAGAAACAAATGAGGATATTGAAATTGAATCTGAGGAAGAAACTCAAACTTCAAACAACAGCAGCATGCTGTTGCGATTGAATATGGTGAATGGTGTTCAGACTGAGGTTGGTGTATTTATATAATGAAACTTTTGATGTTCATGAAGAATTCAAAATAATTGGTATTCTTTCTTCTTTTTTTTAAAATATGAACAGTTATATATTGGATTTTTTTTTAATTTTGAAAAATACTTTATTTATACCAATTTTCATAAAGTTATATAATGATGGATTATCAAGTTAATTTCTTCTGTATTTAAAATGTCTTTTTATGAACTCTCATTCTTCCCCTATCTGAAATACTACTATGAATATTATCTAGACTATGTATAGTATTGTACCCATAGAATGAAAATTAAATATAATAATTATATAAAAATAATAATTGCCTAATTTACTTTATCTTTGAATGAGCAGCAGACTCATGTCACTATTTAAAGTTTCAAATTCTCAACACCATTTGACCAAGTTAACCTGGTTTAAAACAAAGTGATATTCTTATCCTTCTGGATTGTTTTGGAAACAAATAATAAACATAATTCATTAATTGTAATATAAATACTTAATTAAACAGCTCTTGAATGTAGAAAATTAAACCATTACATTATAAAGTTTTAGTTTTATGGTGAAGTAGTTGAAATTACTGAGTAAAACTAGTATTTTAAGTAAATAGTAAAAGTGGTCAGCTATACTTGTTTTCATTTCTGAAATGGTGGGACCAGTGTTAATTACAATTGATTAACTGTAGTAATGATTATACTAGTTTAAAGAAAATAATGTGCACAAATGAAATATATTATTCTTCAACTTCACTGAATAATTTATATTTTACATTGAAATTTAGTTATATATGTAAATATATTTATTCTTGAGTTTGCGCATGTGTGATCCCATGATGTTATTCATTGTAAATCATTTCCAGAGGAAAGAGGCAGAAGTTGGAATTGTAGAATGGGTGCATTTAAAGAATTTTATGTGCCATGGTCGCCTAGACATTACGTTGGGTCCGCATGTCAATTTCATCATTGGTCGCAATGGAAGTGAGAGAATTTTTTGTTTGTTTTGTACTTATTTGATTGTGTTGAATTGTCTGTTATTAGTATTATAAATTTGATCCATATCTGGGATTTTAATTTTTTTATTTTAAATTTGCTTGATTTAAATTTCTTACAATTTCTTAAACTTACACTTTCTTTATATTTTATCTTTACACTTATCAGTACCAGATTTTTCTGCTATCAGAAATATATATTACACTTTTTCTTCTCCTTTTAAAAAAAAATGTAATAATGTTTGAAAATCTATTTTTGTATTTCATTTAGTCATTTTATAGAACTATTTGTGAGTTTTGAGTGTTGTTGTTTACCATTTTATTTTTGTTTCAGTTTTCTTTTACACTATAATTATAAAGATATTGATTTTTTTTTTTTATGTTTATATTTTAATAATTTTTAATTTGCTTTTGAATATTTAACTTTTCACCTGATAAACCCGAAATTGTTTTTGGCTTATTTCTTTTATTGATAGTAGTCTTAGTTTGTTCAGTGACAGTAACTTGCCTAATTAAAAGGAAAGAAATTGCTGAACTAATAGGTTAAACTGCTTATTTATTTATTTTTAATGTCAGATTTCCATCAGATTTGTCTTTCCAATTTGATTCACTCTGCATAATTCTTGGAAATTGGTTTAGTTTCTTCAATCTCTAATGTTATCACAATTTATCTCTTTTCAATCTGCAGGCGGCAAGAGTGCAGTAGTTACAGCTTTAATCGTTGGCTTGGGTGGGAAAGCATCCGTCACAAACCGGGGCAGTACTGTCAAGTCATTCATCAAAAGTGGAAAACAGTATGTATATAGACATTGTTAGTATGCTTACCTATGTACACTGAGTTTTTCTTTAGCTTTTTCTCCTGCTGTTGGTTTATTTTCATTATTCATTAAATCTTTACATTATGTTTGCCTTGACCTGCCAACAACAAATGAAGCTTTTCTGAGTGAAAGATATCTCTCTGGAAATGTAAGTTTTTGAGTGAAAGATGCCTCTATCACAAAGCAAAGCTTTTTTTGCATGAAAGAAATAGCTTGTCTGAGTGAAAGAAATCTCTGTCAAAACACACAGCTTTTCTGATTGAAAGCTGTATATATATCAAGAAATGTGACTTTTCTGAGTGATAACTGTATATGTATCAAGAAATGTGGTTTTTCTGAGTGAAAGCTGTATATGTATCAAGAAATGTGGCTTTTTCGAGTGAAAGCTGTATATATATCAAGAAATGTGGCTTTTCTGAGTGAAAGCTATATATATATAAAGAAATGTGGATTTTGTGGAAATGTGAAAGCTGTATATATATCAAGAAATGTGGATTTTCTGAGTGAAAGCTATATATATATCAAGAAATGTAGCTATGAAAAAGCATACCTTTTTGGAGTAAAAGAAGCCCCTGTGTAAATACAGAGCCTTTTTGCTTTTTGAATGAAAGTGATGCATCTATCAAAAAGGAAAGCTTTTCTGAATGAAAGAAGGAATCTAACACTCACACAAATCTGATTTTCCATTCATGCTTACAGTAAAACTTAATTAAATTTTGTTTATTTTTATTTATATTGTTGATTTTGCCAGAAATTTTAAACTGTCATTACCACACACACACACACACACACACACACACTTGCTCACACTTTTTTTTCTCTCTCTGTTCCATTATCCTTTTCAGTTAAAAAATTTCAGAGCAAATGAAAATATTTATGGTGGAATATTACTTACTATGCATAATAGCAGTTATACTCTACATATGTATTGCCTTCAATTTGTCCATATTTGTGAGGAAAATGACTGTGTGAGTTCTGATTTGATCTAATTTTAAACCTTCAGATCTGACTAATGTGAGCTCTGATTTGACTTAATTTTTAACCTTTGGTCTGACTGAAATGATTTCTAACAATTTTTAACCATAGATTTGATTCTTTTTTGTTTATTAACCCAGAACTGCAGAAGTGGAAGTCTGTGTGAGGAATCGTGGGCTTGATGCTTTCAAGCCACAATTGTATGGTGAAAGCATCATTGTTCAGCGCAAATTTTCTGCCGATGGGGCCAGCAAATATATTTTGAAGAGTAAAGATGGTAAAAAGATAAATTCTCCCTTTCTGTGCTTACGATAGCTGACATTTGCCATGCAATCTAAACAGGATGTTAATTCATATTTTAAAAAAATCTTTTGCCTTTTTTCGCTTTCACTTTTTTAAAATAGACTTTCTCAGATTTGAAAACCAATTTGGAAAAGTTAGATCACAGTTATATCATAATTTAAGGTTTTGAGAAAATCATATTTTAAAGACTTCAAAATATTCTCATTCTTGTAATGAAGATCAGACATGTAGACTAAAGAAAAACTGGAGTTAAAAATAAAAAAATAACTTGTGATTGTTTTTCCATTGTCTTTATTTAAATTCAGTTTTTATATAAAAATCTCTTACAGTGAAATGAATAATGAATAATCTTAAAAAGCAGTAATTGCAAGCATGTGTGCAAGTTAATTATATTATCAACTGTTGGGAAATGCTTGATCAGGTTTGTTGAAATAATTTTTAACAAATTAATTTTGTTGATAATAGAAGTGTTAGATCTGATTCAGATTAAATCTATAATATTATATATAATATTAATATACAACTTCATTAACAATAAATAGGAAGACAACATATTAATTAATTTTATAAGTAATTATTTTTATTTTACACACATTTTTTCCTCAAAAATTATGGTTCTGATTGCCAATTTGTTTATGCTTGCTTTGTCCAATTTTTATTTTTACTAATAAATATATCTATTTAGAAAGAATAAATATTTGTATTTCTAACAGAATAAATTTGACCCTGCCAGTAATTTGCAAAGCTGCAATCTTGCTTGCACTTTTCTTTAAAAAAAAAAAAGATAAAATAATATCTTATTTAAAAAATTATTTTTACACACTAATATTTGAAATATTCATGATTTTGTTCAAAATTCACAAGTTTTATTATAAATTATACTTGTATGCCATTAAAAAAATAATTTTGAAATATAGAATAAGAAATCTTTTATGGAATAAAGTGTGAAAGAAAATATTTTAAAGGGGAGGGGACTCTTACAAATGATATAATTTAGATATTGTAAAGAAAATGCTTTTGCCTGTCTGACAGTTATTTTACTGATCCCAAGCAGTGATGATGTATTGTGATTTATTTTTATCCTGATTTATGTCTTGCATTGGAACATATATTTCTTGCTGTGTATTTTGAAGTGTACATTTTTTCAACTTACTTGTACTAGTTTTAACATACAATTTCAAGACTGGAGGCTTTGTTTAGATAACATTGTACCATATATACTTATATATTTGTTGACAAATTTATTCCTATTTTTTATTGTTGTTTAGTATCAGCTAAAAGCACACTTAGAGATATCTTGAATTTGTTCAGGAAGATTTTATGGCATATTAAAACTTAGGTTAACATTGTGTATTTCAGGTCATATAGTTTCAGAAAAGAGAGAAGAACTTAATTACATGCTTGATAAGTTCAATATTCAAGTTGAGAATCCTGTCGCCATATTAAATCAAGACACGTCCAGAAACTTCCTTCATTCCAAGAATCCAAATGACAAGTACAAGGTGGGAATTATATTTGTAGCAGACACTTACTGGGTTTTGCAAGTCTAATTTTCAGTATTACAGAAACCTTTAAAAGAATATTACATGGTGCAGCTAATCTTATTACTATTTTTTGCATAAATAATTAAATGAAATAATACAGATTTGTAGCTAATGCATTTAAAAATAAATTCTGGATGATTGTAAAAATAATAATGTCTGTATGGCTAATAAAATCTTATAGAGATTTTAGGCTTGATATAATTTTAACTTCTTAATTAGAGGTCATTATTATTGGTTTATTAATATTGGAGCTTATAGTTTGAATGACACGGCTTGTATTACTTTATCACTGAGAGATTATTACATTGTGTAAAGTTTCTAGATTCTCACTATTGTTAGGTTTGTGTAAAATTACTAGAATGAACAGTTAAGAAAAGAAGTTATTACATCATGTTTCTTATTTTGTTTAATGTTATCTCTGTGTATATTTTAACATTAAAGATGGAGAAAGTAAATTTGTTTAAGTAAATAAAAGAAAGCATTATGCTCTCGCAATAGCACACATGTTAATTTAATGCCATCATTATAGCTATTACCTGCAGCCACATTATACAAAATCAAAACTTATTTTGAGATTCTGATTTTTTTTTGTAAGAACTTTTGCAAAATTTTGAAGTTTTTTAAAATTAAAATTTGTTTGATTAAGTGTGATCACGACTGATTATTTTATTAGTAATTTTAAACTGCTATATCTTTCAAGCATTAAACTTTTTTTCTTTTTCCAGCATTGCCCTATTTTAAAAGGCAAGCCCATTTATTCATATAACTAAATATAAACAATTTATCATAAAAACAATAAAAAGTGGTCCTAAGATGGACAATATAAAATATCACATTTAGGGAAAATTTTAAGCGGATGTACAAAAGGTTTGTCATAGCTGGACACAAATGATAAGGTGTTTTGAAACGACATGCATGTAAATACAAGCGGAATGTATGATACAATATTCTGGATACACATAAGAGGTATTTTTAAACGATGTACATCTAGAATCAATCTTACGATTTTAAATAAATGTGGATGGACAATAGAAAAGTATAAGAGAGAAAAATTTAAAACTAAGAAGGCAAGCTAGGTTTCGAGGTCAGCGCGCTTTCGCCCTCCTTTCAGATATCGACTTTCATTCCCGCTGTCACTCACACAGCCATGCGTGACCTCGAACCGGGGTTAGATTTGTTTACATTTTTCGAGGTTAGGGTGTGGGGGTCGTCACGCTTTCCGTTTTCCATTCATATTGACTTTCGTTCCCGGCGAATGCCGTCCACACACGCACGCAGTTACACACACAAACACACTACGGATGGCGCGCGGCCCCACTCTTCTAAATTTTACATTTTAGAAAGGAACAGTTAGCTTTCCGTCTTCCCCTATGGTGCACAGAGTACTGTGACACCACGTCTGTCGGAAGGTGTCGTGGGGCAGTCGGCTTTTGTCAACATGTAGTCGGATGCGTACACGGGCTAGAAAATACTGGGTCACGTCCGCACCGACAATGATCTTTTTGTCGAAGCGTGCTCGGTTGCGACTCGTCCACACTGCAAATCTATATTCGGCCAGAAGTGCTAAAATTGCTTTCGGCAGTGGACCTGCTTGCGTGCCTTCGCCGAAACGAATTGCTGAGGGTGGGAGGGGGTAGCCTAGGGTGTTGGCCCAGTTTTCTAGGTGCGCGCGCGCACGCTTAACGTGGACGCACTGCTGAAATAGATGTTCTACTGTTTCACAATGCAGATGGCAGAAAGAGCACATCTTATGGGGGGTGATATTGCGAAGATGTAGCGTGTATGCCACTGGCACTATGTCGTGTGCAAGCTTGAAATTTATGTTGTATGTGTCCGGGTTCACAAAGGGGTTACATACTGAAGAGAAGGCCTGTTTAAAGTTTATCTGCGGAAAGAGTGTTAATACTCTTGGTTTAGATGTTTTGTCTGTAATGAGAAGCTTGTACAGTTGCTTTGCCGTGGTGTTTGGTGTGAAAGTAAAGCTCTGTTAACTCTCCAGACTTTGGTGTTCTGGAGAAATACACAAAATTCTGGTGTAACTCATTGAAGTATTATATTTGTATTGTGGAGAAATACACAAAACTCTGGTGTGACTCAGTGAAAAAGTATTATATTTGCTTTGTGGAGAAATACACAAAATTCTGGTGTAACTCATTGAAGTATTATATTTGCTTTGTGGAGAAATACACAAAACTCTTGTGCGACTCAGTGAAAAAGAATTATATTTGCACATTCTTTTTCACCTGAATCTGAACCATTAAAGCTTTCTTTCTTGTAACTCTCAGTAGCTATATGTTGACATGATAACTGTAATTATGGTATACACATGATTATATGATAACTGTAATAGATTTCATATACGAATGTTTACATGAAAACTATAATAGATTATGATACATATATACATGCATACATGATAGCTTACATGATGGCTGTGTAAAATTGTAAATGGTACATGCTTGATAGAAAACAGACCCGGCTTATAGGTTTGATAATCCATGTGGCAGAACATCTGAAGCGAACAGGACTGAATGTACAAAAACTGATAATCACCTGACAGAGAAAGTTGGAACGGCTGAAGTGGACAAAAGCTCAAAATGTTTTACATTGAATGAAAACTGCTTTATTTATAGAAATAAAAATAATTTTCACATTACTGTAACGTTATATGGCAGTACAAAGCTTAGATATGAATGTCAACTCAATCTACATCATGTAAATATCAATAATTTTAGTAATGAATAGTGTTACGGTCTCAAAACTTCCTCATTGGCCTAGTGATCTGCTTACATATGTCAATGTGTTTATCTGTGCACATTTAATAAATGCATTCAGGACTTTAAGCCTGTGTGTTTATCTGTGCACATTTAATGATGGCATTCAGGACTGTAAACTTATGTGTTTATGTGTGTTCACATTTAATATTGGTATTCAAGACTAAATCTGTTTGTGTTTATGTGTCCACAATTAAAAATGGCATTCATAAACCTGTTCGTGTTGTTGTATGGACAGTTTTTCCTCAAAGCAACACAGTTGGAGCAGATGAAACGAGATTATGATTTAGCGAATGAACAAAAATCCATCACAAAAGAAATCATCAGTCAGAAGGAAAGGGTAAGTTCGAATACACACACCTTAACTGACTTGCTGTTTGAATGCACACACTATAACAGACTTTCTTTTTGAATACACACATCACAACAAACTTGCTGTTTGAATACACACACCTTAACAGACTTGGTGTTATATAAAGTAGATATAAATATGTCAACCTTTACATTTTTAACTGAAGTCTCCCATGATGCAATGATATATATACATTTTCTCATATTTTATAATTCTTTAATGGATCCCAAGTGACCATAAAGTCTGATATTAACTATTGTGGCTATAAGAACTTTTTGTCCAAATTGATAGCAGTATCGCATAATAAATGTTGCATTACTTTTCTGTTATGATAAGTGGTCTAAATTGACAGCTTTGAATTCTAAAGCATTTCAAATTGACCTCCAAAGGCATAGTAAATAACTTTCATTTTTCATCCAGAACATAATTCCATGATGCGTTTACATACGACTTTTTATTCACTTGCATTTGTATAATGTTTTGCTTCTAAGAAACTTGAATTTTTATATCAGTTTTCAGCTAGAAGATCTCAGTTTTGCTCTTTGTCTTCCAAAGCTTATTGGTACTTGTTGCATACATGAAAATTTCCCAGAATGCTGTAGAGCAGGGGTACACACACGTTTTAGGTCAGAGGGCCAAATTTCCAATTGATAGTTCCTGGAGGGCCACAAGTCAGATTGCACATGGATGGCTCAGTAGAAAAAAACAACATAAATAATAAAATAAAGTCCTCCAGGGAACACACAGAGCCCTGTCTCAAGCTGCATGCAGCCCATGGGCTGCAGTTTGTGCACCCCTGTTGTAGAGCATTAGTTTCTGATTGTAAACATCCCAATGCTGGTGTACAGAGAAATGATTTCAGACATGAGAGAAACAAATAGATCAGTTCTAACCATTAATTACATGCTTATATGGGTGAGAACTTGACTCTGTTGTCTGCATTTAATGTGTTTTGTATTTGATCAGTTTATCGGTGCACCATTATACTCCAGAATTGACAGTTATATACAGAGAGGCCATGAATATTCACATTTATCAGTTAGTAATGTGTTTGGTTCTTCTGGTTTCAGTCAGTAAGAGGAGATAGATGTGATCAGATATGTATTGCCCACTTACAGATTATTCAAAATGAAGGCTTTCCATTTATTTCTGTGTCCACTGGATGATTTCTAAATACAGATTTTTAAGCTGTTTTTTTAGGTCTTGCCATGCATTTTTAGCCAACTTTGTACTGTCCACAATCCACTGCATAAATTTCTTGTCAGAGAAGCTTTTACATCTAGATATAGTTTTAAGATATCATGGTCTTAGTCATCTTTTTTTTTTATAATTTATAATTTTTATAATTTATTTGAAGATTGTGCGATTTTTATGTTATTCATATTTTATCACATTTTTAACAGGCAGTATCTTTGGAACCAATTGAAATAGTTGCTTACATTAAAAAAAGTTTCTTATATTTATGTCCACTTTAAAAAAAAAAATATAGTAGTTTTAACAACAATTGCACATATTAAATTTTGACTGCCACTCCCTATTTATATGTATAAATACACACACAAATTGCAGACAATGCCTAAACTCAAAGACGAAGTTGTGCAATGGGAACAGAAGTTCAAAAACCTGGGAGCTCTAGATGAACTAAAAAAGAAAGTCAAAGACTTGAAGGATGAGATGGCCTGGGCATTTGTGTGTGAAAAAGAGAAGGTGGGTTTCTTTCTATTTTTAAAATTAAATTTTTTTTTGTGTGGTCTTGTTTCAAGTGTGATGGTGATGGCTTTACTGTTGGGGATTAACTCAAAGTTGGCCGAAGTCTTTGCAGGTAAATGTAGAGCACACGAAAGACTTATCCATTATGCTCATTGAATTTTAAAGTTTGTTCATTTGGTCCACTTTTCAAGGTGGGTGGTTTTAGAAGCACATAGATTTGTATGGTGAGAAATAGGGGCTGTTGATATATCTGTTAATATGTTAAATAAATTTGATCTTAAAATTGTAGTATGAACCACTTTTTATTTATGGGTGGGTGAGTTATTTACATAGCTTTAATATATTTTTAACTTTGTTTTATTTTATGTTTTGTTTCTTTTTAAAATTTAAATAATTTATTATTGCTTGGTTCAATATTATTCTTTTTGGTTTCTTTTTCTGTACTTATTTTTGTCTTGTAAAACTTGTAAACGTCTTTGGGTTATACTTTGTGCTATTATTATTACTGATTATTATTAATAGTAGTATTATATTTAATATAATTTATATCTATGTCTTTATATATATATATATATTACTTTTGTTTGATATTTTTAATCTTATGTATTTATTTATTTTTTATGTACCCATCAGCACTGAATGGAGAAAAAGTATTAATTCACATGCTTTTAATGATAAATCATTGTGATTTCTATCTCTGTATTTAGTCAGCCAGTTTTTCACATTTGGGAGAGTAAAATGATATTCCCATTTATAAGCACTTAGCAAGATGGGCATCTGTAAGTCAAGATCTGTGTTTTGACTTTATTTTGCTCACGTAGATAAGCAGAATCAAAATAAGGCTATATTTTGTATGATACATGAAACTTTTATCAGTAAAACCAGATTCCTAAAATTACCATATGTTACACATGATTTTAGAACAATATTATTTTGAAGGTCCCAAATTTTCAGTTCCCACTTATCTTCTTACTTGGATAATACTCGCAATCAAAGTAGCCATTTTCTGTAGCTCTAGTTAGCGAGTAAAAGATTCACAAGTAAGGCAACCCAAAGGCTCATAGATGATGAACTGTTAAATCTCTTTCAAATTGCTCCAGAAGTTTTTGAATGTAGATAATCAGTGGTTAAGGATTAAAATCTGGGTCACATACCATTTTCTTCATACTTGGAAAATGTACAAGAGACTTCATTTTCATTTGTGACATCCATGAGATCAGTCTTGCTTTGACTGACTTTATAGAACCTAAAATAAGTGATGAGAAGTTGGATGGAACAGCGCACATCTGCATTACTTTTCACACCTCACCGCAGGCTAGGGACCACTGTTCTACCAGATATACTACTGGCTCAAACATGCATATGATTACAATGGTTACTAATTTCTGGGAATTAAACCCAATTAATTATAATTTATAATACATACTTAATGTATTGTGTTTATATGAATGAATGCAGCACATTACAAATTAAGATTTTTTTTTTAACTGAAGTAAATTAGTTAGATGCATGCTTTTTATTCTTGCTGTGGGCATATTCTCTTGTTATTAGGGATCACTGCCATGGCTGTGAGTAACATGATTGTAAATTTTCTGTTTCTGTTTTATAGTGTCTTGAACCGTTACAGAAAGCTCTTCGTGTGGAAGAGGCAAGACTTCCAAAGTTTGTCCAAAAGTCAGATGAAGCCAAGGTGAGTGTTATGAAAACTTTCAGGTTTGAACTTGTGTTAAATTTATTGGTTGAGAAATTAGGAAGCATGTCAATCATTCAGTAATGTTCAATTGTTTTTAGTAAATTATTTATTTAATTATGCATCACTACAGTAATTTGTGTAAAGAATGTTCTAATAAAGCTTTCATACCTTAACATAATTCATTATCACATATTTAATTAATATAAATAGTCTACTGTAACTATATATATGTGGGTCTCAGTTTTAAAATGAGTCCCATTCTTAAGGACAATCATAACCTGTTTTATGTGTAATTTGTTTATGAATAGTCTGTATGTTGGCCCAGTAGCCTTGAACAGTAAAAGAGAGCATACAATGAATGAAAATGACACTTGATTCCTGTGCCTTAGTGATTAAGCAGTGTACATCTGGAATTCACTCATACTGAAATTAATTCTCCTCATTTTGTAAGGAACAGATGTCACTGAATGAGTTGATTTTTTTTTTTTAAAGTGCCTTATAGCTCATTTGTAATGACAGTTTGCCAAAAAGTGAAGACCGTTGTAATGCAAGATTTGATTAGCAAACATTTCATTGTTTTCTTTCATTTTTTTTTAAAGAAAACGTTAGTAAAAAGTTATATTTCCCAAATTTGTGCTCGTGGAATGTTGATTACACTGAAAATGCAATTAGATATTCCCTCAGTCTTGGTAATATGACCCTCATATTACTAAACATTTCATATTTTCAATGGTTTTTTACTTTTGTCACAGGCACATGAATTTGTCCACTTGTATACCATTAGCCTTAGTGTGAGATTGTGTATCTGTTTTTGTCACATTAAAGTATTTAATTTAGGAATGATCTGTCAGTAAGAAATTGATTGTACTTATTCTTGAAACTAGATATGAGTTCTGTCGATCATATTATTCCATTAGCCATGGTGTGAAATTGTATTGGAAGACAACTGCAGATAACCTAACTGGTTAAACTCCTTTTAATGCTGCATTACAGATACATCTGACATAACCAATGCAAGTAACATGACTGGTTAAACTCCTTTTAATGCTGCGTTACATATACAACTGACATAAGTGTAAGTAACCTTACTGGTTAATCCCCTTTGTAAATGCTGCATTGACCCACTGACATAACAAACATAAGTAACTTGACTGTTCAGGCTCCTTTGTAGTACTGCAGTGATCAAAACAGACTTTAAGTAGCTTGACTGTTCAAACTCCTTTGTAATACTGCATTGACCCACTGACAAAACAGACCTTAAGTAGCTTGACTGTTTAAACTCCTTTGTAATGCTCATTACAGATGAAGTGTGAAGAGTGTGCTGCACGACTTAAAGTAATACAAGATCAGTTATTACAAGTCACACAAGAAGTGGATAAGTTGATGCCTTTATTAAAAGAAAAACGAGAACTTTTCAGTTTGTCTAAGGCGGACGTCAGGAAAGCCACAGTGAGTATGTTCATGTGAAGCCTATTTTTCTTCTATCGACATTTGTGCGGCAGCCAATATGATCATGTTTGCAGTTGCTGTGCAAATAGTAACTTAATTTATGAATAAAATGCCTTGCATTCAGATATTACAGTTTTTCAGACTAGTGCACAGTTTATTAATTTATAACTGAAAATTAATTCTTATTTTTAATTTGAAAGGGGGAGTATTATTACCATATTATTACTAAACTGTAATATTATTGTGTTTGTGTGTGTGTGCGAGCGTGTGGTCATTTGTTGTTTATTGTTATGATTTCAATGCAGAATGAAGTTAATAACATTGAGCGGGATCTGAGGAATGTTGTATCAGAACGCAAACAGATTCAGGAGCGGATCAGAGAACTGCAGAAAACGTATGTAAAGTTGCATGTAGGAAAAATTTAATCTCTGTGCTCAGATACATGAATCCCTCCACAGATGGCATTTATCATTGTATGAATGTAATAGGTTCTTGGTTAATGCTTTCATTGTCTTCTACTATAACTGATAACTGAAATAAACATTAATTGAATGTAAGAATTTCATATTCAAAGCATTGATCTGTTCTAGAATGAGGTCAGATGGACCCTTTGTGTTTTATTAAAACCTAAAACTTAGTTTTGTAGCAAAAAACTCAATTTATACCAGTATACATTATATATTCATATTAAAGTTGAAATGAAGTATAGTTATTCATACACTTTTGATTTGACGTATTGGTCAGGAGGTAGGGCTAATTGTTCTTTGTCGAATTATTGATCAAAAAGTAGGGCTAACTGCTTGCTCTCTTTAAGTTAAGCCATTAAGCCATTAACCTATAAATTCAGCCATGGATCAGGACCTTTCCATGTTGACTCATTGATCAAGAAGTAGGGCTAACCTGTGGGAACACTTGAGTTAGTCATTGATAAGAAGTAGGGTTAACCTTTGTGCACTCTGAGTTAGTCATTGATAAGAAGTAGGGCTACTGTATGCACTCTTGAGTTAGTCATTGATAAAAAGTAGGGGCAACCTTTGTGCACTCTTGAGTTAGCCATTGATAAGAAGTAGGGCTAACCTTTATGCACTCTTGAGTTAGTTATTGATAAGTAGGGCTAACCTTTATGCACTCTTGAGTTAGCCATTGATAAGAAGTAGGGCTAACCTTTATGCACTCTTGAGTTAGTTATTGATAAGTAGGGCTAACCTTTATGCACTCTTGAGTTAGTTATTGATAAGTAGGGCTAACCTTTATGCACTCTTGAGTTAGTCATTGATAAGAAGTAGGGCTACCTGTGTGCACTCTTGTCATTGATCAAGAAGTAGGCTAACCTTTCTTTGTACACTTGAGTTGACTTATTGGTAAGGAAGCAGGGCTACACTCTTTGTTCACTCTTGAGTTAACTCACTGGGAAATTAGGTTGTCTCCTTTTCTTACACTGTGAACAGGACTTTTATTACATGAGAGGTAAGTCCAGCCCTCTTTTTTAGTCTGAATTGATTCATTAATCAGCAATAAGGTTAACTGTGTATATATATATTCTCTGTATTAACTCCATGATCAAGAATTAAGACTGTATAATGTAATCTCATTGTCATAAAAAGTTTTAAATATCAAGGTTCAGTGTATCCACCTGCAGAAATTAAGTCATCAGCCTTTGATGAGCATAGTATATAAGGAAGTCTGCTGTAATTATCCAACTCTGATCTTTTGTGTGTGTGTGTGTGTGTGCTTCTTACAGGGATAATTCACTGGTTATGATTGATTGATGTTTTAGTTTTGATGTTTATTAAGAAGTAACACCCCTAGAGTATTTGCATAGGAATATATATATATAATGTTTTATATTATGACTGCGATGAAGAATAATAATAAAGAATTAATGTAAGATATAACCTAATAAATTGAAAGACTGGGGAAAATTTAAAATTGTTTTTCCAGGGCTCAATCTGACTATGATAAAGAGCGACTGGAGAGACAGCAGAAGATTGCAGAATTGGAGGATCAGCTAAGGGCTGTCGAGGGACGTCAGAGAACAACACAACACGAGCGTGAACAGTTTCAAGGGGCAGTGTCAAAATACAAATCTGAGATTTATAACATTTCGTGAGTCAAATAATTTTTTAGAAAGGAGTATTAATATATAATTAATTAATTTTGTTAATACTTGTATAGATTTTCATTACAAATGAGAAATAATTCTTCACTAAGTTAAGAAGTCTGAAGATAGTTTTTAAATCTCTTTTTTTAATGTTTGTATTATTGGTTGTCTCTTTAACTCTTGTTTACTTACATTGGAATTAAGTCCCTTTTCTTGGCTGTTTGATCTTATTCATTAGCTACTTTAATTTCACTGGTTTAGTTATATGCTAAGTGATATTTTATTCTGAAAGAGCTGATATATTCCTATTAACGTATTATGTTTGTAAAGAACTTTGCAGTAAAAATTGGAAGCAAAAATAATTATAATTTTTTTAATTATATTTATTCTTTATTAATAAATATTTAACAATTTTAAGTGAAGTTCTATGGGAGTGTCCTCATTATCCAGGTTTCCATTATCTGTTTACCTGCATATGGGGATGTCATTATCTGAATTTCCATTATCTGTTTTCCCCACAAATAAGAACCCCATTTTTTTAAAAGATATTTTGTGTAAAAATTCTTTGCATTTTCTAGGACCACGTCTGCAAACCACAAATTTTATGACAAACAAATTTAGCAGGCACTCACAATTTTTTCCCAGTCTCGCTTCAGCACTACAACTTGTGCCATTTCAGCACATTTAGTCCACTAGTGCACAGTAGATTCAGATTTCTTGGAAATTTATTGCCTTTGTTGGAAATATTTGTGCAAAAATGATGTTCAATTAGTATTGTATCATAGAAGAAACATGTAAGTTATAATCTGGATGTGAAATTAATGTTATTCAGTACAAGCAGAAAGGGGAGCACGTGATAGACACTGCTTACACTGTGCAGATTCCTTAAACATTAATAAATTATAAATAGATATACATAATTCTACTTTCATTTTAAATAATTTACAGGAGAGACGAGAAAGCAAAGATGGTTGATTTGGATCATTGCAAGCATAGCCTGCATACTCTGTCATCTGCTCGTAGTAACCGTCTTAAGCGGTTTGGTGATTGGGTACCCAATGTCATAGCTAAAATTGAAGAATGGCACCAACTAGGTCGATTTCACCGGAAGCCACTTGGTCCTATTGGTAAGCAGTAGTTATAAAAGTTTGGTTTCTCTGATTAGTACGAGTGCTTTGTCTATGATTATTCATTCTGTAGTGAGTTTTGAGTGCTTTTAGGTGAATTTTGAAAGTGTGAGTTCTTGAAGGTATGAGTGCAACTGATCCAGTTCCTAAGAAGACATTTCTAGAAAACTTATTAAGTCAGTTTTACATGGAACTGTATAAATTACAGGTGTATAATTTCTGTGCAAATTACAGGTATCTAATTTCTGTGCAAATTACAGGTGCATGTTTCCAGTTGACTGATCCAAAATGGAGTCTAGCTGTGGAGGAGTGTCTGAAATCACTGCTTCATTCCTTTGTCTGCAATGACCACCATGATGAAAAACTACTCGAGGAGATACTGACGCAGTACAGTTCAAACAAGCGTCGTCCAACCATCATCACTTCAAAGTTTAAAGTAAGCGGAAAGTTTTGAAAGCAAAATTTGTTCACCAGTCTTGGTGAGTCAAGATATTTTGCTCTTTGAACATACTACTTTATACTTTGAGGTAGGTGGGAATAATGGTGAAACAGCAGGTTTGTTTCTTATGTGCTTTTTTTATACTTGACTCATAATAGTAAGCTATATGGGGCTTTCCCCACATCAAACTGTCAAAATCAGATGCAATTTTAATATGTCATTTGATAAGATTAGAGATTACACCTAGAACCATAGGTTACAAGTTGTCAGAAATGTTAAGACAATTCAAGATTAAACTTAGAATTGTGAGCTACATTCATTACATAATGCCAGAAATGTTAAGACAATTCAAGATTAAACTTAGAATTGTGAGCTACATTCATTACAAGTCACCAGAAAATGTTGCTTTGAGCTGGGTCCAGCATTCCAAGAGAGAGATTCACAGTGTAAAAATCAAGCCAGTAGGCATGTTAATGCTGATATGTAGATAGACATTTTTTTTTTTTTTAACAGTCTGCTGTACAATATTCTGTTAATCTACCTCCTCACTGTTTCGGTGACTGCTTCTGGTTGGTGCATCCATTCTCTTTCTGGGATTTTTACTCTTTAATTCTTACATAGATTTCTATGTATGAGTTTAGTCACTTCATTGTGTCTTTTGGTGTATTCTGATCCAGATAGAACCTGACATCCAGATAATATGTGTTCTGTTGTTTCATTCATGGATTTGGAGAGTCTACATTTGGAATCATTTGAGATATTCATTTGTGGGTTTTTTTGGTGACTTTGTGTTTTTGTGCAGCTGTTATGGGTGTTTCTGTTTCTACTTTCAAACCTACCTCTTTCAGCATCAATATATTTACTTTTTGTTGATGTTTCATCATCTTGTTGTACATACTGGCCATGGAGAGGTTTTTGGCTCCAGGTATTTGCTAATGCCTGTTTCGTTGTTTTCTTCCATGTTTCTTTATCTGTTTGTGGAGGTTGATATAATCCACTCATCATTACTACTTCTATCAGCAGCTCATCTTTGTTGTTATTCCAAATGTAGTCTACCAGTCCTGTAACCTCTCCTTCAAAGACTTCTTTGATTTTCTTGAGACCTCTGTCTCCCATTTTCTGAGATACATATAGCCTGTCTATATCTGCTTTTGGGTGTAAGTCTTTATGTATTGTGAGTAGTTTTCTTGTTTTTCTGTCTAGTTCATTTTATTTGTTGTCCAATCTATGATACCTCCAGTGTAGCTGATTTACGTTGTTGAGCTGTGTCTTTATGCTCATCTTTCAGTTCCTTGATCCATCCAGCACTATTAGTAATAGTAATAGTTGTATGCCTCTTTCCACGACTTCTGTTTGACTGTCAGTTGTGATCCAAGATCTCGGAATCTTACCAAGATTCTGGGAGATCCAAGGTTTTACGGAGGATGTGGGTACTTCCTAGGAGTACTGCTTTGAGTAATGGGGCGAGTCTGTGGTTTCCAGGGAGTTTATTCAGATAGCCTTCCAACTCAGTTATTATGTTCCCCAATCTCCTATCACTACAGGTATCAATTCTGCTTTTACATTCAAAGTCTCTGAATTTCTGATCTGAGGTATTGGTATTTTTTCTATTTTTCCTCTTCTTTTTATTTTATGTTTCTATCACTAGGAACAGCGACATCAATGATTGTTGCTGTTCTGTTGGACCTATTGAGAACTACAATGTCTGGTCTTCATGTTATTATTATTATTATTATTATTCAGCCCCTTTCCACAACTTCTGTTTGACTGTCAGTTGTGATCCAAGATTCTGGGAGATCAAAGGTTGTAAGGAGGATGTGGGCACTTCATAGGTTGTGTGTGGGTGGGTGGGTGGCTGTGTGTGTGTGTGTTTTGATTGTTTTCAGATAGCCTTCCAACTCAGTTGTTATGTTCCCCAAAGCTCTTATCACTGCAAATATCACTTCTGCTTTTACATTCCTCAGTCTCTAAATTTCTAATCTGAGGTCTTGGTATTTTTTCTCTTTCCTTATGTTTCTATACTTGGAACAGCAACATCAATAGTGATGATGATGATAATGATGATGATGATGATGATGATACTCTACTACCCATGCACTTACCCACAATATATTCAGAAAGAACAATTTAACAAAATATAAATGAACACCATGGTTTCTATTTATATATCAGAATTTTTTATTTTTATTTGCAGGATCAAGTTCATGATGTTTCTAAATTTGTAAGTATGATGTTTTCCATCCTTGGTGTAAATTGTACTGTTCTGCAGACTTTATATATTATAATATATATTATACTTGGTGTTAATTGTATTGTTTAGCAGACTTCATAATATTATAATATCTATTATACTTGCTGTTAATTGTACTGTTTAGGAGACTTCATATATTATAATATATATTATACTAGGTATTAATTGTACTTTAGCAGACTTGATGAATTATAACATAAACTTTGTTATTCTCTGTGCTCTTCATCATTCATGCTTTATATTGGAACAAAAATCAACAAAATCTAACCACTTTATATTGGAACAAAAATCAACAAAATCTAACCATTCAGCATAAAGCTCATACCTATGTTAATACTAAAAATTGATAAAGGAATCCAGTGTTATAAAGTTTTACCTATGTTAATACTAAAAATTGATAAAGGAATCCAGTGTTATAAAGCTCATACCTATGTTAATACTAAAAATTGATAAAAGAATCCAGTGTTATAAAGGTCATACCTATGACTAAATTGATAAAGGAATCCAGTATTATAAAGGTATACCTATGTTAATACTAAAAATTGATAAAAGAATCCAGTGTTATAAAGGTCATACCTATGACTAAAAATTGATAAAGGAATCCAGTATTATAAAGGTCATACCTATGTTAATACTAAAAATTGATAAAGGAATCCAGTGTTATAAAGGTATACCTATGTTAATACTAAAAATTGATAAAGGAATCCAGTGTTATATGCTTTTGTCAGTGTCACACTTGTAACAAGTATCATATTTTTAAAAAAATAAGTTTAATCTTTTTAAAAAATTATAAAAATAAATAGAAAAATGATGAAGAATTTAATTTAAAACAAAATTAAAAGCATATATATCTTTAATGTGTAATTTTAGTGTAATTTTATATATATCAGTTAATTAAAAATAAAATGTCTTTAATATATGAGTTCTTGTAAGTGTCTGGTAATTTGATGTCATTATTTTTTTGGTGTGTTTTCTCCTTATTTAGCGTGTCCGGGATTGTGCTTATAATTGTCTGCTAGATATTATTCAATGTGAGAACCCTGTGGTGATCAACACCCTTATTGATCAGGTCAGTATCATATGTATTCAGAAAAGATCAGACTCTAACTGTCTAGATTATTTTTTCATTGTCTTTGTTCTTTTAAGGTAGATTAGCACTAAAACTGACACATTCTATTGCCACCATCTTGCATGATGTCCCTTGCATACTTTTGTACATTGTACTAACATTCTCTTGGTAGTATTTGAAAGAGGTATCAATATCCAATTGGACATCAGTTGCAAACTTGTACATTCAAATATTAAAAGATAAAAATATCTTACTTCATAATAATAATTTAAATGGTCATAATAATTTCACTTTATTACTTTAAATCTTTCTAAAGCAGTGTTGTCATCTTGAAACCTTGTAGTTCTGACATTTTTTTAGACTTATCTTTGAGATAGTTATGTAATCCCTAGTTGAGCTTGTTGTCCACTCTCTTCAATGTTTTCAAAAGAAAAATCAATTGCCAATCTTCCAACAGTAAAGGCATATTTGTAGCTTTAAAATTGTGCATACTAGATGAGTTAATCATGGTCACCCATTGCCTTATTTTGCCACAAACTGCAAAAATATAAGTCAGACTTTTTAAAAATTGCAGCAATATTGCACATGGCCCTTTGAACAAACAAACTATAATCAGATGCACTGAACATGATTTTAAAGTTAGTTTTTATAAATATTCAATATTTTTAAGTTCAGCTTTTCAAACTCTACTAGAATTTACAACTTTCTGTGCTTGTCAACCGATTGATTTTTATATTTGTATATGGTGTACTGTTGTGTTATCTTAGTTTCATTGTAAATTTGCATATATTTTAAAACTTGTATCAGGTGTGGTTTTAATTTGTGACTTTTAATTATTTGTAATTTCGGTGCTGTCAGTATGAGGAAAGTTCATGTTCAGATTCTGCAGGTAATTATTTTTTTAAAATGATTTTTAAACGTCTTTGAAAATTTAAATATTAATTGTATCATCAGAATCTTGGTTATAATTATTTGTTTAGTATTTGAGGTCACAGTATAGGTCTTGAATTTTAAAAATTTGGCCTGGAAAAGGTCTGGAAAAAGTCTGGAAAATCATTGTAAACCTGTGCCAGGAACCCTGGTTAAAACTTTGTAAGTTTCTCTATGCAGGTGTAGAGAATGTATAATTGTTAAAATTTTATGTTTCCCCATGATAGCGTGGTATAGAGAACGTTATCCTCATCCCAGATGCCCCAGAAGCTCGGAATGTAATGCTGCATCGACCTCCTGCAAATTGTAAAGAGGTGAGAATGAACATGCACTTCCTTTAGTCACTTCCATACAATTCATGGGTATTCCCTTAGGGACAAAGAATTTAAATCTCCGATCTTTTAGTGAACTTTTAGGAGCTTTTTCCTTTTGTCTGGTGTAAAATTTTATTTTGTTTTTTCCTCAACTAGTGTTATCGACCGTACATATCTCCTTAGAAAATAAGTATTCGATATCTTTAGCATTGGAGCATTTACTTCGGTCCTCATCTTTTCATGTAAAGAACCTAATTCTCACTTTAGGGTTAACTCATTTTACTTCGGTCCTCTTCTTTTCATGTAAAGAACCTAATTCTCACTTTAGAGTTAACTCATTTCATGTTGAAGAACTTACTCTATTTCTTTATTGCTGTTGCGTGTTGAAGCACTTTATCTATCCCTTTAGTGTTAAGGGAACATGAACCAATCTCTCCTTTACATCACTCTCTCTTTCATTTTGACTTAGTGAATCTTTCCTGTTAGTATCACTTGAATGACATACATACACATAGTAGTATATAAATTTTTACATCAAATAAACTCAATTTTATTTCAAATCTCTATTGCAGGGCATAAAGAACCATAAATATATTCTAAAATTAAATATCTCTTATAATCCGGTACTATATTTGCTTATTTTGTCTGCATTTGCTTTAGATATGTCATTTTAGTATTGTGTTGCTAATGCATAAGTTTGAAAATAAAACTATTGTAAATAATTGCAGATATATACTTTTAAAAAGAAAAAGAAAAATAATTCTTTCAGGCATTCACTCTTGAAGCGGATCACCTTTATTGCCGGCCCACATTTCGTAACTATTCTTCAGACATTACCAGCGCAAGATTCCTTATGGCTGACGTTGAGGAAGAGATCACCAAATACCAGAAGCAGGTGGAGACATTAACACAAGAGGTACGTTTAAAAAAAATATGTAATTACTTTGTTAATTAATTTGTTAATCTTTTTTGTTTTGGGTTAAATCTAGATTGATGGTGGTAGGTGCTCTTCATTCTATATTAATTTTTTCACATTTGGATTATTTTTTTTGCTATGTGAAATGAATATAACTTAACAAAAATATCAAAGAAATTCTGAAACCTGCACCTTTTTTAGGTAAGTAGATAATAAATCTGTGTTATGAAATTACTTTTGTTATAATTAAAATATTGAATGTCACTGTCAAGCTCAGGTTTTGATAGTTTACAGGGAAAAAATAAAATTCAAATGACATCAGTGGAAGATTTCATTATCAAAATTTTTGTATGTAGTGTTGGGTTATGGATTTCTGTCATGTTAATATTTTGATAGCTTTCATTTTATCTTGAGGAAAGTTGCAAACATAATAAAGTGGTCATCATTGGTTGAAAGTTGTAAACATAATAGAGATGTTATCATTAGTCAAAAATGGAAAACTTAATAGAGATGTCATCGTTGGGCAAAGGTAGAAAACCTAATAGAAATGTCATCATTGGTAAAAAGTAGAAAACAAAATAGAGATGTTATCATTGGTTAAAAGTAGGAAAACATTATTATGTCATCATTGGGTCAAAAGTGGAAAACATAATAGAGATGTCATCATTGGTCAAAGTTGAAAGCAATAGATATGTCATCATTAATCAAAAGTGGAAAACAATATAGAAATGTCATCATTAGTCAAAAGTAGAAAACATAATAGATAGGTCATCATAGGGCAAAAGTCGGAAAATGTGCAGTTTATTCCATGCCACTGATTTATTGGTGATGCCTTCATTTGCTGTCAGTAATCTTAATACTGAATTGTTCACTTATGCTGTGTTGTCTGTCAGCAACTTTCATGCCGGCTTCTGCATATGCTTGATCATGTTCTTCTGAGGTTACCTGTAGCAGTTTGCTGTTTATTTATATTAGAATGCGATGTTATATTCTAACCCTCTCCGTGTTTATGATGTAGTTTTTGTTGCAGTTATATTGTGATTGATAATTATTAGATTTCAACACTTTGTTTCACTATATGAAAATACAGGTAAAGGCCTTACAGCAACGCAACCAAGCCATACAAAAGGATATAAACACCAATACCCGAGAGGAGAAGAAGTGTGAGACACAACTCATGAAATTAGGCGAGACTATCAACCAGCTGAAATATGTGAGTGCCTTTATACTGAGACCTTCACTCTTGTCTTCACTGTTAGGTACATTTTGTACATTTTGTATCTTTACATTAAGACTTGTCTTCATCATTATGTACTTAGCGTTTTGTATCTTTACATTTAGACTTGTCTTCATCATTATGTACTTACTGTTTTGTATCTTTACATTTAGACTTGTCTTCATCATTATGTACTTACCATTTTTATGCCTTTGTTTTAACTAATACTTGGTTCTCACTCTTATCATCATGTACTTAATTGTGGTTTCAAGAAGTTATGTAGTATTTTACAGAAAAAAGCATAGTTTGTACAGAAAGAAATTGTGGTTTCAAGAAGTTGTGTAGTATTTTGACAGAAATAGCATAGTTTATACAGAGGCAGTGATTTCAAGAAATAATGTAGTATTTGACAGAAAAAGCATAATTTGTACAGAAAATGAAGTTTATTAAACAAATTGAATAATATTGGATATTTGACAGAAATAGCATAGTTGGTACAGAAGCAGTGGTATCAAGAAGTAATATTTGACAGAAATAACATAGTTTGTACAGAAATGATGGTTTAAAGTAGTATGGGTATTTGACAAATAACATTTTGTACAGAAGCAATGGTTTCTAAAGTAGTGTGGTATTTACAGAAATACCATCCTTTGTACAGAAGTAAAAGTGGTTTGAAAAAGTAGCGTAGTATATGACCGCAATAACTTAGTTGCAGTGTAGTGTTTAGAAATAGCACAGTTTGTAATGAAGTATTTGACAGCAATAACACAGTTTGTAATGAAGTATTTGACAGCAATAACACAGTTTGTAATGAAGTATTTGACAGCAATAACACAGTTTGTAATGAAGTATTTGACAGCAATAACACAGTTTGTAGTGAAGTATTTGACAGCAATAACACAGTTTGTAGTGAAGTATTTGACAGCAATAACACAGTTTGTAATGAAGTATTTGACAGCAATAACACAGTTTGTAGTGAAGTATTTGACAGCAATAACACAGTTTGTAGTGAAGTATTTGACAGCAATAACACAGTTTGTAGTGAAGTATTTGACAGCAATAACAGTTTGTACAAAAGTACAGTAAACTGAAGGAGACATACTTTGGCATTTTCCAAGTATGTTGTCCTTTGACCAGTTACCCCCACCCCTTCATTACAGATATCACAGTTTTGTTGTGATGGAACTGAGATCTTGAAATAGCATTCATGGAACTGCACACTTTTACATTTCTTAATTTGTAGTCATGCAGAGTTGCTGGCTTACATACCTTGAGCACAGCAGTAAAGTAATAATTTCAAGAGATTGTTTTTATACAAGTTTACCAGTCCTACCTCCCTATAAATTTAACATCATATTTGGTTCTAATGATTAAAAGAGGTAGTCCTGCTACATTATGTATGCTTATTCAGAGTTTCTTGTGTTGCAGGAGTTGGGTGAACTTAAGAGCATTGAAGACCCGGTACCAGTAGACATCTCAACTTTGGTCAGTTACCATTGTATTTTATTTATTTCAATACCATTATGTCTCAACATGAGAGGTTTATCTAGACTACCACTGGTCTTGTAATTGTAATACCAGTAGGTAGTCCCACTCATTATTTTCTACTTGATATTGTACAAATCTTTTATGCTCCAAATATGTGTTCTGATGAAATAAGGTTGTACAGAAAAAAGAAATGATGATAGCTATAATACGTGTTGAGATTTTTTTTTGTGTGAGATATTCATTACGTCTAAAAATGTTGATTGCAAATTACAATGAATAAACAGCTCACATAAAAATGTTTCTGGTAATATTTGCATATTATATACATTTATTTGTATAAATGCGACCTCTGTGCATTAAGACCTTTCAGCCCATTTAAATGTTGACAAAAGTTTCTTCATATTTTCAGGAAGAAGATGTTCGCAGTTATACACAGCAGATTGCAGACCTGGAACATTGTCTAGAAGTGTCACATGCAGCACTGAGAGAAAAAGAAGAGCATTGCAAAAGTGCTGAAAAGAAATTCCGTGAAGTGGAAACAGAAATGAAAGCTTGTGCTACCAGCGACCTACCGCTGAAGGTGGGAAACAAAGCCCATGTTGTCATTTCTGTTTTCTTATCTTGTCTGTTCTATGAGATTAACATTAATTATGGTACTCTTTTTACTTTTAATATATATTAATATAGATTAATATTTGTTTAACAAGCATCAGTATTTTTATTATTGAATACTATCAAGGCAATCTTTCAGTCTGAAAGGAAACATTAATTTCTATTAGTTGAACTTGGATATTAGACTCTCGTTATCATTATAGTTCTTACATACAATATTTCTTTTCTCTGCAAGTCATTTAAACTTTTGATATTTCATTTATTGATATATAAAGCATCTTATTACTAAGCACTGTATTAACAGCACAATAGGTGTTAGTGTTTATCGTCATAATTAAGACTAACAGGGGCTGACTATGGTAAAGAAAGGTCTTAAACAGTTAAGAAGTACAGGCTGACTATGGTAAAGAAAGGTCTTAAACAGTTAAGAAGTACAGGCTGACTATGGTAAAGAAAGGTCTTAAACAGTTAAGAAGTACAGGCTATGGTAAAGAAAGGTCTTAAACAGTTAAGAGGTACAGGCTGATTATGGTAAAGAAAGGTCTTAAACAGTTAAGAGGTACAGGCTGAGGGGCATCACTGGAGAAATCCTGAAAATACTCTAGAGTTCTAGAGCAATTAACCATTAGCTGTATTTTGATAATTAATTCTAGTATTATTGCTGTTCTACCATTAGGAAGCTAAGTTATTATCTATTTAAATAAAATTATAATTAAGGAATTATGAATGGTTAGATGCATAAGAATCACAAATGATAAAGTCTTTTAAAAATAAAAAATTGATGTTAAGGAATAATCATGATTTAACTGGATTTGAACTGTAAGGTTTTGCAATGCAGAAACAGTTGATTTTCTTTCATAATTATTGCAGTATTTTTCTTGATGACAGTTATAATGTATTATTATATGCAGTAATATATTGTTTTAATATAAAATGTATTCATTATTAATAATTTTATCAGGAGGAGCTAAGCAGTGCACAGATGGACCTGGACAGTGCCAAAAATTGTCGGAAGCATTATGACAATAAGCTGAAAGAGCAAGAGAAAAACATTGCCGACCATCGAAAACGTGTGGTTGCTATGCAGAAAGAGATTGAAGTATGTGCTTTGTCATTTCTTGCTTTGATTTTCTGCAGAAGTGAATCATCCATTTTTATTGCTGTAGAATTGAGTGCAGCTAATCTTAATTCCATTTTGTTTTCATTTTGTTTTCATTTCTGTACTGTCTATCTGTTGATAAGTTCATTATCCACAAGTCTGTTTCTTGAACTGAGTGCTCTGTGTAAGTGGTGCAGCTAATCTTAATTCCAATCAATGGTATGATTTTGTTTTCATTTCTGTACTGTTATTTATTGATTAGTTCTTTTTCCAGAAGTCTGTTGCCTAAAGGACTATTTCCTCAGTAAATTATTTTGTTTTTTACTGAATAAATGAAATCATTAGCTAAACAGTCTGAACTTGCTGGTTATATAACATTTGTATCTTTTGAAAGAACTAAATAAATATGTGTATAAAACTCTCACTTGCAGGATGATGTTGCAAAAGCAACAAAAATTTGTCCAGAACGCAAAAATGTGCGTAGAACAGCTGCTAATCTGGAGAGTGAGATCAACCAGATTAATCTTCGCATACGCCAAGAAGAAAAAAGGTAAGCAGATAATTTCAAACAATAATATATAATGAGGGACGGGGGGTGGATGGAGTTTGATAGTTTGAGTTGAGCCAAATCAATGTTTTAATAATCACAAGGTAAGAAAAACTTAGGCTCTGAGAGATATATTTACCAAATATATCTTGAAAAGATTAGAGATAAACCAGTTGTTCTGTAAAGACAACTTGTGAAGAAGTGTGCGAGAAAAAAAAACTAACCTAGGCAATACACACTACATATACATTGTCTAATTTGCTCAGAAATAGCTGACAATGTTGGGCTAATAGGCAAGACAAGCAAAATATAAATCATTCATAAGAACAAAATGTATAAAAACAGCGCAGAAATGAATAGAAGAAAAGATACCATACCATCAAACATACATACTTTTATTAGTTGTCTCAACAGAATAGTAGCTTACGCTGGCAATTGATCAAAAATGTAATTTAAAAATATTTTGAGAGAAAAATCATACTTTTGTGCAAACTAGCACATTATTTAATTCTTCACTTAGAAGAAAAGGCTGCTTGAAAAACGTTGAATCAGTTGACAAGCCATTGATGCTGACATTGTGGACGGAATCCTGAATTAATTATCAAGAGGGAAAGCAGAATTTCTGGTAATGTAACAGAATCATTGTATTGATATTTAAGTAAATATATTTGTTTCTGTGCCATGGAGCCTAACCATTGCATCTTGGATCTTGACCATCATGGGCCTAATTGCCATATTAGATCTTGACCATCATGGGTCTAATTGCCATGTTAGATCTTGACCATCATGGGCCATATTAGCTCTTGATCTTTACTGAACCTAATTGACATGTTAGATCTTGAATATCATAAAACCTAATAACCATGAAGGATCTTGGCCATCATTGAGCTTGAAACCAGCCCTCCATATTGGACCAGCAATTAGAAGTTTTCAGACATGCTAAGCTACAATCCAGAGTATTGGCATGTAGATTACAATCCAGAGTATGGCATGTAGATTACAATCCAGAGTATGGCATGTAGATTACAATCCAGAGTATTGGCATGTAGATTACAATCCAGAGTATGGCATGCCTGACTACAATCCAGAGTATGGCATGTAGATTACAATCCAGAGTATGGCATGTAGATTACAATCCATACTTGCATGTTGATTACTATCCAGAGTACTGGTTTGCTAGACTACAATCCAGAGTTTTGGCATGCTTAACTTTTAACAAGAAAGAATATTCCATAAAGATCTGACAAATTCACATGCTAATATCTTTTAAGAAAATTTTCAAAAGCAAAATTGGTAAATGCCAGTTAATAGGGACCAATATAAAGTTTTTATTCCAGGCATTGCAGCAAGGATTTGTTTTCAGACTTCTCCAGCTATTATGTAACAATCTACAGTCACTCATTCAATTATTATGTAATAATCTACAGTCCTTCATACAATTTGTTTTCAGAGTTTTCCAGCTATACAATCTACAGTCATTCATACACTCATTAATATAGTGGGTTTGAATATGTTAAGTTCACAAATTGTTCTAGGTGTGATGGAATATGAAGTGTTCTTAAATCCATTTATTGTTCTTGGCCTGTAACATTTCTTAAGTTTATCATTTGTTCTTGGTAGTGATGGAATATAAAAAAAATAATTCCTTAAGTTTCTTGATGTTTTTAGTAGTGGAATGTCCCTAAATTCCATTAATTATTTTTGGTATTATTTCTTAAGTTCCAGCAAACAGTGTTATATGGTCAGCATTCATTCGTTTATTAGGATCCATCTTCCTAGCAGTTACTGCTGTTTGAGCTATGGTATAAATGGCCATGGACAGTTTTCAAATTTTTCCATTGGTGATAATTACACCACCTATTTCTTGTCATTGTTTAATCTGTACCTTTTTCTTTTGTAATTGTAGTTATTTGTTATATCTTGTTTTGTGATATTTTCATTAGTTTCTCAAGTTTTGAAGTAGTTTAAAGACTTTGTACTTTTATATGTAATTATTGTGAAAAGCTTAGAGGCTTTGTGACATTAACACTATATTATTAAGTATTTTTTAAAAATTATTTATCACATATACACATGCATAAACACATACATACTTGTGTACACATAAAAACACAATCACCCACCCACTCACTTACTCATTCACTCACTCACTGTTGGGATCAGATAGGTAGTCATTCCCATGCCTCACTTTAGAATTACATGGCATATAGAAAACAAATTATTATATTTTAAAATACTCTTTGTTGGTTCACTTTTATTAATTTTCTACCACTTTACCTTTGGCATTGTCACCAAATGTGTTCATTTTAACACAGGTTTGCTTCATTTACTTCACTGATTTGTTGCGTATTTGGTTTCCTTGTAATTATAAGTTTATATTTGTGTAATTTCTGAGTAAATTATTTCACATTAAGTAAGCATATTATTTTAAGATGATATAAGGAATTTATTTTCCCATTTTAAAAATGTATTTTCATAATAACTAATTATGTTTGTTTTTAGATCATGAAAAGAAATTGTATTTTCATTTTGAATGTTTTCAACAAACCAATAAATTTAGGGCTACTTGTTTTCCATATTTTCTTGTTTTTAACTTATCTCCCATTTATCTTTCATTTCAAGATTTTGTTTTAATCAGACTTGTACATCTATATGTGTGTATATATATATCATTTTATTATACAGTCATGGTGACCCAGATGAAATCCCGCTGTTTTACAACAAAAAAAACCTTAGTGCTTTTGTGTTTATATTTGTTATACAGCTTAGGTGTCCCTTTACAACAACTTTACAATGAAAAACTTAATGCTTATGTCTTTATTTATTATACAGCCAGGGTGATCCAGATGAAATCACACGACTTTACAATAAAAGACATAATGCTTATGTGTTTATTTATTATACAGCCAGGGTGATCCAGATGAAATCACACGATTTTACAATGAAAAACTTAATGCTTATCTCAAGTTGCAACGAGAAGTCAAGCAGTTTAAAAAATTTATTGAGGTAATGGAAATTTTTTGTTCTTTTACTTTACTACTTTTTAGTTTTATTATAACTTCATTATTTTTTTAAAGTACCATCATTTCTTGCTTCCAGCTAATGAGGATAATATTTAGACTTGAAGCAGTATCTTTCTGAAATCCAAATTGAATAAAATTTGTAAATTAAGTAATAGCAAGAAGTTTACTCTTTGGTTCAACTTTTTTTTTTAAAGTGAGAATATGTATACAAGAATTTCTTTATGGTTTCACTTTTGATGTTGTTTGGTTGAAACAATTTTGTCCCTCATTCTAATAAAATCACATTGTGTGATTACTTGCATCTCATTTATTTATTGTAAAGGGTGGTTAAAAAGTACATTCCTAACTATTAGTCCCGTCATATTTGTGATTTATTTGCGTACAAATTACCCTACCTTCCTTGCTTTATCAACCTTTGGTCATTTGCAATAATCATGCAGTCACTAATTAAATGTATCTAATATTGTAAAACTTAGCTCTACAACTGACTCATTAAACTGCTTGGTCAGTAAACTTGATCACCAATAAAATGAAACTATAACACTGTAAAACTCACTCTTAACTCTAAATCTGACTTATTAAACTGGTTAGTAAGCAATCAGTCAGTAATAACAAACATGTAATCAGTAAAAGAAATTATTATAAAACTCACTCTTAGCTCTAAAACTGATTCATTAAACTGCTTTGTCATCAGTGTGATGTGGAGCTCTGTAATAATGAAAAATGTAAATGATATTCAAGGTGGTATTTTTCATCGTACAAACCACATATCATGTTGGTAATATTTTTCATTGTATAACCCACATATTCAGCACACCAAAAGCCATCAAATCTTACTTTCAGACCATGCTTTGTTTATTATCTTGAACTTGAACTAGTTTTGCTGAGAGTTTGGGAGAACTGTGTAGGTTTTATGACCATTAAAATAGTTTTGGTGGGAGTTTTGAAGATTGTGTATGTAGGTTTTATTACCGTTATAATAGTTCTGGTGAGAGTCATGAAGATTTTGTGTGTAGGTTTTATTATCATTATAATAGTTCCGGTGAGAGTTTTGAAGATTGTGTGTGTAGGTTGTATTACCATTATAATAGTTTTGATGAGTCATGAAGATTTTGTGTGTAGGTTGTATTATCATTATAATAGTTCCGGTGAGAGTTTTGAAGATTGTGTGTGTAGGTTGTATTACCATTATAATAGTTCTGATGAGTCATGAAGATTGTGTGTGTAGGTTTTACTGCCTTTATAACAGTTATGGTGAGAGTTGTGAGGACTGTGATGTAAGGGTGAAGATGATGGAAACTGTAAAAGACAAAGATTGTAACGGTAAAGAGTCCATATTTGCTGTCTTTTAACCAGTTTGTTTTTTGACCTTGTTCTTCTTTTGTATTGTCACTTGTCTTGCATCAAATTGCATCAAAATACCTCTCTCCCCTGTATCCCCTCAACATGTCTGCTCCAAATGACGGGTGACCTATGTGATGTCAGAAATTGGATAAGGCCATGGAAAGACGCTTCACAGCTTACCTCAACATTCAACAATCATATGGCATGCGGATCAAGCTGAATTTTGTCCTCTTGCTTCAAACAAGAAAATTCAGGGGAAGAATGATCATCAATCATAAAACTCACAGTATGGATTTATGGGTAAGTGAAAGCTGTGGATTTTATCTCATTCGCTGGTACTTTGCTTTGTTTTGTTGTTGTTTATAGAGCCTGGATCGAGTGATGGAACACAGGAATGAGGCATACGTACAGTTTCAGCGTATGATTGCTATGCGAACAAAATACTACTTCATCATTATGCTGTCGCACAGAAAATACCTCGGCAAAATGACCTTCAGCCACAAAAATGAAACTATTGATATGTGGGTATGTGATTCAGCAAAGAGACGTTTTTAGATATCAAGTTTCTGAATCCATTCCTCCTTTTAATATTATTTTAGTATGTAACTTATGTCACGTCTTTCTTATATACAGTCAAATGCCTGTGCTAATAATAAGGTTCATGTTCTTTCTACTAGTCCAAACTGATCATCTGCCTAATGCTATATAATATATTTCTATTAGTCCAAACTGATCATCTGCCTAATGCTGTATAATATATTTCTACTAGTCCAAACTGATCATCTGCCTAATGCTATATAATATAATGGAGAAAGCACTTTGTTGATTTTACAAAGCCGAGAGTGTCTTGTTTTTCCACCATTCACCCTTCAAAGTGTCCTTTGAGGTTTTCTTTTTCTTGGTGCTTTTCATGTTTGTCTGTCCTAGATAAGCTTGTTAGTTTTTTGTCTGTCCTAGATAAGCTTGTTAGTTTTTTGTCTGTCCTAGATAAGCTTGTTAGTTTTTTGTCTGTCCTAGATAAGCTTTTTAGTTTTTTGTCTGTCCTAGATAAGCTTGTTAGTTTTTTGTCTGTCCTAGATAAGCTTGTTAGTTTTTTGTCTGTCCTAGATAAGCTTGTTAGTTTTTTGTCTGTCCTAGATAAGCTTGTTAGTTTTTTGTCTGTCCTAGATAAGCTTGTTAGTTTTTTGTCTGTCCTAGATAAGCTTGTTAGTTTTTTGTCTGTCCTAGATAAGCTTGTTAGTTGTTTGTCTGTCCTAGATAAGCTTGTTAGTTTTTTGTCTGTCCTAGATAAGCTTGTTAGTTTTTTGTCTGTCCTAGATAAGCTTGTTAGTTTTTTGTCTGTCCTAGATAAGCTTGTTAGTTTTTTGTCTGTCCTAGATAAGCTTGTTAGTTTCAGCACTTGCACTTCGTCTGTCCTTAGATTTTGGGGGCTGTGGGTTATCTTACAATCCTTGGATTTAAGATCTGCATTATTTTGGTTTTGTTCCTGTTTCCATTCTATCTCATCTTTAACCTGGGCATCTGTATAGGTGAAATGTAGTCAGATGAAAGTATTTGATTGCCACACTAGTTGTGTTATGCACTATGCAATGATATGTATATTAGCTATTATTCTACAAAATTTGAATACAAGAATGCTCACAGTGCTATACAACCTGCAAGATATTAATATATTGATGAGGGGTGTTGAATGCAAGTATGATAACTGTCGTACTGACTGCAAGATATTAATATATTGATGAGGGGTGTTGAATGCAAGAATGATAACTGTCATACTGACTGCAAGATATTAATATATTGATAAGGGGTGTTGAATGCAAGAATGATAACTGTCATACCGACTGCAAGATGCTAATACAATGATGAGAGGTGTTGAATGCTTACAGTGCTGTATCGGCTGCAAGATACTAATACATTGATGAGAGATGTCATGTGCAAGCAAAACATTCGCAGGTGACATAAATTGTTTCCATCCAGCAGCTGATGCTTGCCTTGGCAACAGTCTTTCTCTTTGAAAGCATGCTAACTTCATTATATTTTAGTCCATCTTTTGCAGATGGATCCTTATTCATGTCCTTGCCAGACTGGTAGAGATTTATTGGTATTTTCTTCTGGCAGTTTAAGCATTTATCCTATCAAGAGAGAGACCAGTATCTAATTGCCAGCCAATGTCTAAAACAGCCACTATATATAATAGCCAATATACAAGTGTCTCTTCATGTATACTTCCATGTTCAGAAATTTATAACTGGCTTTTGACTATGATGCACAGGTTAGAATGTCTAAGAACTGACATGTTCTCTAATAGTTCATAACTTTAAAAAAATGTTTGCAGTCCTCAGGTCATGACATCATGTGTACATGATGTTACCATGGATAAGATAGAGATTGCTGCCCCTCTTCGCTTGTTGTATTTCCATAGACTGGAATACTATTCTTAACTCTAACATCTGCTTTGTCTTAAAAGTTGAGAAAAGAATTAGGTGACAGATACCCATGATTCCACCTTGCTGCAGTCTTTGAAATTCATGCCAGCACAAATTGATTTTTGTAACGATCTTCCTGTTTTTCTACTTCTTTTATTAATCATTATCTCATTAGCATTGGCATTTGATTGCATACTGGAAAAGTGTATTTGTAAAATAAGTATTTTTTTTTCAAATTCTGTATTCTAATGTTTTTCTCTCTTCTCACGAGAAACTGAGTGGACACTAAAGATGATGTATAGCAAATGACAGTAAAGATGACTTTCATTTGCCATGTGAAGTGTGAATTCAGAAATTAAAAATTTATGTTTTTATTTATTATTGAACCAAAATGTGACTGTTTTAACCCTTCAATAAACTGGTTTCAGTTTATAGAGCCATAGGCAGATTTAGTCAGCTTGCAGAAAGTGACTTTTAACCATTCAGTAAACTGGCTTCAGTTTATAGAGTCATGGGCAGATTTAGTCAGCTTGCAGAAAGTGACACCTGGAATAGGTGACAAGATGCTGTGGTTTCAGCGTAAATAACCAATGGCAGATCCCAGTGAATACTTTACTTTAAAATAGTACAGTCGAACCCGGTTATGTCGCTGGCCTAGGGGTTTGCCAAAAAGCGTTGAGATAACTGAAAACCAATATGGCGGCAATATATTACAGTACTGTAACCTGCTTGAAATTTCTTTATGTACATGATGTGCGTTAATAAATGACAATGTACATGCACATGATTTTGTTGATTTTTTACAGAACAGCGTTGCCACGATTTGTTTGATGACGCGATCAGCATGCTATAAAAAATGTACATACATGTGCATGTTTTCTAACAACAAAAGACTTATGTACACGTGGTTACTATGGTTTCTTTACAAAGTCTAAAATGCTTTGTTGCTTTTTGTCTTTAACAGTCCGTTTGAAAACAAATGCTTCAATATTGCATGTAACATGTGTTTGAAATTTCTTTATGTACATGATGTGCGTTAATAAATGAGAATGTACATGCACATGTTTTTGGTGATATTTTACACAACAGCTTTGCCGCGATTTGTTTGATGACGTGATCGGCATGCTATAAAAATGTACATACATGTGCATGTTTGCTAGCAACAAAAGACTTATGTGCACCAACTAGCAGCAGAGATTTACCAGTACATGTATACAATAAAAATGTACAAACCTTTCATTATATTCTCCAACATTGCAAACACAAAGATCGCTCACAAAATCATTAAAAAAAAACCTGCAGGGTGTACACTAGTTCGTTTTTACAAAAAGCTAACCAGTGTCAGAATTAAATTTGCAAGTCATTTCACTCTGACATAGCTCTGAAAAGTATCGTATGCTCGGTTACTTCAAAAGTGGGCTAATTAACATAAAAGAGGTGTGAGCCATTTGAAGAGCGTCAATAACTAACATTTCAAAAGCCAGCGATGATTAGTCATGGGGATCGAGATAACTGATGTTAAGCGGTGATTTTGGTCCTCTTTTGTGCTTGAGATACATGTACATGTACAAAGAAAGAAACAAAGAAACAAACAAACAAAGAGACATTGTACTGTATTAGTGTTCGGTGGCATAAAAGAATTGACATAACCGATGAGAAAATTCTAAGACAAAGAGGGAATTTAGCCCACCATCGATTCTCAATACAAACCTTTCATTATACTGTAAATGTATTCTCCAACATTGCAAACACAAAGATTGCTCACAGAATCACAAAAAACCTGCAGGGTGTACACTGTAATTCGTTTTTACAAAAAAGCTAACCAGTGTCAAAATTAAATTTGTGAGCCGTTTCGCACTAACAGAGCTCTGAAAAAGTATGTGTGTGTGTGTGTGGTTTTTTTCGCTCACAGAAGCCACATTAGACCTTTCATCTTCATGATGTTCTCGGTCTTGGTCTTCTTCTGGGGGATCCCCACAGCCTCGCAGTGCATCTGAGGTGGAGGGCAGGAGGGCTGGCAGAAAGAGGTGAACAGGTCGCACCTATTTGGCACACATCCTCAACCGGGGTGGGGGTGGGGCCAAAGCCACCTCTGAAAAGTATTGTACATGTGGTTACTTCAAAAGTGGGCTAATTAACATTGTGAGTTGTGAGCCATTTGAATGGCATCAGTGTGCCTATTTTGCCCATGGCAAACATCGCGCCCGATGTGGGAAACAATGCCCTTCTTGAGCTGCAGGTTTTTAACAAGCCGTGGCCATTTATCATTAGCGAGATGGCAAAGTGGCATCGATAACTAACATTTTCAAAAGCCGGCGATTAGTCATCATGGGGATCGAGATAACCGATGTTAAGTCGCTATTTTGGCACTCTTTTGTGCTCGAGATATTAGGGTTCGGCGACATAAAAGAATCGACATCATAACCAATGAGAAAAGTGCTAAGACAAAGAGGGAATTTGGGGGTTCCACTCCAAAAAAATCGACATAACAGGTTTGGGTGAGTTAACCAAGGTCGAGACAAGTGGGTTCGACTGTACTTTGTTAGAGTATGTTAGTGAATAGTTCTTTATTATAATATGTAAGTTATAATATACATTTTATTCAAATACTATTTTGTTAGAGTATGTTAGTGAATAGTTCTTTGTTATAATATATAAGTTATAATATGCATTTTATTCAAATACTATTTTGTTAGAGTATTTATGTAAGTGAATACGTTATAGTCAAATAGTACTTTGCAATAGATAGAATCTGCATGAGAAAAACATTGCATTATTTATTTCCCTTGGAACCAATTTCATCTTATGACCAACTGTGTCAAGACTGCATAACAAATGTTGAAGAGTCAAGACTGCATAACAAATGTTGAAGACTTGTTTACCTATGCAGTCAGTGTTTACATCTCCCAATTTTTGTTAGCTGTATTTGTATACATTGAAATTGACATCTCTAGATATTTGTTAGCTGTATTTATATAGATAGAAATTTACATCTCATCATTACATTTGTTAGCTGTATTTGTAAAGGTTTAATTTACATCTGTAGATTTTTGTTAGCCGTATTACTGTTTAGATAGAAGTTTATATCTGAGTTTTTAATGTTCTGTTTGTAAAGGTCTCTCCTGAAGAAAAAACAGAAGCTGGCAAAGACTTAAAGGCACTTTCAGGCGGTGAGCGTTCTTTCTCCACTGTGTGCTTCATTCTCAGTCTGTGGAATGCCATGGAATCTCCATTCCGATGTCTGGATGAATTTGATGTTTTCATGGTTTGTACTTTGCTTTATCTGGAGAGTGATGGGTAGAGGTGAGGATGGGGCATTTTGTGTATATGTATGTATGGATAGTTGGATAGATGTATGGGTGGATATATGGATGGATGTTGTAGTTTATCTTTTCATATGAATATCAGGTAAAATTAATAATTAACATAGACAACAGTGGAAACCATCCAATATTTTCACCTGATGATTTATGCTCATAGAGTTGTATGTACCTAAATTTTATATAATTGGAAAATATTCAGAAAATTCTCTCTGATAAAATTGTTCTCTGATTTACATGTTCATTTTGTTGTTATTTTTAATATCTCAGTACTTGGGTTCACCAAGCGATGCATGCACACAGTTCTGGTTACAAATCAACTATTATTCCACATTGACACAGGTCTGGTTATAGATCAACTCTCATAATGACAATTCTGGTTACAAATCAACTATCGTAACACATTGACACAGGTCTGGTTACAGGTCAACTCTCATTTCATAATGACACAATTCTGATTACAAATCAACTATTATGCCACATTGACACAACCAGATTAACTCCATTTTATAATGACACAATTCTGGTTACATATCAACTATTATGCCACATTGACACAGGTCTGGTTACAGATTAACTCTCATTTCATAATGACACAATTCTGGTTACATACAAACTTTCATGTCACATATTTGTTGTTGAATACTTATTGATTGAACATTTGCTGTCAGATGATTTTCAGTTTGATGTTATCATGTTTATTAAAATGTTGGAGCTGATAAAATAATTAAGAACAGTGTGTCTGTAGTTGATACTTGTAATGAATTCAGCATTATAATTTCAGCATTCATTGTGGAGTGTTTTGGTAATAAGACATGATTACTGGTGCAAATACTGATTATTTTGTTAATAAAACTTTTATTAATTAATAATAAACTAACAGGAATTCATGATACAGTATTCTGAGAAATGAAAGTACAGTGGAACTCTGCGATAACGCGAATTAGAATATAGTGTTTTAGCATTTCTCCTGAAATTTTGTATATTCATTCGCACATGAAAATTTTTTTCAAAGTACATGAAAAAGACTATAAAACATATTTAGCTTCATTTGGGGGATGAGATTGCATATGAATTTGAATATACATGTAATATAATCGTGGCGTGGTTCCTGAAATTCATGTACGTGTATTTTTCTCGTACCGGGAAAAAAATTTTTTTTTTAAGTACAAGAAATAGTCTGTAAAACGTTTATTTTCATTTTGGGGAAGAGTTCGCATGTGACTTTTAATATAAGACGATCTGAAATTTAACAATTTCACCAGGTTCTTGAAGTGTTATGTCAAAATAAACATTATTGGAAATGTTACTTATTACTGATCCACGAGTAAAGCCAGTAAGTCGTCTTTGTGATTATATTCAATTAATTCTGTATACAATCATTGTACAAACAATAGCTGACGTGTGCTTACACAGCCAAACAGTAGATAAAGCAGTGATTGATAAAAGATTCTCCCAATTTAATAAACATCAAAGAACTAAAGCTGCCAACATGATGGCTGGGCTTGGCGATGTTGTTAGACGCAATCGGTTGAAAGTAAATAATGTCCACTGTAAATTGAAACGGTATGAAATTTTACTTGCATTCAGCTTAATTTTTTTTTTTAAGTTACTTGTGACCATTGCAGGCCCACTGTACTTAGTTATTGGGCTTTATACATGTATTGTAAAACCCCATCATTAATGCGATCCAATATTTTGTACCCCACTTATTGCTTTATAGCGAGGTTTTACTGTATTTTGAGAAAATGGCTACAAAAGTGGAAAAGCATGGTAAGAACCATGGCCAGACAATACTAAAATGTTCACCCATGAACAGTTAAAAGTGTTATATAATAAAACAGATCTCTGAAATTTTAATTTCAGGATATGGTGAACAGACGAATTTCCATGGACATGATGTTACAGGTAGCCAGAAAACAGAAAGAGAAACAGTTTATCTTTCTCACACCACAGGACATGAGGTATATTGACATAGAGCTGGCTGTCTTAAACTTGCTATTTTTAATTTTGATTTTCTGATTGTTATATAATATTATATTGCCACTTTTGTTTCCTAAAGTTTAAGAAATTTCTCTTTACATTTGTATCAAATTAATATATCTCTTTTTAATGAGTGCTTTCTTAGTTGATAAACTCTGCATAAGGAGTGTATCAATAAGATGTGTAAATTCTGCTTAATCACAATTTGTATTTGCAGTGAGTTATGAAATTCTGCTTAACGAGTGCTTGTTAGTTTAAAAATTCTTCTTTATGAATGTTGTCAGTGAGTTACATAAATTCTGATTAACCCAATTAATTTCTGCATACTGAACAAGGTTACGCTTGGTAAACTGATTTAGGCCTGCCTATCCTTAAGTTTTACAACACAAGAATATGAGTATAAAAATATATACTATAATGGATATACATTTTATAATTGACATATAATGAAACTCAATAAAGGAATGCAAAGCCTTTATAAAAGACAGAAAGACAGTGCCACTGAATGGTTAATAGTGTTTACAATGGATTAAATAAATTCTGCTAATGTTCATTGGTTTGCTATGATTCACTTTGTGGCATAACCTTGAACAAAATTTTATAATTTCTACTTCTAGACCTTGCACGTAATTTTTCAAAAGTTACAAGTAAAAATAATGTACAGACATTGAAGTAGTGTACATACATGTATATTCAAAGTAAGCACCATGGGATATTTTGACATATCACTTCTGGTGACAGACAAACCAGAAAATTTATATTTTCACAGGAAAGCAATATTTTATTGTAGGCAGACATTTGTTTCATTTTATGATAAATGAGCAGCAGTGTTTGAAGAAAGAAATGTTTCTTGCTTTAAAAAGACTAAGTACTTTTGTGCTTCTAGATTCAGCTCTTGTAGATACTGACATTGTTTTAATGGCTTCTAAGTGTCTACAATTCCTCAAGATACTGACATTGTTTTAATGGCTTCTAAGTGTCTACAATTCCTCAAGATACTGACACCTCTAACACATCTCTGTACAACTCATATAGTTACTTGCACTTTTATCATTCTAGAACTTGTATAGTTTCTGGCACTTTTATCATTCTAGAACTTGTATAGTTTCTGGCACTTTTAGTATTGTACAACTCTTATAGTTACTGACACATTTTTCATTCTACAACTCATATACTTACTGGCACTTTTAGCAGTCTTCTATTCCTATTGTCACTGGCACTTTTAGCAATATACAACTTCACATAGCAGTTAAACTTCTTTAGTTATTGGCACTTTTAGCAGTAAACATTTCTTATAGATACTACTCTTTTAGCAGTATACAACTCTTGACACTAACATTTTTAGTATTCTACAACTCCTATACTTGCTGATACTTTTAGTAGTCTACATCTTCTAGACATCACTTTTAGCAGTCTACATCTTCTAGACATCACTTTTAGCAGTCCACAGCTTCTAGACATCATCACTTTTAGCAGTCTACATCTCTTCTAGACATCACTTTTAGCAGTCTACATCTTCTAGACATCATCACATTTAGCAGTCTACAGCTTCTAGACATCACCACATTTAGCAATCTACAGCTTCTAGACACAAATTTAGCAGACCACAGCTTCAAGAAACTATTACTTTTTGCAGTCCATAGCTTGTAGACACTATCATTTTTATTAGTCTGCAACTTCAAGAATTATCACTGTTAGCAGATCCTCTAGATACTGTTTTTTTTTCTCATATAAGTGTTATAGTAATTAAACAAAATAAGTAGCTTAAAAACTTAAGACATTTATATAAAATTTATTAGAAAGTATTTTTCAAGCATTATAAAATAAATTGTTTTGATAAAAATCTATTTCCTTTCAGTCAGCTGAACATAGGACGCAGTTGTCGCATATTCCGAATGCCAGACCCAGACAGGGGACCTGGAACTCAAACAACATTGAACTTCAATTAGAATTAGTCACTTTTTGCCATCTGCTAGTCACATACACGCATTAGTCATGAGTTCTCTTTCATTCATTGGAAGTGGGTTCAAAAGAATTTTGATCTATTGTATTTGTTTTTTTAATTGCTTGTGTTACAATCTTTGAAACAGTATTTTTATAAATAAATATACACATTACAGAATTAATCTCTTTCAATCTCATAACTCTTTTTATATACTTCTTTCTTACCTTTTTTATGTGCGCACATACATGAAAAATGTGCACATACATATAATTTTCTTTGTTACTTAGAAATAAAGATTATTTCATTAAAAATTACACTTTATTTAATCTTCATTTTTATTTTAACATAGAGGGGAGGTTGAATTACACTACTTAAACATTCTTTCATCTTATTCATTAATTATTTAAAACTTTCTTTATAACTTATCCTTGCAGAAATTATAAGTGCAAAATTGTTGTTTCACAATTGAAAATCTGGCCATGGATGATTTTTTTACTTTATATGTTTAAAATAGTATATTATTGACTATATGTATATTTATAACATGCAATGTTTGTAAAAAATATAATTTTTCATATAAAATAATAATTAAACTTTAAAAGGGAGGACTAAAGGGAGATGACAAAACACTGCTATATAAGAGTTTCCTCCCATAAGAAGTGATGTAAATAGAAGTCAGATTGTATCAGATGAACACGAGTTTATGACTGAGTGTGTACAGTTTTTTGTCTCTACAAAAATGTGGATAACCTTTTATTAAATTGTATTAAAATATGTGTCAGTGATTTTTATTATTTTGACTTCCAAAGTTGGGTATGAGAGTACAGAAGTAATGTGAGAGAATTTATAGAAAGCAGGAGACGCCAGACTATTTTGTGTGTGTGTGTGTGTGTGTGTGTGTGAGAATTGCCTTCTTCTCATGCCATGTTTGGGATGTCAACTGAAAAACCAGGACTTGCATGATGTTTACTTTGCTCTCTGATTATTTTTCTTTCAAAGAATGACTGTCTTCTCTGACAGCTTCATCAGCTTGAAAATCCTTTACATGTGCATGCAAGCAGACTTTCATTCCTTGCTGCATTTTCATAACATCATTCATCAAGTCAATTTGGATAGACAAACACTTTTAGATATACATGGCACTCAGATATTGAACAGCACTATTTTGGTAACAATAATAATTTATGAAATTTATATTACAGTTATTTGAGATTTTATGGATAAACCACATTTACAGAATCTTTGTATTTTTAAATTTTATATTACTTTATACCTATCTCTCAAAATTAAAAATTAAAAATTTTTTTTAGTCTTGGATGCTGATGTGCTCAAATAACCAATGAAACAATGAAATATTTCCTTTTCAAATGAGCACCAAATGTTACTGTAGTAACAAATAGTTGCCTATATTAACTGTTAATGTGATAACATAAATAGGTGCCTACATTACATACAAGTATACATGACTTTTCTTGATACATTTTCATTAAATGGATTGCCAGTGTTGTGTGGTGGACACCAGAAATTTAAATCTAACCAATAAATACTCTTTTCTTCTTTTCTTTCTTCCAACTAATTCCTACTACCATTAAAATTACTGTAATTGATCTAACTACGTAGTAGCTAGTCACCTTACACATTTAGTAAAATCGAATAAAAAATATATCAGCACTCCAGAAGAATTTCTGTTTCCAAAATATTTAAAGACTTGACTAAGGTACACAACTCTCAATCATATATTTTTAAATATATGTCCATTACTGGTAAGCACTTTGCCTCAAGTATATGCAAAAATTGTTGACATCTACTGTGAATGACTGATTTTTAATATTAAATAGTGCAGACAGCCACTTTTTATGACTGATTTTTAGTATGTAAGTAATGCAGACACCCAGCCACTTTGTATAACTGATTTTTAATATGTAAATAATACGGATAGCCAGATCAGCTGACGCTTCAAAATGATATTAATATCTAAAATGACTGATGTTAACAGAAATGTGATAATGTAACATGATTTGAGCATTTATTTCACACGAAAAACCATCTTTCATTCAAATTCTCGATGAACACAGTTTGGCAATAAGAATGCTATTATTTAATACAAGTACATGAGAAAATTTCCACAGACAAACAAGTCAGAAGATACATAAAAAATGTTTGAATGACAGCCACACCCAGACATACTTTATATGCAAAAACTACACAATACAGAAATGAATAATAGTGTTTTTAAAAAAAAATCAAGAAAACAAAAAAACCTGTTCAATACAAAGTATAGACTAGCTAGCTGCCTAGGCAAATAAAATAGGTGTCTTAACAAATGGATTGCACAAACAGTACAGCATAAACAGCAGTTGTACATAATCTGACTATTTAAAATGAAGTAAGACTGTTCTAAAAAATATCGAGTACAATTTTGGCAAGATTTGTATTATGGACTAAGAGTAAATATATACACATCAACTAGTCAGTCTCTTAACAGTAAAAACAAAAATGACATGAATTAGTACAGTAGGATGGCACATCCAGAACAAACAAAAATTAAGAAAATCTATACCAAAATAAAATCTACACCAATATTTTATTCAATGTCTCCAAGACATCTTGAACCACTCAAAGTTATCTTTTCCTTTAACAACCAATGGTTTCTCTCCTTTAAAAACAAAACAAACCTCCCAAAATTTTTATTCTGGAATATTCTCAGTATACTTAATAATAACATAATTTGGCAAACATTTCAAATATCTCATGTTTTGCCATAAGTATTTATATATATATTTTGAAATTCAAAATTCTGAGATAAGAATTGCATTTCAATAAAAAAAATAATCAACTGGGGCACTAAAAATTTGGTGCCTGCTTTACTTCACATCAAGATTTGTTAAAGTTGTCTTTCATCCCTAAGTAAATTCTCATAGTTTTTATGCAAATATTTTTGATCACTCAAAATCATCAGTAAAAGAACTTAGTATCTTAATATGTGATGATAAATTTGACAAAATTACCTCCCCTTGAACATGCCAGCCACTCAACCTGTGAGGTCCACGCTACCTGCATTACTCAAATTAATATTAAATTTTAACTTATTTCATCTGAACACCATTTATAATAAAGAATAAATTCTATCTGGTAAATGTGCTCCTTTTGATTATGTTAGGCTAGATGACAGGACATGCAAAAAAAGTTTACCAATATTTGTCTAGGCATGAAGTAAGAAAGAATTCACATTAAAATGACAAAGCCAGCACTCCTTACACATATAACCAAACACTAGTGAAGTCTCTGATGGGACAAAACCACTAACTTGACATGCAGAAATTCATGAGCTAATTGCTGCCTTGATAAAGACATTCCCTACCCTACCCCCAATCAATCTCACCGATTCCAGAGTGCACTGAATGAAGAGTTTGCCAGCCAAGTACTGCAAGTGCTCAGAGTTCATACCCACTGACTTGTCTTTAGTTCACTTTCAGTTAACCCCATACCCACTGACTTGTCTTCAGTTAAATTTTATCCAAATGTCTTGTCTTTAGCTCACTGTCAGCTAACCCTATAACCATGGGCTTTTCCAATCATTTACTTTCAGCTAGCCCCATTAATGTTCATTTTTAGCTAGCCCAACACCCACTGACATCTTTCATTCACTTTCAGATAGCTCCATAACCCACTGACTTATATTTAGTTCATTTTTAGTTAGCCCCACATACACTGATTAATTTTTATCTAGCACTTTCAGCTAGCCCCATACCCACTAGCATGTCTTTAATTCACTTTCAGCTAGCACCATACACATTATCTTTTTTAGTTCACTGTTAGCTAGCCCCTTAGCCACAGATTTATTTATAGTTCACTTTTAGCTAGCCCCATATCCAGTGGCTTATTTTTAGTTCTCTTTCAGCTAGCCCCATGCCCACTGTCTTTAGTTCACTTTCAGCTAGACCCATGCCCACTGTCTTTAATTCACTTTCAGCTAGCCCCATACCCAATGATTTATCTACAGTTCAGTTGCAGCTCATGGTGAAATGGATCACATATTAATATAAGCAATCCAAAATGGTTATGAATATGTGTTCAACATGTGAAAATAAGTATATAAGCTCAGCATTCAGTTTTGTTTTTATTTGATCCATAGTTTAGAGGAATTTCAAAACTGAATTGAACAAAATAATGATGTGGTATGGTTAGTTAAAAAAAATAACTGTTTCTAAGAAGTTATTGCTGCCTTTGTTTTGCAATTATTGAAGTAATTACATTCCTGTACATTTCACAGATCAACTATAAAATAATATTCTGTTTGACATGTTCATAAAGAGAATAAAAAGAAGCATAAACATTTTGACATAAGGAAAAACAGACAACCTGTAAATAACAGTGACATGCTTGAGGTTATTGCCAAAATAAATCTACACAGTTTACCACTGGAGGACAGCACATTTATGCATTAATGTCAGTATTCAAATCATTCATACATCTTTAGCTGTTACCTAATTACTCTACATAGCTTAATTTATTCTCTTCAATCCCCTGCCTGATCTGGTTGTGAAATGTTTGTAATTCCAACCCTGGGGAGCTTTTCTCTTAGATGCAAAACAAGGTAGAGCAAAGAAACAAACCTGGCTGAATTATTTCCCTTTAAAGCATAATTTCTATTTATCGATTTTACTGCATAATGATCTTGATGGTCTGGATTCACTTTGGGCAAGCAAAGATGAACTATTTCCATACTCATACCAAAGAATCCAACCACATCAAAAAGCATTAGTAATTCAATAAAGAAAATACAATCAGGCGCTCCATTATATAGAGGTCACCATAATTATTATTAAAAAAGCAATAAGTCTGCTTTTGCTTTAAAGGTTATAGAACTATTGCTGTCTGTAAGATAAATGTCCAAATATATAAAACTGATTCTAGGCCAGTTCTGTTCTCTGCATACATTGACCCGTTGCAATACTAGAAACTGTAGTACAAAGTACACACAAGTTTGAAGGAAACAAACAAACAATTATCTCCATGCTCTCAAATTATATCCAACTGCAAAACTGCTAATGCCATAAAAAGGACCCAATAATAATAATTTTAATAATAAAATGTTTTTCTCATGGCATGACTAGATACTGATTATCATTCTGATTTTATAATAAATATGTAAAACAGAATCAAGATGAAAAGTAAGTTTACAGATTCACTTTAGAGTGATTCATGAACTCTACAAATGGCAGCATATGGGAAACCTTTTAGGGACTTGTAGCCAAACACTCACAAGCAAACTAAGTGTAATTATTTTACATGCTTGTATCAAGTGTATACTGCTATGTAAGTTGAGTGAATGTGTAAAGTGCATGCTGATGTACAGGAAGAAGGTATGTGTTTTAATGCACATCACTGATTAGGGGAAGGTATGTGTTGAGGGCACATCACTGATTAGGGGAAGGTATGTGTTGAGGGCACATCACTGATTAGGGGAAGTATGTGTTGAGGGCACATCACTGATTAGGGGAAGGTATGTGTTGAGGGCACATCACTGATTAGGGGAAGATATGTGTTGAGGGCATAACTGTTGCAAAAGTAGAATGTGGTGGTGTATTCATCTTGTAAAATTGTAGTGTTAGTTCATTCCTGTTGTGAAATTGGTGTGGTAGAGTATACATGGGAAATGTATGTATCAGTGCACATTCCTTGAGTACGGGAAATGTATCAGTACACATCCCTTGAATATGGAAATGTATCAGTGCACATCCCTTGAATACGGAAATGTATCAGTGCACATCCCTTGTAAAGTAAATCAAAGAATGCTAGAAGCATAACTTTTAACTAGGGACGTGTGTTTGTTTAGTGCATAACTATCTGCATTTTACATATTTAGTACAAACCACTGTAAAGGGGTACTTATGTCCATACATGCCACTGTGTAAAGGGAGTGTATATGTGCACACATATCTCTGTGTAAAGGGAGTGTATATATTCATACATACCACTGTGTAAAGGGAGTGTATATGTTCATACATACCACTGTGTAAAAAGAGTGTATATGTTCATACATACCACTGTGTAAAGGGAGTGTATATGTTCATACATACTACAGTGTCAAGGGAGTGAATATGTTCATACATACCACTGTGTAAAGGGAGTGTATGTTCATACATAACACTGTGTAAAAAGAGTGTATATGTTCATACATACCACTGTGTAAAGAGAGTGTATATGTTCATACATACCACTTATGTAAGAAAGGTGTAAGTAATATTAAGTAAATGTCACTTGCACATAATTACCTATGTATTCAAAGAAAGAAGTTTTTAAAAAGGTGTAAGTAAGCATGCCACTTGTGCAAGGGAGGTTAGGTATTCAATAAAACCTTGTGTAAGGGACCAGATCTGCTTAGTAAAAACATCTTGTTTAGGGGAGGTTATGTATTGATATAACAATACCTTGTGTGAGAGAGGTTATGTACTCACATGTAAAAACATCTTGTTTGGGGGATATTACGTATTGATAACAATACCTTGTGTGAGAGAGATTATGTACTCTGTAAAAACATCTATGTAAGGGAGGTAATGCACATAATAAAACACATACTGCACATTGTCATAAGCATTCAATAAGTATTTGTTGCAAAATATTTGCTCTAAATTCGAACAGTAGTAATCCTAGTATTAGTTAGATGTACTTCTACACCTCAATGAATGAATGTAACAAACAGTAATAGCAAAATGTGTTAATGTGGGGGGGCCACACCTAATCCAACAGCTTTAGAAGACGTCTTATCTGCTACAAAATCAGTAATATTTAAATAAAATCCAAGTCAAAATAAACATTTAAACTTTTAATCTACAGAGTATGTTTTCTATATTCAAGATAATAAAATATGGGGATTCCCCAATTACATAGCCTAATCAATAGAAAACTAAAAACATAATAACAAATATTATTTTTCTCATTAATTGTAAAAAAGAATCAATGCCTAGATAAAATAAAATCTACCCTGAAACCTAGTTAATTGAAAGATGTTAAAAGAAAACCTTTTGTAAAAAAATGTGCACAGTTATATGAAAAAAATTATATAATATATAAAATTTATATAAATACATAAAAAAATCAAAGCAGACATTGATGGCAAATGCTTAGGTACTGTATTTAAAGAAAAAAAATCAATATTCTCATTGATAAATCACACACACACATTTACACTTATATAAACAAATATTTGTAAACCATATCTAAAAAAATTAAATATTTATTTAATCCTAAAAGTTACAAAAAAAAATTATCAAAACTGTCAATAAATTTTATTACGCCCCTTTTGAATAAAGATGGAGGATTTATTCCAATTAGAGCTTCGATTGATAGTTCCAGCAAAGTTGTTCACACAATCTTGTCCCCTCTTTAAATACCAGCATTCCATTACTATGTTTTCATTCAACAACCAACACAACATCCAATGCCAGACTGTCCTGTACCAAATAAGCAGTGCCAAAATGTGGCTGACCAATATAAAACTATCTATAAACATTTAGAGAATCAAGATCTTTTTTAAAAACTCTTTTTCTAAAGTTTAATTAATAATTCAAAAAAATAAACTAAGCATCTTAATATTTTAATTTTTGTTGTTATCAGATTTATGCAGAATTTAATTATACATGCTGTGACAAAGTAAATTTGCCCCTTCCTATTTTTAATTTTAATTATTATATAAACTGATAAATTGTCAGAGTGATCAAACCTTGGGCACTCCTTATGGTGTTATTTTGAAAGTGTCTGAGTTTGAAGTAAACATCCTAAGGCAAGAATATTCTAGTTTCGCTGACCTAATGGAAACTGAGTGAGCCGTTTCCTATGATCCAATGATAATCATTTATGAGAACAAGACTAGCCAATGAGTTGAGTTCACTTGCTGTAGAGAATTCTACACCTTAATCACTTTTGAATTTGAAATAGAAGGAAGAAGTCCGGCTTGAAGGCAGTCATTAGCTTGAGTGGTGAGTTTAACTGACTGATTGAGAGATAATGGACTTAGAAACATTTCATGCATTTTACTATGATATGTTTGGCAGAGAAGTTCTAGGCAAATTATGCTGATTAACTAAACATTTTTTCTATTTAATATTTCTATTGTTTTATGAGGAGTATGGCACCGTTAGCCAGGTTGCGTACCTGTAGTGCAATAGGTGTTTATGACCTATTAAGATGTAGATCACTCAAAAAGGTGAAGGACGCAAAGGGGTAAAGGGGAATGGCAGAGTGGGGGAACCGCTAGTCGGATACGAGATGTCCATATTTAGTCATTTGTGTTCTGTGTCGTGGCGTGGTAGAATCTGCTAGCTGACCTAGAGCCATTCATATATACGTATCAATGACCTATGATTCGCATACGCACATTCCACCGCATCCATATGTCCAAGGGTCAACTGCTTACATACCGCGCACGAGTTACAAGAGTGGTAAATATAATTGACTTCTCTAAATTATATATTATTGATAGAATGTTGTGTAAAATATTTATTCATTTCTCTCTCTCTCTTGCCTGGCTACCCAGTTGACTGACTTCTCTATTGGCCTAGTGTATCATTTCACTAGTACTTTTCTCCTGGCCTGGTGTACCTACCATCTGTCTTAATACTCTTCTCTCCTGGCCTAGTGTACCTACCATCTGTATTAATGCTCTTCTCTCCTGGCCTATGTGTACCTACCATCTGTCTTAATGCTCTTCTCTCCTGGCCTAGTGTACCTACCATCTGTCTTAATGTTCTTCTCTCCTGGCCTAGTGTACCTACCATCTGTCTTAATACTCTTCTCTCCTGGCCTAGTGTACCTACAATCTGTCTTAATACTCTTCTATCCTGGCCTAGTGTACCTACAATCTGTCTTAATACTCTTCTCCTCTGGCCTAGTGTACCTACCATCTGTCTTAATGCTCTTCTCTCCTGGCCTAGCGTACCTACCATCTGTCTTAATACTCTTCTCTCCTGGCCTAGTGTACCTACAATCTGTCTTAATGCTCTTCTCTCCTGGCCTAGTGTACCACCTGACTTGTCTTAATATATTCCTCCTGAACAGGTTAATCACTGGACTTGTAATTTCTCCACCACCCTAACCTGGCATCCCATTTGTAAATACAACAGTATGTCCAGCTCTATATGTAGTTAACTGATGACAGACCCATTACATTGGAACAATCCTCAGATTTCCTTCTTAATATTTATCTCACTTTTACTGCCTTGCATTTCATTTTCTGTGAGATGCTTATTTGAAGATACCAAATTTTTTAAATCATTAACAAAATATTTATGAGTGCATATTCCTAAACAATGATCTTTTACAGGAATTTTTATTATTAAGTTTTGAAATGTATATACATGAATGCTTCAAAAGTTTATCCGGACTTCTTAGTATAGTATATATTTTGATAAATTATTGTTATTACAAAAAATCATCAGAAATTACTAGATTGCACATTTAAAGAATAATTTAAACAATTACAATGAAAGCCCATATGTTTAATTTCTTCACTTAAACATACCCTCTACATAAGTCAAAGTAATAAATATAATTTATTATTAAGTCACTACATCTATTGTAGATATCTTTTTGGTATTTTCTTTACACATAAGATTCTTGTATATAAATAAGGTTCTTATATTCATAATAGGAATGATGTATGTACATCAAGGTTTTTATATATCCAACCAAACAACAAAATAAATAGTTGTATCAAAGTTACACTAGCAAATACCAGCAGGCTGATCTTTTGCTGTTGTTTGTTTTAAAAAAAAGAAAAAAGAAATACACAGTGGTATATTTACATTCATGTAAATATTAATGATATATAAAATTTCACTGAGAAAATCAATTTGTAAGGTGAATGAATACCCGTGAATGAGAAACAAGCATGCTTCAAGTCACAACCATCTGGGATGCAATTCTCACTTATGTTGGGTCAGATTTCCTCTGTGTCATCCTTCTACTATTGGTAATAAATGACTGACACACCAAGCCATTCCTCATTCTCCAGTGCTACTGCCATCACTTTCGATGGTTTGTGCTCTTTCATCTAACCCTGGCTGAGCATTTAAATGGTCTGTGCTTCCAGTCCTCAACTCGTCTTGAGTTTGAGGTTTCTGTGGTGAATTTTCTGGCGTCATGGGACCGCTGGAACTGGCAAGATTAGCTGCAGACAGTAACTGCGAGGAGATTTCTGCAGCAATTCTTTCCACAGCAGAGCCTCTTCCATGCATAGTTAAAGGCGTGGCTCTGTCTCTTTGGAACTCATTGTCTGGTGGTTCTGGCTTAATGTGGACAACATCACTTCCTGATTGGCTGTCTGAAGAGAAACTCATCTCTCCAACAACACTGTTGTCAACAACAGGACGAGTTGCCATAGGAAAAGCAATAGGCCCAACATTGGGCATATCTATTGGTGCATAGTTCATGGTCATTGGGTTATTTGTCCAGGAAATATTGCCTGCATGCTCTCGACCATCCACAAAAGAAGGAGGAGGGGGACTTTGTCGTACTCGGCTGGGCAATATGACCTCAGACATGTCTATGCCACCTGCAAAGTTACAGATTACAGCTCTGTACAGTTTTGCTTGTGAAGAATGCATGGCTTACTCATTGATATATGTACTTATTGAAATATTTACTCACTGATATATTTACTCACAAATATATGTAGTAACTGATACATTTACTCACTGATTTATGTACTTACATATTTACTCACAAATATATGTAGTAACTGATATATTTACTCACTGATATACTTATTCACTGATTTATTTACTTACTGATATATTTACTCACAAATATATGTAGTTACTGATATATTTACTCAGAAATATTTAGAAATATATGTACTTAATGATATATTTACTCACAAATTTATGTAGTAACTGATACATTTACTCACTGATTTATGTACTTATATATTTATATATGTTTATATACTTACATATTTACTCACAAATATATGTAGTAACTGATATATTTACTCACTGATATACTTATTCACTGATTTATTTACTTACTGATATATTTACTCACAAATATATGTAGTTACTGATATATTTACTCAGAAATATTTAGAAATATATGTACTTACTGATATATTTACTCACAAATATATGTAGTTACTGATATATTTACTCAGAAATATTTAGAAATATATGTACTTAATGATATATTTACTCACAAATTTAAATAGTAACTGATACATTTACTCACTGATTTATGTACTTACATATTTACTCACAAATATATGTAGTTACTGATATATTTACACAATGATATACTTATTCACTGATTTATTTACTTACTGATATATTTACTCAATGATTTATTTACCTACTGATATATTACTCATTGATTTATGTATCTACTGATATATTTACTCACTGAATTATGTACTTACTGATATTTTTTATCAAGGAGATATGTACCCACTATTTACTTACTGATACATGTACCGATTTGTATAAGCTTGGGATGTCATGCTGTTATCTTATAATATTTGATGTAATTTTATCTTAAAATAGGAATCAATACTAATAAATAATTGAACTGTTTTAGCTAAACTTTTTAATAATATCTCGTTTATAAAAAATTAAAAAATTAAGCAATATATAATCAAAAACTGTTTACATATTTCTTTACTTACTCAGGGCTATTTTTAATTTGTTTTGCATTTTGTTTGGGGGTGAGATCGAATCAAATTATTTATGATTATGTATGGAAATTTAAATTAAAAATAAATAAATATTGTACTAATGACATGCATCTTCTCTCTTACTTATTTATTAATTTACTCAATTTAATTTTTTTTTCAAATTCAAAATATATACAACTCATAATCAAACATATTAAAGAGATACATACCTTCACGAGCAATACGTTTGATGTCCTTGCGACGATTGCTGAACCAGTAAGCTACATTCTGTGCAGTCATCCGCTCCTTTTCACCAAGTCCTCGACCAGCTGTAAAATAAAATACTTGTCAGCATCTGCTATCCTGTTTCACTTAATCATTACAGTATAAAAATTTTAATAAAAATATAAAAAATCTCAGATGAAAGGTGAATGCCACGAGTCAAACTGTCAAGAATCAGTAAACACTTTTTGAATATTGGGTTGGGTGTTACATTTCTAAAATAACAAACAACCATATTACATTTATCATAGCATTCCTCCTATTCAATAAACCCTGCATATTCATGAGTCAACATTCAAAATTTATCATTTCACCATTTGCAATCTTGTGGTCTGGCATATTTGTTAATTTTCTGCCAAGCAAAGATGGTAGGAATTAGTAAGTTTACCCACAAGAAAGCAGTTGGATATGCAGCTATATAGCATTTCTTCTCCCCTAATTCGATCTTGGACATCAATACCCAGTGACACTCGTAAAGATTTCACAGTACAATGCTTCTCAATAAGTCTGGAACTAATGTACCAACACCACTGACTCTTTCTACCAGCAATGGATTTACAGTCACTGATCAGGATGACTGATAAACTGCTTAACAGCTGATTGAGCTTAAATTGTTTAATATAATTGTTATGTTCAACCAACATGATAAATGAATAAAACTTTAAAATTAATTAAAATCTGTATTCTATGAGAGAATCGAGTGTGTAATATTGATGTTAAGTAATGAACATGATACAAACTGACAATTATTATCCACATCGTTTGGCAATTATTATCCATTCCCCTGCACTATACCACTCAATTTACAGACAATACATTAACAGAACCATATTACAAACACCCCTTACAGACAATATATTAACAGAACCATATTACAAACACCCCTTACAGACAATACATTAGCAGAACCATATTACAAAACCCCTTACAGACAATACATTAACAGAACCGTATTACAAATACCCCCCTACAGACAATACATTATCAGAACCATATTAAAACACCCCTTACAGACAATACATTATCAGAACCATATTTTTAACAAACACCCCTTACAGACAATAACGCTTTTGTAAATTTTTGTCTGCTTTTCACACATTATACCATTCACCCTACAGAGACCACTGTTGTAATCTTTTGTCTGCTTTTCACACATTATACCATTCACCCTACAGAGACCACTGTTGTAATCTTTTGTCTGCTTTTCACACATTATACCATTCACCCTACAGAGACCACTTTGTGCTTACCAACCACTTCCATGATGTCATTACACCTGTTGGCAATTTCTGTCCGCTCTTCATATGAGGGATACTGGTTGTTCTTGAAATATGCTTCCAAAATCTCGAGATGTTTCTTGCGAAATGTAAAGCGCTCACGGCGAGGTGTAAAGTGAACTTCTAACCCTCCTGGGGTGTTACCATTAGCACCGTACATTCCCTCCAGTCCTGGATCTTGCTTAATACCCATATTGAGGACATCCACAGAACCATTGAAACTCATGCCTGTAACAGATTTGGTACTTAATTATAAAACATGAGAAAATATCTATCTGCCAAGAAAGAAACCAAACAACAAGTAAACTACACTACAAATTATATGTATTATATGTACTTAACTAATCTAAATTCAAAGTACAGGATGAGGTGATCACCTAACAAAATGCCACAGAACTGGAAAATCAAGTACAAAATATGATGTCAATTAGCCAAACATGCAAACGGAAATATGCGAAGTAAAATATATCTATCACTGATTAACAGAAATCAAGCGAATTAAACGCTACTAAACTAAACAGATAACACTTCAAAACACTCTGCAAGTGTTTAAAACTTAGGGAATATAAATAAATGTGAAATGTATGTGGATAGAAGATTACAATTCCCCACTTTTTCACAGAATATGCTAAGTTATGTGCATATGTAAACCCATTGCTAAAAAGAAATGTATTCTTAAGAAGGTATTTGTTTTACATCCAATACAGGACCATGATAACAACAAAAATAACAACAAAAGTAAATCATCTTATCAACAGAGCCATAATTTTTATGTACGTAAGGATAAGTGTTTCTTTCCAATGATCAACACCTCAACTGACCTAAATCTGAAGGTGATGTGTCCCCATTCAATCTCTCTTGCACAACGTCACGTAACATCTTTGATGTTGTGCTGTTGCACTGCTGCTGTAGTTGTTGTTGCAGTAGTATCTGCTTAGGCTGTGGCTGGCTACGTTGAGAGCACATGGTTAGAAACCATTGGCTTAGCAAACGTAACACTTGAGAGGGAAGGGACGCAAAATTTCCCACAAGAAACTTGCTTACACATGTCACACTCACACCTATGAAACATACACAAATAAAATATCTGTATATAAATACGTATTTAAATATACATATTTAAAAGAAGACAAAATTTTTAAAGAGATAAACCTATAATACATGTACACATAATAAATACTTGTAAAAAAACAATGAAAACAAAACTAACTTGTTAAAATATGAACATGAATTAAATATTTATGTGAAAACATACTTAAATGCCCAAATGTCTACAATACTTACACAAATAAAATACCTGTGTACTTCCACTAATAATAAAATGATTTGAACTGAGCATAACAAATCCTGAATATCTCACACTATATATAAAAAAACGCCAAGAAAACCCCCCAAAACAACAACAAATTATTGCAATACACTGCAACATTTTGCTCCTGTCTGGTAAAGCCTTCAAATATAACTTATTTAAAACTAAATGTGGCAGGTCTTCTAAAAAGAAATGCTAAGTACTAAGAAAAAACCCAACACAGAGAATGGTTAGAGGGTAATTTCAACTGTTAATCTATCATTCACTTTATTGAATCACTATCAAAATTAATTTTGATACAACCCTTTGAGTATAAAGCTTATATGCAATCCTATAACTGCTAACATTAGCTTACAATTACTAAATAAATCCATATACAAATAAAGAACTATAATTAATGGAACCAATACTAACTGATATAAGCATAACAAGCATCAAAATTAATTGCTTTTGAAGTTTGCTGCAACTCTAAATTTTCTAACATACATCATGGCCACTGCTAGAATTTGAACCAGATGCTTTGTTGGTTACCTAATGGAAACTGTTTGCAATAAACCGCATCTAAAGTTACAAGATATTTTAAATACTAGTTTCAAACTCAAACAAAAGTGACAAGCCTATAACAACAGGTACAAAATTAAATAATTTTATGCATGCTGACATACAGCGAAACAGACTTGCATACCTGTAACATGTGTACATAAATACTTAATTGGTAACATATTTTAAACAAAACCAACTTGCTAAAGAGACAAACCTATAACATGTACATAAATCAAATACTTGTGTGCATACAATTCTAGTTAAACAAAAACTTACTAGACACACCTATAATTAATACTTAATTAATTGAACACAAGCATATTTACAACAAAACAAATTTTGCTATCGCATGGACATGACCATCTGTTCACAAAAGTATTTCTTGAACATACATTTAACTTAAAATAAACTAAACCTGCTAACGAAAGTAATATGCAGGTAATTGTAAGTATTAATGTTCTATGAGCTTTGAACTGTTTCTTCCAGTGAGGAAAAACTTAAAACAGTCTGCTACATTTCTTAAGTTAAATAATCATTATTGCATGGGGCCAAAATCCATTAAAACAATCTGCCACCATTCTTATGTTTAATGAAAATAAAATATAAAAAAACAGGCCCACAATGATTTTTCTTACCTGCAGCTGCTGCAATATCATTGTGTGTAAAATTTGGATGAGCAAAATAAAAGTCTCGGATTTCTTCCAGCATTCTGTCAGCTCCTTTTCTACAAATGTTAACAAGAAAACCTTTAATCAAAAACTTTGAAATAATTATAAATAACTGTGTTATTATTGAAATTTTCCAGAAAAAATGACTGTAAAGCATTATTATAATTTACAGCAGACATATGTGTAAAGAAGTAAATGAGGTTGGTTTCATTTGAAGTATAGGTAATATCTAAATCTGTTGATGTGATTATGAAAAAATACCCAAAATATCTGTCTGCTGATATAAGCAGCAGACTTTGTTTAACATAGCGTTCAAACTAACTCATTTAGGCAAATGAACAAGATGCTTCATCTGTAAATTGCCAATATAATTATTTAACAAGACTGAATTAGTGTCAATAAAATATCCTGACCTAAAAGCAAAAGATCATAGAAAATAAACTTCATCGCTTGCCTCATTTCTTCATCAATCGTTTCAAAGTTGGAGTCATAATCTGACTCAAAATAAGAAAATAATGGCAAACATGAATGATTAAATCTCTAAAGTAGATTCAAAATTCCTTATAAAATTTCACAATAATTTCCATGAGCAAATAATTTATTAGTATACAAACATGCTGATTCATTATCAATTGCATACAGAAATGTTGCTGTTATGCAATAAAATTGCAATAAAAATATATTTTTAAACACCAGAATTTAAGTCATTAAATATTTCTGAACCAACTCTGAGGTCATGAAAACAAGGCCTGCCAGAATACAGTCTAACAAACTCTAAAGTATTATGGAAGCTTGGTATAACTTGTTCAGCAACAAGTTTTACTTTTTACAGCATGTGCTAATTTTGAGGTGTTAAAAATTAATCAACATACAGATAAACCCAGAACTGTAAAGCTAATCACTTAATTAAGAAAGTGCACAGAAGTCAGAGGATATGAAACACTATTATAAGAATCAGCATTACTTATTTATTTAAAATTAGTTTAAAAAAAAAATTTAATCAATATGTAATAGCATTTGAACTGCTTGAGATTATAATACTGATAATGAAGCCTTTAAATTTAAAAAATAAAAATCATAATATTTATTGTTTAAAGTGATAGCATTTTAATTTTACTGAAACTGTTGTTTTATTCACACACTTTTTAAGTGGAGAAAATTGGATACTGATTATAATTACAATTTAAATGAAAACTAACATTTTCCACATGATATGCTGTCTATAACTTACTTTAAAAAATCATCCACTCTTTTGGCCATGACTTTGTCATTTTCTGTCTGCCCCACAGACTTCATGGAAGACAAGTCATGACCTGTCAGTTGGGTAACAGATGGTGAAGGACCATCTCGGCTCTCATCTGATCCACCATCACTCTCAATACTTATTTCCCTTGGACGTTTGACCCCTTGGAAACGACGATTGATATGAACTGGAGTCTGACCTGAGGACGTCTGACTGCTTGGTGCAACTGGTACTGTATGTTCTTGGTGAAAATTTGGGGAGATATTTGAAGTGGAATGTGGATGAAGAGTGCGGGCAACAGACGCAGCCTGAAATAAAAATTATTTAAAATAAAAGGTGCTTCTGACAATATGTGACTGAACCTGTATTGTCTGTCCCAACGGACACTTGGAACATTTAGTTTGAAATTATGCAGCACTCTTTGAAAAGTTTGAGTCCTTTCTTTTAATAAATATTCTTTTATAAACAGAGACGCTGATGCCAATGATAGTAAATTTAATGTAATGTGATTAATTTGTTTTCCGTGTTTCACAGTTCTGAAGTGTTGATGCCCATGATAGTAAATTTAATGTAATATGATTGAGCAGTTTCCTATGTTTCACAGTTATTCAGTCAAGGGGGATAACTCTATGGACTAATATCATAATACTTTATCATCATCACAGCAGTCTCAATATGACACATTCATCATATGCCGATACAAATCTGCTATATAAGTGTGTGTGTGTGTGTGTGTGTGTGTGTGTGCTATATACATTAAATATCTGTGTATATGTATAACTGTGTGTGTGTGTTTGCATGCACGTGCTAAACATTAATTTGATAGAGACTACAAAAACATATAAAACTAAAGCTTTATTAATAAAGTTTGATAAACCAACTGAGGATTTTATGATAGCTTTTACTATATTTAAGGTTTTTTTAGCAGTGTTGCAGTTCGAACACCAGATGCAATTCAATGAAAGCCAACATTTAATAAATCCACTTTTGATAATTTGAGATTACACTATAAACAAATGTCTATGAATTATTCTTTTCATAACAATGATTAGTGTTTTCTACTGAATAGGTTGTTTTTGTAGCTTTCATATCAAAACAACGATCAATCAATTCTAAACTGATGCACTTATTTTGTATTTTATTTACAATAATATTTATGCAGTTCCAAGTGATATACTTGCTGTGTATTTTATTTACAATAATATTTATGCAGCTCCAAGTGATATACTTGCTGTGTATTTTATTTACAATAATATTTATGCAGCTCCAAGTGATATACTTGCTGTGTATTTTATTTACAATAATATTTATGCAGCTCCAAGTGATATACTTGCTGTGTATTTTATTTACAATAATATTTATGCAGTTCCAAGTGATATACTTACTGTGTATTTTATTTACAATAATATTTATGCAGTTCCAAGTGATATACTTGCTGTGTATTTTATTTACAATAATATTTATGCAGCTCCAAGTGATATACTTGCTGTGTATTTTATTTACAATAATATTTATGCAGTTCCAAGTGATATACTTACTGTGTATTTTATTTACAATAATATTTATGCAGCTCCAAGTGATATACTTGCTGTGTATTTTATTTACAATAATATTTATGCAGTTCCAAGTGATATACTTACTGTGTATTTTATTTACAATAATATTTATGCAGCTCCAAGTGATATACTTGCTGTGTATTTCATTTACAATAATATTTATGCAGCTCCAAGTGATATACTTGCTGTGTATTTTATTTACAATAATATTTATGCAGCTCCAAGTGATATACTTACTGTGTATTTTATTTACAATAATATTTATGCAGCTCCAAGTGATATACTTACTGTGTATTTCATTTACAATAATATTTATGCAGCTCCAAGTGATATACTTGCTGTGTATTTTATTTACAATAATATTTATGCAGCTCCAAGTGATATACTTACTGTGTATTTTATTTACAATAATATTTATGCAGTTCCAAGTGATATACTTGCTGTGTATTTCATTTACAATAGTTAGTGATCTATATCGATTGGACTAATTTGTGTTTCATCAGAAATTATAGATACTTTTGCCGACAAGATTACTTGAATGATGATGAATATTCTCTGGCACTTGTCAGAGTTACTGTTGAATTCTTACAATGACTAGGAATGCTTTCTACCTGATAAGTAATAGGGTTACTGTTGAATTCTTACAATGACTAGGAATACTTTCTACAGATAAGTGATAGTTACTGTTGAATTCTTACAATGACTAGGAATACTTTCTACAGATAAGTGATAGTTACTGTTGAATTCTTACAATGACTAGGAATACTTTCTACAGATAAGTGATAGTTACTGTTGAATTCTTACAATGACTAGGAATACTTTCTACAGATAAGTGATAGTTACTGTTGAATTCTTACAATGACTAGGAATACTTTCTACTGATAAGTGATTGCATTACTGTGGAATCCTTACCAAGACTAGGAATGCTTTCTACAGATAAGTGATAGTTACTGTTGAATTCTTACAATGACTAGGAATACTTTCTACAGATAAGTGATAGTTACTGTTGAATTCTTACAATGACTAGGAATACTTTCTACTGATAAGTGATTGCATTACTGTGGAATCCTTACCAAGACTAGGAATACTTTCTACTGATAAGTGATTGCATTACTGTGGAATCCTTACCAAGACTAGGAATACTTTCTACTGATAAGTGATTGCATTACTGTGGAATCCTTACCAAGACTAGGAATACTTTCTACTGATAAGTGATTGCATTACTGTGGAATCCTTACCAAGACTAGGAATGCTCTCTACTGATAAGTGATAGAGCTGCTGAAGATGAGTGTGGTTCTGACAAAGATGGTGAGTATTTTCAACTGCACTGTTACTGTTCATTTCACAATAATGGTGAATGTCTCTTATGAGTCATTATTATTTACAATCAGTTATGGCCTGTGTCTGACAATAAGTGAATAGGTTACTGCTTATGTCTCACAATGGGTGATAGTGACTTTATCCAAGTGATAGCAAAACTGCCATAAATATTTTTCTACTAACAGGTTTACTGCTTATCTCTCACAATGATAGTTTTTACAAGGTGACTGTCTTACAATAATAATTGCTACAGTGACTACTTGTCTCACAAAAAATGGTGCTTTTTCTTTCTGTTAGTGTAACCGTTTGAATTACAATTACAGTATTTGATACTGACAGGGTTACAGTTCATGTTTCACAATTAGTGTTCTAGGTTGCAGGTTAACCTTTTGCTTTTTTACATTGATTGTTTTCTGATGTTTGTCTCACAACAATAAGCATTCTTAAGAACATATAAATGTTCTCTTTGGAATGTTATCCTCTTAGTGATGGCATAAGAATATGTAGACATTCTCTGTGAATGTTATATAATGGGTTATACTATCACAAAGATGCTAAGTTTAAAAAACAAACTGTAAGTGTTCTCTGTAGAGGGTTATACTCTCAAAGTTGTTGAGTGCTCTCAGGATGTTTCTGAATTTTTTCAAGAGAACAATTACATATATCTGGGCATCAATATTTTCTCATTCATTTCAACAGAGATCAAAGAATGGTGTAAACTAAACAGCCAATCAGCTTCATCAACTACAGTAAAAGTTTCTTTACTAATTTAATTAGAATGACAAATAAACACAGTTCTTACATAGTGTATCGAAATGACGACATGCACTCACCTGAGTTGCTGCTAGTGCAAAAGATTTGGGCTGACTCAGTGACATAGGCACGGTGTACAGGTTACCAAGCTCTGCATCGACACGCTCCAGAGACTCAAAGGCTTGAACCACTTGTTCTTTTGTTAAGCCACTGTTACGCAGTCGACGTATCAATTCGATCTGTTCAATCGTGAATGTTGGCTGAGTACGATGGCCATATGACGCCATCTGTCAATGAAACAAGCAACAATAAAGATGTTTAGTGACATACTGATAAATTAATTAACTATATTTAAAGTATGTTTCATTAGTTATTTTATAATTTTAAAAAATCAGGAAAAATCCCTCACTAATTAAAACAACGAAATCTGTATAGTAAGTATATTAAAACAGGGAACTAGTAGAATAGAAAATCACATTTAAAAATTATAAAGGCTATGCAATGGGAGTACCAAGAACAATACCAATATAAACAGTAGTACTAGTGAATTATGTGGAGTGCTTCCGGTTGGGCCCAAATGAACACCCATAATAACTGTGCAAAAATATTTTATATACAACCAAAAAGTGAAAGCCGTGAGCAAAGAATTGGAGTGAACAACAATACCAGAAACCAATCTATATGTACCATAAAATTTCTTTACTGATACAATTAATTATTTTGATTGTTACTAGCTTAAGTCCAGCTCACAAATCCAGCCTAAAAATTTCATGTTGGGAGAAGAGAGGACATTTCTAAGCATTGCATAATATTGCAATATTGGTTCAGTATTATTCATTTATTTCAGTATTTTTCATAAAATAGAGGCATGTGAATATAAATGAATGAATATTAAAATTATTTTTTCAAGTAATTTTTCTTTCATGTTTATTATGTAAAGATTCTTGTGTGATCACTAAAAATCAAAGTTTATATGTTTAAAGGGGGACTACTCTGTCACTAACTAGTACAATTCTTTAGGCTATTATTTTTCATTTGTGTTTTTATAATAGGGATTTGTAAAACCAAAAGAATAGTAAAACACGACACATCATTTTGACAGTAGAGTAAATCAGAAATTTAGCATTGTAATATTGTAATTGATAGTTTAAAAAAAAAAGTTGCCATTTTACATCAAATACCACAAGAAAATGCAAAAATATTATAATAAATAAATATTATACCCATACCTACACCTAACTCCCACACTTTCTTTATTAAATATCAAAAGTGATTTTTTTTTTAAAGCTCTCATAAATCAAATGCATACTCCTACATATTTCTAACCAAAGATATATTTCAATAAACATAACAATCACCACAAAATACATTAAAATTGTACTGAGGAAACAAACAAACCAATCCAAAGCAAAATATTATCATGAAATTATTAACACGAATTGTAATAATAATTAATATCTTCAACAACGAAAATTAAAAAGAAATCAAGCACATTAAATATCAATGTCACATAACAACAATGATCTGTACATGAGGGGGTCTGAACATAACATTACTTTTATTAATAATTATGAGATAATGGAGAATGGACGTAATGGAATCATTACAGTTTACTGCAAAGCAATGCAGTGTACTCATATTTTGGTCAATGGTGTTTGCATGCATCACAACTTTATAAATTCTAACAAATTCCACCAAAATCATTTTAGATTAAGAGAAGCTGGAGTTTGAGCATGCATTCCACTAAAAACAAAAGTAGCTTACATAATGCATCTAATACCGACTCCATTGAAGTGAATCCAAGTGTACTAATCACTATTCAGTATTTAAAACAAAACAATATCAATTGTTGTAGTTTTCCCAGAGTGCTACTCATTAGTGTCCATAACAAATCAAATGATTCTGGATGGATGAATTAATATCTTCAGTTTCCAATGAATATTGTTGATAATTGTTTGCCCAGCATTCAGAACAAACCTAAAGGTTTTCTGGATAAAAGAGTGAAATCTGCAGTTTCCTCTGAGTGAGCGCTCCTAATAATTTCTTTAACAAATAACAGTCTGAACCAAATATTATCTGCAGTTTCCAGTGAATTAGTTCAAAAGTATCTTCAGTTCTTAAAACAGCTAAAAATTAATTAATTAAAAAAAAAGTTAAAAAAGCAAGAGATAGTTCTGAAATTTTCTTTTTCTGCAAGAACTTTACATTCTCTTTTTCTTAACTAGTGACTAAAACCGTTTTTAAACAATATCAATATCTGCATATTATATATATATATAATATTTATATTGTTAGCATAATAGCAACAGTATAAATAATACTGTTTATAAAAAAATTATTGGTTTCTTAGAAGACATTATTTTATTTTCTCCAGCAAGCCAATTAAGTTTAACATTTTTCCAAATGTTTTATTATCTGAAATTATATTATATAATGAAAATAAGAATGTTAGAAGACTGATAATGCCATAGCTTATTTGTGTTCCAAACTGCAGAGAATCATTATTCTAAAATGTCTATATAAATAGTAGTATTATTAATGGTAGTAATTGGTAGGTAATATTTAAATATCTTGTGCTAATAACTACCTTGAATAAATTCAAGCATAAATTAATATAGCTGAATAACATGTTTAGGATATCAAAGAGTATCTAATACAGACAACCAGATAAGCGTACCAGCTACCATAAACATAATGGTGATTAGAAATCACATCTATAACTGCACAAGACTACATTAATTATACAATTATCCATGTGTTGCAGGTGCCAAAGTCTTTTTAAAAAAAAATAAATGTGTATCTTGCATAACAATTAAAAAGCAACGCTAAATCAGAAAAGGCTTAGCCTTAAAAAAAATATTATTGCAATTTCTGCACCATATTAATGCAATAATTAGTAATCCTTTTAATGAAATGCACCTAATAATTTTTATTAGTAGGCCTAATTATGACTAAATGAAAGTAGTAAATTTATTAATGCCAGGATGAATTTATTTCTATTATAGGCCTACTACGTAATGTTAGATCGTTAAATTAGACCCTTTCATGTGGAAAATAGTTAAATACAAAGAGCTCGTACTACGGTATTTTCCTAAACAGACCACGTTTGTTTTTTTAAACTATAAAGTACCCCGCTAGTCAAGAACCGGTGCCAAGATCTTTGTCCCTCATGAATATGTAATGAGTTAGAGATGCTCTAGTTTACAACGAGTTTGAGCAAGAAAAGATTGGGTTGAAATCGGTAAGTATAATAAGGTTAACCCAAAGTGACAAGTAGTCACATAAACTAACTTTAAAGATCCAAAGGAAGTGAGTAAAGTATCCTTATGCAAACAATGGTAACCAGTGCAGAGGAAAGAACCGCCATTTTGGTTAGCTCTAACCCACACCCTCTTACCACCGCGTTAATGCTTCGAGTTGACCAAAAAAACTCGTTTGTCCTGAGCATGGAACCGACCGATGCTAGAAATGGATGAACATATTTGGACTAAACCTAGCATGCTCACCTTTCAAAGAAGTACTCTTTTGAATGTAACCAGCAACAAATAGCACAGACAAAGCATAACCTCTGCTACCATCTACGTTGTCGCGATGTAAACCTAACCCATCACTAACCACTACCCAAACCAACCCTTTGTGCAGTGCAAGCTGGCTTAACGGGGGGAGGGTAACATAAGCAACACAAATATCAGTGTTCAAACGGACGTATATTTCAATATTAAATTTAATTTACAACACTAATTCTGCAATACACAGTGTTAGTATGGATTACTACTGGTCGATATATCGCTTAAAATATCTTATTTTGTTTTGATTTTGGATAGAAAGAAATGTATTTATGTACTATTATGCAGTGGGAGTAAGAGGAAACTGCAACAACTTTTACCTCTAACCTTTAGCATGTGACCTTGATCGCTGAATGGAGACTGTTTGGTTTCTAAGTGCTGCTAACGAAGCCATAAGTAGTGATCTAGCACACGGGTTAGGAGTACCAGACTAGTTGAGGACACAATCTCTTGGCTTAAAACTGTTGTACTAATACTACTATGCCGAAAAGGATCAATCATGTCTGGGGAAGACCCCTACTTGAAACAAAATGGTGATGAAGTTATTTTAGCGACGGGATATGTGGAGGAAGGCAATTTTGGCACGAAGTCATGGGCACTCGAGGCGAGCACAACACCGACCTATAATATGGGGAAACTAAAGGACAGTTTACAGGTGACGTCAACCACAGCCACAGATGAAGAAGGGGCGGAAAGTACAGCACAAGAAGGCAGTAAGCAAGAAATGGAAGTCATTGTTATTAAAAAATCAGATTGTAAAGATGCCATCCAAAAAGTTAATTGTGGTACTAATTACACAGCAGTGAACATAGCTCACAACAATTGCAAGAATGATGCAGAGGACGAAAAAGCAATGAATGCAGAAGAGGAAAAGATTCGAAATAATATTACTGTCAAAGATTCCGCTCCAAATGGCAGATTATATGACGAAGGGACACATAAACTCAAACACCCGGTCATAAAAGAAATTAGGGCTTTAGACCTCTCCAAGACTATTGTGACCCCTAAAAAGTTGTCTCCACCTCAGAGTCCTCGCTTGAAACGTGCGAAGAAAGGGATTTTTGTAACATACTCTCCAGATGCTGGATTTCTAGAGCGGAAGTTCGTCGTGGAAATGGTCCGACAACTCAAAGAAAACAATCTTGCCGAGGATCTTTGGTTCGACAAGGATGAAAAAAACACGGGCAATCCTTGCTGGTTTGCGCAGAGAATGGAGGCAGTTGAAAAATGCCGAGCCGCGATAATGGTTTTGTCATGGAGCTATTTCCGGTGCCCTGTGTCAGTTTACGAAGGGAAAGTGTTGTTGGAGAGACTCAAGCTGGAGTCGGCACCTTTGAAGGTATTTTCTGTGCTCTTCAGCCAAGTTGACACAACAGATGTGCCCAAACAGTATCAAGCAGTCCTGTCATCAGCTGTGGACCTCACCACAGCCGAGCATGTAAAAAAATCCTCCGCTGAGAAAACATCCGTAGTAATAGGTGCTATAATGGAAGAACTTGAAAAGTCTGCAACAGTTCACGCCCCGCCCACCCCCTTCACTCCGCCAGACACAGAATTTACAGGAGAGTACAAACATAAAAAGATCTGCCTTTGGACCGCTGCAGATTTGCAAGAGTGGCTCTTTAATCTCGGCATCAAAGAGTTTTACCGACAGGTGAGTGTGCTTGCAAATCATACATCAGTAACTGACAAGTGAAGAGTGAATGAAACAGATCATTTATGTACATTATAAAAACCACTCTTCTTTGATGTCTTTCACACATGGGTAAAACAATTGGTAAGAATAGGCTACACTATGTATGTCTCAGTGAACTGTTATGCTCAGCGAATGAAACTCATCTGTAAGATCTAGTTACATTTCATGTCTCTGTGAACTGTATTGCTTAATGAGAGAAATACGTCTGTGAGATTGAATTGCAAAGCATAGTGAATGAAATACATCTGGGACAGTATGTTTACTCAATGAATGAAACACATATGGGAGATTAGATTACATTATATGTCGTGTTTCTGAGTTGTAATGCTGAGTGAGTGAAACTCAAATGTGGTTTACTTCATATAGCTCTTTGAATTGCAATTCTCAGTAAATGAAAAACATCTTTGAGACTGGATTACATTAAATGACTTGGCCCCGAGTTGCAATGCTCAGTGAGTGAAATACCTCTTTGAGTTAATAGGTTACATTACATGGCTTTGTAAATTGCAATGTTCATTGATGAAATACATCTGTATTATGTAGTAACAGATTAGATTACATTACTATGGTTATGTGAAATTGTAATGTTTCATGAGTGAAAAACACATCCCATCTCTAGTCAGAGCTTTGATTACATTATATTACATTAGCACACATATCACTGCAATTGTAGTTACACACTAAGCTAGATTGTAATAAACATTCTGTAAGTCGTATATAATCATAGATTTGATTATTATATAAGTATGAAAAGTGCGAACTTTATAATGTCTTATTTGTAGTATAATAGTATTACGTTATAAACTACTATTATATGAAGACAGAGATTTTGTATCTTGTACATGTGTTAGCATTTTTAGTAGGAGAATGTACATTAATTATAGCTGCACCATTAACATTTAGTATATGTTACTGCTCATACTCCTTATCACATTCATGTATGTAATCAAAGATTATTTTATATTTGATGTTTTAATGAAATACATATAAATTGTATATCGGTTTGTTTACGTACGTATATTGATATTAATGTGTTATAAAACAAAAAAATATTAAGGAATATACATTATTATTATCGCGTCCTCAGAGCTTGGCTGAGGCCATGATTGACGGATTTCTGCTGATGTCTTTGACGGATCGTGACATGGTGGCGGAGCTAGGCGTGGACAGCCGGGTTGTGCGCAAAAAACTGATGCAGCAGATACTATTGACGCTGGACAAAGAACACAAGCAGACGGACAACTGGCATCTACGTGCACGATCGCAGCGGTCGAAGCCTGACGTTGTCTACCTCATATATGACCCCGTCGACGTACGGCTTGCTCAAAACCTCAAGGAAGACTTGAAGAAGAAAAATCTACAGGTGTGTGTGTGTGTGTGTGTGTGTGTGTGTGTGTGTGTGTGTGTGTGTGTGTGTGAGTGTGTGTGTATGTGTGAGTGTGTGTGTGTATATGTGTGTATGTGTGTGTGTGTGAGTGTATGTGTGTGAGTGTGTGTGTGTGTGTGTGTGTGTGTGTGTGTGTGTGTGTGTGTGTGTGTGTGTTTATGTTTGGGTGTACTTGTATTTTGTGTGCGCTTATGTATGCATGTGTGAATTTACATTTGTGAATGTGTTTGAAAGAGAGAAATTAGGAGAGAGAAACAGATTTATAGTTTGTGTGGCGGAGTAAATTTGCCTATCCCTATTTCTATTAAATTGTTATATAAATTGTTAAGTTGTAGAAGTGACCCGACCTTGGTCACTACTTATGATGGTAATTTTGTAAGCATCAAAGTTGGAGTAAACAACTCGAGTTGAGAACATGCTAGAAATTACTGATGCAATCCAAACCAGTTCCAACTGGATAAATAGCTTTTATTATCCAATGGTTACTGGATAAGTAGTTTTTATTATCCAATGGTTAAGATTTACTGGAACGAGACCAGCCAATGGGCTTAGACCCAAAATTTACTTGCTGTAGAGAATTCTGTTCACTTTGAATATGGAGTGGCAAGAAGTCCGGTTATGAAAGGCAGCCATTAGCTTAATGGTGAGTTAACTGACTGATTAAGAGAAAATGAACTTAGAAATATTTCGTGCATTTTGCTTTCAATATATTCTTGTGTTTTACGTAGAGATATATTATGTGAGTAGATTACTATTTCTACAAATTTTTAAACTAAGATGCTCATATATAGAATGCTAAACACTTGACATTGTTTCTAGTGAATGTGCTCATAAAATTGATAATGTATTCATTATGCTGTGTGCTTGTATCAGACTAATAAATACTGTTGCAGGAAACTGTAAGCTGAGATTTGAATGTAAGAGAGAATGGAGTTAAAGATGAATAAATGGAAACTTAGTGTTTGTTCCCTGATTGCATTTTACTTGAATCTCTGGGTTTACTAACTACAAACTGCTATGAATAAAGTAACCATTGTGATTGTAGACATAGATAGTGAGTATGTATGTGGACGCAATCAGGCTGTGTGTCTAGTAAACTGCGTTGATGTGCTATCATGGGATGTAAATATGTTCTCAATGGTGAGAACACCCCGGATTCACTCAACAATGTGTACGTGCTCACGTGTAGGCATGCTGCAGCACAGGAAGCTGAAACTAGGGGCATGTATGAAGGTATGCAAGGTGAACTAGGAATAAATAGTCAGTAGCAAAGTTAAGTCATGAATTAGCTAGTCTGGCAAAGTTAAGTCATGAACTAGCTAGTCTGGCAAAGTTAAGTCATGAATAAGCTAGTCTGGCAAAGTTAAGTCATGAATTAGCTAGTCTGGTACAGTGGTTCTATAGACATGAATTAACTAGTCTGGCAAAGTTAAGTCATGAATTAGCTAGTCTGGCACAGTGGTTCTATAGACATGAATTAGCTACTCCGGCACAGTAATTCTATAGACATGAATTAACTAGTCTACCATATTGAAAACGTACTTTATCTAGTCTAGTAGAGTGATTTTATAGACATGAATTAGCTAGTCTAGCACAATGAATCTATAGACATGAATTAGCTAGTCTAGCACAGTGAAGATACGAATTTTCTCTCCCTTCAAGTGTATAAAACAGGTATGCACAATTTTTTTTAGTCTTTTACCACACTCAAGCCAATTTAGTTTGGACACCTGTGTTTCACATCCGTTTCACACCCATGCCGGTATCCATGTTAGCTGTCGAACCATTCTGGGCTTCCTGGGGACTAAGGGGGAAACACTCTTCTAGATGACAACCACTTTACTGTTGCCTTGTTTAAAGTCGGGGAAACAGATACCGTTAAGTGAGGGGTCGGTTAGTTTTTTAACCCATCGCTGTTCAGGCAAAAGGAAAAGATCGATGTAGATATTGATTAAACATCTCGAGAGGGATTGGCGATTACAAGACTCATTCACACATCTCCCTGTCTTCTGACGTCATCATACTAATATTGGCGATTACAAGACTCATTCACACACTTCCCTGTCTTCTGAGCTATACTATTCCTAAATCATGACGTCATCATACTAATATAGGCGATTATAAGACTCATTCACACATCTCCTGTCTTCTGAGCTATAGCCTACTATTCCTAAATCATGACGTCATCATACTAATATAGGCGATTACAAGATTCATTCACACACCTCCCTGTCTTCTGACGTCATCATACTAATATAGGCGATTACAAGACTCATTCACACATCTCCCTGTCTTCTGAGCTATACTATTCCTAAATCATGACGTCATCATACTAATATAGGCGATTACAAGACTCATTCACACACCTCCCTGTCTTCTGACGTCATCATACTAATATAGGCGATTACAAGACTCATTCACACATCTCCCTGTCTTCTGAGCTATACTATTCCTAAATCATGACGTCATCATACTAATATAGGCGATTACAAGACTCATTCACACACCTCCCTGTCTTCTGACGTCATCATACTAATATAGGCGATTACAAGACTCATTCACACATCTCCCTGTCTTCTGAGCTATACTATTCCTAAATCATGACGTCATCATACTAATATAGGCGGTAGTTAGGATCCATCTGCATGTGTGCGCGCGCGTGTGTGTGGAGTTAGGCAGTGCATCTGCAGAAGCTAAATTATCGTAATGTGAAATGTACAACTTAACTCTTTCTGTACTGTTGATAAAATAATGACATCAGTAGGCCTACTAGGCTTTTCTGTTACTCGTTCAGTGTATAAAGGTTACATTTTTATGCAGCCGAAATCTCATCAAACCATTCAAAATAAAGAAACTTATTCTTGTATGCTTTTTATTGCTCATGGGTTATCAGTGTTAATAACTATATTTTCTTGATGATGGTTTTATAAAGAAAAAAACTACTTTTGTTAATGTTTTTGAATTTTAGGCTCCATCACTTATAAAAATTTTAAATGTTAAATTGTTTTGTAAAAATCTTACTTAAATTTGTGTCGCATTATTGAACTGGATCACTGTTGCTCTATTCAAAAGTTTCGATTGATAATGATTGAATCACATTTGTTATTGTTAATACTAATCTAACCGTTGACCACGTGTTGACTGTCTTTAATTACCATTATTAACATGTGACTGTCTTTAATTATCATTATTAACATGTGACTGTCTTTAATTACCATTATTAACATGTGACTGTCTTTAATTACCATTATTAACATGTGACTGTCTTTAATTACCATTACTAACATGTGACTGTCTTTAATTACCATTACTAACATGTGACTGTCTTTAATTACCATTACTAACGTGCTGACTGTCCTTAATTACAATTACTAACGTGTTGACTGTCTTTAATTACCATTACTACCGTGCTGTTTTTATTTACCAATACTAACGTGCTGACTGTTCATCTTCTGACTGTTTAATTACAATGTCCATCTACAGACTGTATAATTACAGTGTCCATCTACAGCTGTATAATTACAATGTCCATCTACAGCTGTATAATTACAAAATATATAGACTGTTTAATTACAATGTCCATCTTCTGACTGTTTAATTACAATTGCATACCCGACTGACTAAAGTTTTAATTATAGTTGGACGCTGCGCTTGCAGGTGGTGAACCACGACAGCACAAAACTGGGTCGCTCCAAAGAGGAGTTTTTGCACCTGAACGGCCCCAGTATTGCCCAGTCAATGCACGTTGTAGTGGTCATGACAGACGCTATTGCCAGCAGTCCATTCATCTTCCACGAAGTCTTGTTTGCGGATTGGCTGGGCAAGAAACTTGTCACCGCCATGTTTAAAAACGGCTGGAGCAGCATGCGTTTCTCACTTAGAGCCGTACTTGGTAAGTAAGCGGTAACTTTGTGTAAGTAATTGGTAACTTTGTGTGCTTGCTAAGTATATATATATATATATAAGATATATAGTGTGGAGTATATACTATATACAGTGCTAAGTTTGTTACTAATGTACTGTGTACATTGGTCAATGACACTGAGATGCTCTATAAAGTGGTTAAGTGTGCCACTGGTGTGACTGATATATAGAATGAGAATTGTTTGTCCATGGGCGTATTTGTAAGTGTTTTGTTTTGTTCTTGGTGTGTTAATAAGTGTTTTGTTTTTTTGTTTTTGGTATGTTTAGTAAGTGTTTGTTTTGTTCTTGTGTTAATAAGTGTTTTGGTTTTTATGGTATGTTTAGTAAGATTTTTGTTTTGTTCTTGGTATGTTTAGTAAGTGTTTGATTTGTTCTTGGTATGTTTAGGAAGTATTTTGTTTTGTTCTTGGTGTGTTAGTATTTTTTTGTATGTTTAATAAGTGTTTTATTTTGCTCTTGGTATGTTTAGTGAGTGTTTTGTTTTGTTCTTGGTGTGTTTAGTGTTTTGTTCTTGGTGTGTTTACCAAGTGTTTTGTGTTTTTGGCATGTTTAGTGTTTTATTTTCTTGGTGTGTTTAGTAATTTTTCTTATTTTCTTCTTGGTTTGTTTAGTAAGTGTTTTATTTTGTTCTTGGTGTGTTTACTAAGTGTTTTGTTTTATTCTCGGTGTGTTTAGTAATGTTTTTTTCTTGGCGTGTTTAGTAAGTGTTTGTAAATTTTTCTATGTCAGTCTACCCTAAAACGTTTTGTAACTATTCATTTAATAAACCACCACCTCTAACGCCCCTACTTTCCAGTCACTCTAAAGAAACGAAGTTTTCATTTCTGGTTTTAAACTGCATACTTAAGAGTTATCTCCCAGTGTGGGTACTTGTTCTACACACGCGCATTTGTGTAAGTCAGAAACATGATTGTGACAGGTGACTGCCCGGCAGTGGACTTTGAAACCAAGATGTATGCCGAGTCTCTTGAAGTCCTGGAGCACCATGTCAAGCCATTGCATCGCGTGCCGGGTGTCATCCTGGAGCAGACCTATCTGAACAAGATGGCGGATGGACTGAAACCATTAGAGCAGTTAGCCACTACTCAGGGTTAGTTGCCTGCCAATTTAAGTGTTTGCTTGCTTTATGTTGTTTGTTTTTAAAACTGATCTTAAAACTTTTAGAATACACAAATGTGTTAAAATTAGGTTATGATTGTTTGGTGGAGTAAATTTACCTATCCTTATTTCTAAACTTAATTATTATATAAATTGTTAATTTGTCGAAGTGACCCGACCTTGGGCACTTCTTATGATGGTATTTTTGTGTCAGAGTTGGAGTAAACACTCGAGTTGAGAATATGCTAGAAATTGCTGATGTAATGCAAACCATTTCCAACAGGATAAATAGTTTTTATTATCTAATGATTAATATTTACGGGAACGAGACCAGCCAATGGGCTGAGATCAAAAGTTTACATGCTGTAGAGAATTCTATTGTCTAATCACTTGGATTTGGTGTGGCAAGAAATCCGGTCATGAAAGGTGGCCATTAGCTTAATGGTGAGTTAACTGACTGATTGAGGAGAGAATGGACTTAGAAATATTTCGTGCATTTTTACTATTGATATGACATTGTGTTTTATGTAGAGATGTATTATGTGAGTAGACTATTATTTCTACAAATTGTGAACTATAATGTTTATATGTAATATGCTAAACACTTGACATTGTTTCTAGTGAACCTGTTCATAAAATGTTATGCTGTATGTGTGCATCGGGCTAATAAATACTGTTGCAGGAAACTTAAGTTGAGACTTAAGTTTCTAGTTTATTCCTTTTTAACTCCTTTCTTTCTTACATTCAAGAAAGGAGTTAAAAAGGAATAAACTGGAAACTTAACATTTGCTCCCTGGTTATATTTTTCAGGGAAAAGCAGCCTTTCCTTTTATTATCTGAATCTCACAGGTTTACTCATTATAAACTGCTATGATTGTGGTAGACGTGAGACGTATCTACCACAGTGTATAAGTGTAAGAATACACTACACTCCATTGATGTATGGTGCCAAGGTATGCTGACTACATCAAACAATTTGTGGTACAAGGAAGTTACTGAAAATTGCTATAATTGTTGTTCTGCTTTAGGGAGCTGTATGGCAAAGAGGTACCAGGTTAGTCTTGAGAGAAAGCAGCAAATACGAGTTCTGCTACTTGAGGAGGGAATCACATGGAATTGACAGTAATAGCTGAACAAATAATTTGTGGCGTTGTTACAAAAAGCACACAAAAGACTATTCAGACAGCACCTAAACCAGTTTATGTAAAAACTATTTTCACTATCTCTAATAACTCCACATCTATTCTCTGATAAGAACTATCCTGTGATTTGTATTGACACTAAATTGAATTGTGTTTTAGGATATAAGACTGTATGGATATTAAAATTATTTGAACATGGTTTCATGAAAATATTGATATCAAGTAATCTTTCTCATTGTATTTGTTATATGTGTATTTGTGTGGTAGAGTAAATTTGCCTCTCCCTATTTTAAAATTTAATTGTTATATAAATTGTTGAATTGTCAGAGTAACCTGACCTTGGGCACTCCTTATGATGGTATTTTTGAAAAGTGTCTGAGTTGAAGTAAACGCTCGAGGCAAGAATATTCTAGAATTGCTGACGTAATGCAAACTAGTGAGTAGTTTTATTTATCCAGTGGACTGATATCAAAAAGTTGACTTGCCGTAGAAAATTCTAAACTCTGGCACAATCTTGTTCTTTTTAGTGAGATGTGCAAAGAACACCTATATTTTGTTGTTCTAAAAGAATCAAGGGACATAATCTTATACAGATTTTGTGCTGTAGGAAAAAAAAATCAAACAATCTTATTCCAGTTTATTTGTGGCAGATAAAATTCACTTATGACAGTTTTGTTTTCTAAACTAGTCCGGGCATAAGTATTATTCCAGTTGTGTGTTGTATTGAGGTCAAATGTGACAGCTTTATTGAAAACTAGGCCGGGCATAAGTATTATACAAGTTGTGTGTTGTATTGAGGTCAAATGTGACAGCTTTATTCGAAACTAGGCCGGGCATAAAATATTATTCCAGTTGTGTGTTTTAGAGAGAAGTCATGCGTAGCGGCCTGTCTTAGAGCGTTTGCAAAATGAAATGGACAAAAATACAATTGACGTCACGGTCTGTTCATGAACAGCTTGTCCACGGACGCGCATGTAGCTCCTCTCAGTTTGGTATTTATCTGTCAGCAAGCCTCTAATTGCTTGACAAAATAAACATTTTTTCGTCTTTTAATAAACATTTTGCTATTTTTTTCAAGAAGCATCTAATTGCTTGACAAAATAAACATTGTTCTTCTTTTAATAAACATTTTGCTATTTTTCTTTCAACAAGTCTCTAATTGCTTGATAAAATAAACATTTTTTTCGTCTTTTAATAAACATTTTGCTATTTTTCTTTCAACAAGCCTCTAATTGCTTGACAATATAAACATTGTTCTTCTTTTAATAAACATTTTGCTATTTTTCTTTCAACAAGCCTCTAATTACTTGACAAAATAAACATTTGCTATTTTTTCTGTTAATGCAGCCTCTAATTATTTTACCAAAAAAATATTTGCTACTTTTTCTGTCAATGAAGCCTGTAATTACTTGACAAAATAAAAATACTTTTTCAATCTCTAATTACTTGACAAAATAAACATTTGCTTAACTGTGATTTTGCTATCGATATAGGTTGATAAGACTGCTGAGATTATGGTACACATAAGAGTTTTTTTAAAGAGAGAGAGAGCGGAGAAAGAGAGAAAGAGAGGAGAACACTTAAACATAAAATATATTGCTTTTGACTTAATCTTGTATTACCTTGATAAAGATTAATTATTACACCTCTGCTTAACATACATTTCCTGCAGATTTCATTGCCATTACGAACTCTCACATATTGTAATGTATACCATGAACTGTCACACATTGTAATGTACATCACGAACTGTCAATCATTGTAATGTACTTTTATTGTCACACATTGTAATGTACTTCACGAACTGTCACACAGTATAATGTACTTCACAAACTATCACAGTGTAATGTACTTCACGAACTATCACAGTGTAATGTACTTCACAAACTATCACACACTGTAATGTACTTCACAAACTATCGCACACTGTAATGTACTTCACAAACTATCACACACTCTAATGTACTTCACAAACTATCACACACTGTAATGTACTTCACAATCACACACTGTAATGTACTTCACAAACTATCACACACTGTAATGTACTCTTTTTAGGCGGCATGAATGCTGCTGTTCCGAGCGACGAAGAGCCTAAGGTCTTCATCAGTTACCAGTGGGACATGCAGAGCAAGGTAGACGAGGTCAAGGTCATGCTAGAGAGATGTGGTATCCCCTGCTGGACAGACATCGCCATGTCTCAACAGCGGGGTCAGAGCAGTCGTTCTTCCCGCTCCAGTGTCAACTTTTCAGGACAGGTAGCCAACTTCTTCAGTTTCTGCATTTGTTCCATAGTTTATATCTCTACAGGCCGTCCTTATTCTAAAGTACCTATCTTTTTCTTCTTATCACTAAAAGGCCTGTTTATATCTCTACAGGCCGTCCTTATTCTAAAGTACCTATCTTTTTCTTCTTATCACTAAAAGGCCTGTTTAAGTTCAAGGGTATGGGTAACAATTTTAGGATAGGCAAGAAATCACTGCCTTGTGACCGACCCTAAATTCTTTAACCTAACCCACTTTGTTACTTCATTAGCTGTCGATTATAATGGTAAGATATAAAAAGCTGCTGTGTTCCTTTAAATGAAAATGGTCGGAATTTTCTACTCTCAAAACAGGTCGATTCATCGTCTGACACACTCCTGGGTCAGATCCATCGCACTATGCGTCACGCGTCCGTCGTCCTGTGCTTCCTGACGCCAAAGTACCTGCAGTCTGACAACTGCAGCAAAGATCTGTCGCTGGCCGAGGCCTTCAACAAGCCGATTATTCCCCTTTTGTTGCGCTTCACTCCCTTTGAAAGTGCGCCGGCTCACGTGCGCCGCATCTTGTTACGTCATAACTACGTGGATCTTAGCACTGACCGGCTTTACAAGCAAAACGTTAGCTTGGTGCTTGAGAAAGTGAAGAGAGTTATAATGGGTAGTAAGGAGAGTAGTTAACCTTTCACTTCTGTGGATGGGAGGTGAGTGGTTAACCTTTCACTTCTGTGGATGGGAGAAGAGTGGTTAACTTTTCACTTCTGTGGATGGGAGGAGAGTAGTTAACCTTTCACTTCCGTGGATGGGAGACGATTTAAACGATCCAAGAAAGTTCTGGAATATATCTGAAGGCGCTGGAGAAACAAAAACAAAACAACACCTACCCACAAATACAAATCCTCTGGCTCAAACATTAATAATTTCAAATTAAAGCAATACCCACCGACGGAGAACGGTTGAGGGTGTGCGCCAAACTAGTGCGACCTCCTCCTACCTTCCACCTCGTAACACAAGTGTGAGGCTGTGGGGTCCCACTGATGACGAAATGATCAAGCAAGCAGCTCCAGTGGTGACGCAGCTCTCGACACCCCCCCAAAAACAAAAAAAAATTAAAAAATTAAAGCAAAATTTAATAATTCCTAGCGTTGTTGACAGCCATGGAAGACAAAGGGACTGATATATATGTTGTTCAACTACGTCAGTAGCAGCCAACTACTGACCTATTTATATGGAGAAAAAATAGTTCATGATATATATTCTGTGTGTGTGTGTGTGTGTGTGTGTGTGTGAGCGAGTGGTAGAAGAGTGCTTACTAATACTGCAAGTCAAATCTGTAACAAAATTCCTTGTTAAAAAATTCCAATAAACTTTAATGGCATATTTAGAATGATAACGAAAATTTATGTTCATAAACTTTCAGAAAAGACAAACAATATTTTATGTTCAGAAAGTGAAATGATAAGTTTATAGATGACTCTAAGTCCAAAAACTTAATTTACGAAAAACGTTATTATTTTAAAAAGAAATAATCTGATGACGCAAGTTTTTATTAGCAGTAAGGTATGTAACACTACAAATCGTCATGTACGCATAACGAAATATATAGTTGTCCATATGAATGTCTTTGTTTAAAGAAAACAAAATGTATATCTAACCATACCAATGTCTTTGTTTAAAGAAAACAAAATGTATAGCTAACCATACCAATGTCTTTGTTTGAAGAAAACAAAATGTATAGCTAACCATACCAATGTCTTTGTTTAAAGAAAACAAAATGTATAGCAGCTAACCATGTTTAAAACACGAGTGTAGTCGTTTATAGATGACAAAGTATGTAGCTAGCCATGTTCAAAATAAGAGTAGGCTACATTTTCAGAACAACAAAAGCAAAATGCCATTCACCTAGTAACACAAACCACAACAAAAGCTGATTTAATGTCCAGAAACGGGATATTCCTTAACTGGGTCACTCTCCTTAACTTTGTTGGAATATACCTGCACAAGCTTCAGTTAGACTGTTAGAGCATTATTGTGCCCCTTGCTTGAGCACTGAGTAGTGAGCACCGGGCACTTAAAAGTACAACTACCATGATGCTCAGACTTCAACCGGCTGAGCTACTAAGAAGTTATATAATAATCAGAAATAATCAGAAGCATGTGCGTCCTGAATTTAATGTAAGAACCTAAACAACCCAAATTCTAGAATTTTTATGATCTAATCATTCTCTATTTTTCACTTGTTATGACCTAATTAACCACGATTTCATACTTTTGTTATGACCTAATTAACCACGATTTCATACTTTTGTTAGGACCTAATTAACCACGATTTCATACTTTTGTTATGACCTAATTAACCACGATTTCATACTTTTGTTTGGACCGAATTTTCCAGAATTTCAAACTCATTAGGACCTTATTATTCGGAATTTCAGACTTGTAAAGAACCTCATTATCCAGAACTGCATACTTGTACAAAACCTAATGTTCGAAATCAGACTTTGAATGATCTAACTATCCATAACTTCGTATTTTAAAAATCTAATAGAATTTCATACCTGTAAGGACTTAACCATGCCATCCTTGTTTTCTAGAATGTAATATCTATTGTGATAAAATATTTGTTCTGATAATATAAGCATTTGTGCTAAAATGTGCAAAAGGCAAAAAAATAATTATGATACTTTGAAATGTTTTTTAAATTGACATAAATTTTTAAAATGTACTTTCTAATTTAATTTAGCATATAATATTTATCTCTTTCTTTTTTTTTTTTATTGTGTTTTGAAGGCGAGGTATGTATTGTTCACAAAATTCTCGTAAGAGTTACCTTTCCTGGACATCTCTAAGTCGTGACTGACGTCCAAGATGTTCCAGAGGAAAGAAATCAAAATTGGATCCCATTATCAGTCTGCTGATATGCCATATGGATATGTTACTCGTATTAAGGTTTTGTGGTCCCCCGACCGACTAAAAATATCACTGTCTTATCTCACATTTTATCTATTCTCCTTTCCACGCACATTTTAAGTTCACTGATATTCTGCAGGCAATTGTTTTGATTTTTACGGGTCACTTGTCCACTGATAACAAGTCTAGGGCAAGTGACGTAATCCATACAAATGAGTAGACAAAAATTTGCGAACTCTACTCTTCAAGTAGGATCAATCACTCTTCCTCCGAGAAATGTAGCATTATAATTTTTAACTATTGTTGGTTATATATTTATAACTATGTACAAATATTTTTTTTAATTTCAAATATTTAGTAGAAAACAATCTATGTAACACTATGTGCCAAGGATAAACACAAAAACTTCAGATTAACAAAGAAATATTAATTCCCTTTGACACAAAACATGTTTCACCAAGACTAATATCACTGGTGTTTGGGAAATGTGTGCCAAGGCACTTAGTACTGATGATGGTTGTGAAAAGTTTTACCAAGACTAATGTCACTGGTGTTTGGGAAATGTGTGCCAAGCTAATATTCTTGACATTCGTAGAATGTTTGCAAATATATATCTACTGTTTGTGGAATGTTTTATCCAGACTAACATCATTGATGCTTGTGGAATGTTTGCCAAGAGTAATATCCCTGACGCTCCCGTAATGTTTGCCAGGGATATATGTTTAATATTTGTGGAATATTTCACCAAGACTATTTTACTGATTGCTGTGGAATGTATCACCAAGACTATTTTACTGATTGTTGTGGAATATTTCACCAAGACTATTTTACTGATTGTTGTGGAATATTTCACCAAGACTATTTTACTGATTGTTGTGGAATATTTCACCAAGACTATTTTACTGATTGTTGAGGAATGTTTCACCAATACTATTTTACTGATTGTGGTGGAATATTTCACCAAGACTATTTTACTGATTGTTGAGGAATGTTTCACCAAGACTAGTATCCACTGATGTTTGTGAAATATTTGCTAAAGCTAATATCCCTGACGTTCGTGGAATGTTTGCCGGGATATATTCTTATTTTGTTTGGAATATTTCACCATGACTAATGTCATCACTTATGTTTGGGAAATGTTACTGAGGCTAATATCCCTGATGTTTTGTGGAATGTTTCTCCAAGACAATCATTACGGATGGCTGTGAAATGTTTCTCCAAGACAATTATTACTGATGGCTGTGAAATGTTTCACCAAGACCAATATCCTTGACGTTTGGGAAATGTTATCCTTGGTTAATATCCTTGACATTTCATCAAGGCTATCATTCCTAACAGTTTGTGGAATGTTTTAGCATTATTAGCATCCCGAGTGTTTGTGGAATATTCCAGTAAGGCTAATTCCTTATTGTTTTTGTCAAAACTAATCTCTTGGATACTTGTGGAATGTTTTTCCACAGTTAAAATCCCTGATATTTGTCTGGAATGATTTGTCACAGCTAAATCCCCTGGTCAGTTATTTGAGGGGCTTTCTGCTCTGATAGAGTTTCGCAATATAATTTTTCTCTTTAATTAATAATTTCAAGTTCATTATTTAGATAATACTCTTTTAAAGCAATACTGACATAACTGTTTTTATTTACCATGCGTGAATGCAATAACAGTTCAGTATTTCCCAAGAGACAAGTAAAAATGGTGGGTGTTAAATAACAACAGCTTAAATAAAACCGCCATTAAACCGAAGCATCCCTAAAACAAAACTTATCAAAAAGCAAAACCTTCTCGCCATAGTTTACACACAGATTCTCTTTCTCGCCCTCAGCCACAACAAACTCAATCTACCATTAGCAGGGTCACAACCACACCCTCAGTTCCACTCATACCCCTCTCCATGTACACACACAACTAATGCTCTCACACTAAACTAGCCCAACTTCCCATGAAAACATTTCAACCAGACACGTGGTTTAGTTTCATTATTATTTCATCTTCATCTGTTTCTGAATGCACAATTGAAATTGATTATAAACTTCATGTCAGCCTTTAAGTGTTACCAGTCTTAAACACATTGTCATTGGCTAGCATTTTTAAATATTGATGCTATTTTAAAGATACACACACACACACACACACACACACACACACACACACACATACACACACACACACATTCAATGAATGTTTGTTATGCGACACTAGCTGACTTTTAATTTAAAATGAGAAATTCCGGTGTAATCGCAAATGTTATAGCACACCTGCTACTACCACTGAATAATAATTTTAAAAATATTATTAATAATAATAATTTATTAACCCACATTCCTTAAATGAATGCACTTATACGGAATATAAGTATTAGCTTATATAAGCCTCTGTGTGTTTATTGATCTGATAATTTTACAATTATTATTGTGTTTGCTTTCGTATGCTGTTGGTTTCTGTTTGAAAAAATGTACTTTGTTGTTTTCTTACTCGTTATTTGTTCTTTTTGGTCATTACAAAGATAATGACATCATGTTTCACCAAAGATAATGACATAACCATGACATCAGATCGTACACCGAACCTAATGACATAACTGACATCATGTTTCATCAAAAATTATTACATAACTATGACATCAGGCTGTTTATCAAAGATAATGATATTGGCCTTACTGTGACATCAGGCTGTCACCAATGATACTGACGTAACTGTGACATCAGGCTGTCACCAAAGATAATAACGTAAATCTGACATCAGGTTGTCACCATATATTGATGTAGAGATAAGTGTTTCACCAAGATTATGACCCAAGCATGACGTCAAGTCATTATTCCAGATACATAGTGACGTAACCATGGCATCAGGCTATTACAAAACAGTGACGTAATTATGGTTTCGGGTAGCAGGTGTATTACATATTTCTCAAATTTGTATTTCCTGGAAGGAAAAAGAAAAACTCGTTCATTATATCTTTCTCTCTTCTGTCAGTGTTTCGTTTGCCGAGTTTTTTTGGACAATAAGCGTTTGCTAGTCAGTAAATTTGAATATGAATTTGAAAATACTTTGAATATTTTTGACATTCCTCTTGACAGTTAGTGCCTTCTTCTTGGAAATTAGTGTTTTAATTTTTTTCTCTCATTCTTTTCATCAGTGTCTGTCGCAAGCATCCATCGTTTTGTTATTATTGTAAAACGTTATCAAATGTTTATTCATATTATGATAGTTTAATAATTCTTATTGCAGTGTATCGATTATTTCCTGTGCGTCAGTATTTTGTTGTCTTTCATAACTGCATCATCACTTTGTGACACGTCAGCAATTTGCTTTTAACTGGTGGTCTTGTAACTTGGATGTTATGGATGTCAGTGAACGTTTAGCCGAGAAAACAGTTGGCAGGCATGGAACTGGTCCCATTCAGTAGTCCTGATAATATTATTTCAGTGTCCTCGTTTCTCGATCCACTCTTACTTGAATTAAAGTGTGAGGTTTTAAATGTAAGTACTTTTATGTTCTTTTAGGATTGATGCCTTTAGATTTCTAGTCCCAGATCTTGGTGCTTGTAATTTCTAGTACCACTTCTGTTTTCAGGTTCTACTATCTATGGATTTAAAGTCTAAAGTCTTAACAACAAAATTACCACTTCTGCTTTAATGGATTTCTGGTCTAAGATTTTAGTAACTACAAGTAGCACTTCTGTTTTCATGTTTTGCTTTCTATGGATTTCTGGTCTGGGGTCTTGGTAATTACTAGTACCACTTCTGCTTTCATATTCCACTAACTCTGGAATTCATGTCTGAGGTCTTGGTGATTACTAGTACCACTTCTGATTTCATATTTCACTATCTTTGGAATTCAAGTCTGAGGTGTTGGTGATTACTAGTACCACTTCTGATTTCATATTCCACTATCTTTGGAATTCATGTCTGAGGTGTTGGTGATTACTAGTACCATTTCTTCAAGTCTCTGGATTTCATTCTGACGTCACTCTCTGTAGTCTTGCAGATGTCTCTACTGAGGTCGTGCGTACATTTATTCTTTTACTGGCTTCTTTCTTTGATTTTTTCTAAAATTTGAAAATAATCGATCATTCTTGCTGATTCTTATAATGTCTGATTTTCACGCAGGAATATATATATCGATTACACGTATCTGTTTTATCTCGATAAACTACATCAATGTGAGCACTGATTCATTGAAGGCCTTAAATAATCCACACTAGTGTGACCATTATTTCAATGACTGCCTTAGATAACCCACACTAATTTGGCCGTTAATTTAATGACTGCCTTAAATAACCCACACCAATGTGAGCATTATTTCAATGACTGCCTTAAATAACCCACACCGATGTGACCAATATTTCAAAGACAGCCTTAAATAACCCACACCAATGTGGCCACTGATTCAAGACTGTTTCCAATGTTTCACAATATTCTGACAATTTCTTTCTTTGGTGCCTGAGGATTGTTCGTCTACATGTCTTTGTTCATTAGATACTGTGCCTCTCTTGGACTTTGTTTTACTAACTAGGTCTGTGTGTCTTCTGGTGTGTTCTCTTCCACTGAGTGACACCATTCCATGGTATGTTTGGCAGTGTGAACAACACTCAGATAGCATATTTGGCAGTGTGAACAGCATTCGGATGATGCGTTTAGCAATGTGAACAACAATCAGATGGTATACCTGGCAGTGTGTGTATCACTGTCATCAGATTTGTGATTAGACTTGCGATTTTTGTATTATTGTTGTTATTATTCCGATATGATAACATTCTTGCCTTACCATTCATGCATTTCGTATTTGTCTAGCAATCTTTTTCAAATAAAAACAGTATCTGTGAAAAATATAGCATTTAACACGTTTCGCAAATTAATTAATGTATCTATTGCCTGGCAATTTTGTATATTGTGTGATGTATTTGTCCCTTTTGTTTAGCAGTTCTATCTATTGTCTGGCAGTTTTTTTCAGACAATATTGACTAGTGTTTGTCAGTTTTGCCTATTGTTTTGCAGTTTTGCTTACCGTCTGGCAGTTTTTGTCAGACAATATTGACTAGTGTATTACAAGTTTTGTCTATTGTTTTGTAGTTACGCTCATGATTTGAGTCATTATACAAACTTGTGTTTGTCAGTTTTGCCTATTGTTTTGTAGTTATGCTCATGATTTGAGTCACTATACAAACTTGAGAAAACGATCTTTTCTAAAGTGAATGTGTAAACATTTGGTATTTTTGTGAATGCATGAAGAAATAAAAATAATTTTACTTATAAATACGAGTTTTGCAAGCAATTTACGAGCTATTACGAGATAAATACTTACAAGTCTGTGATCGTGAATTTTTTTAATGTGCCTATTTACACGACCATGGATTTCAACGACTTACAAACGCATGCTCATTATTTTATAAGCTGGCAAATTGAGTGTCTCAACAACTTCAGTGGGATTTACTCAGCGAGAGTCACCATTAAGAGAGAGGGACTTACCAATAAAAGTGGAATTAACTGTCAATGAGGGTTGTCATGGTAACGAGTGGAACTGCCATAGTAACGGTAGATTACAGTGAATATTACCCATATCTACTACTACTACTACTACTACTACTACACACTTAAAAAAAACAATTTAGGACACTACACTGAAAAAGATACATAACAAAGACTTCTAAATGGTTTATATATAATAATGAATTGAATTTAATTGCTATTGTTGCAGAGCTGCCATACAGTGCTTGTCAGAGTGTGTTATTGAAACAAATATTTGACTAATTAGAATTTAATACAAGTTATTGCTACAGGGTGAAGATAAACTACCTTATGTGATTATTACTATGAACGGTATGACTTGGTACAACAGAGATTTTCCTGTTTGATTTTGTGTGATTATTTTTTTCCCCTTGTTGTGTCCTAAGACTTTTTCTTTTGTTTGTTTGTAAAGACTTGTCCTGTGTTGCGGGTTAGATTTTCTCTTTGTTGTGTGCTCAGACTTCATCTAGGGTTGTGTGTCTTTGTTGTGTGCTCAGACTTCATCCAGGGTTGTGTGTCTTTGTTGTGGGATCAGATTTCATCCAAGATTGTGTGTCCTTTCTTTGTTATGTGATCAGATTTAATTCAAGGTTGTGTGTCTTTGTTGTGGGATCAGATTTCATCCAAGGTTGTGTGTCCTTTCTTTGTTATGTGATCAGATTTCATCCAAGGTTGTGTGTCTTTGTTGTGTGATCAGATTTCATCCAAGGTTGTGTGTCTTTGTTGTGTGATCAGATTTCATCCAAGATTGTGTGCTCTGACGTGAGAAAGAGAGAAATGGAAAAGAAAATCCAGGTAGTGTGTCCAGCTGAGTATTGTAATAATTACTGATTCCCCTTATTCTTGAGGTTTTACATTTTTATTCAACCACTGTGCCACAGATGCACAGATTTCTTTCTCCCAGGATAACAGTATTACTCCATCACTAATGACATTAGCATTTTGATGTTAAGCTGTTGTAAAAGATCTAAATCCCAAATCACATTTATACACCCCAGACAAATTCCTCCCACGTATCGACCCTACAAACTCAACACAATGTTTTCATTTTGAAAATTCTGCACACACAATTGCATTTGATGCACCGATAGGTTCTACACAACACCAACAAAAAAAAAAAACCCGATCACTTTATGACGTTATTGCTATGACCAAGATGTGACGTCATACACAAATGACGTTTCGCTATAGTAGAGACAGCATTTCTTGGAAACTAGCGCTAGCAACGACAAAACATTTCTAACAAAAAACCCATCATACAATTTGACGCAATACATTATTGACCTTTAACTTTAAATTCCGAAGTCAGACTACATAATTTAATAAATCAAAGTGTTTGCAAAATGAAGTCAGAAAGGGGAAGGGGTCTTTTGTCACCAAAATACTTGCGCTGGGACAAAGTCCAAAAGAAGGAAGTCACGTGAGTTGTTTCTTTGACTTGTTCTTGGTCAAACGTTTACATCACACCGACAATCGAGCGTATATGTGACTGTAACATCTCTAAGCCCTGATCTGTTGTGAGCAAACTCACTGAGCGATGTATAAACTGTTCCAGTCTATAAGTCGTAACAGTGAGTTTCTCATAGGTCAGAGGCCAGTCAAGGTAGGCTTCAACATTTAAAAAGACATTATACGTGTACATTTTTTGCATTTACTTACCACCCCCATTCCCCAAGCCGCAATAGACTTTACATCATTCGATGTTCGCTGTCTTGGACAGCTCCTGTGACTTCCTCCTTTCTCTAGTGTTGGAAGAGGGTGGGTGGCCCGTAGTAAGGTGTCATAGTTGTCTGGAAATAGTGTTGACAGTCGCTTTCTTGCAACTGCTCGGGTTTTTTTGTGGTTTTTAAAAATTTTATTTATTAAATCTATTCCTCTTTGAGAGTTAGAGAAGGTGTAGTATTTTTGTTTCTATAAGGAATGTAATGAATGTTTTCTGGATTAGTTTTCTGTTTGCGGATGTGAGTAGAGTGTGTGGCGAGTGGGAATTTGCAGCAAAGATAGGTGGTGTCGATTGGTTTCCGTTTGTGATTGTGAGTAGAGTGTGTGGCGAGAGTAGCAGATATTAAGTGTCGACTGGTTTCCGTTTGTGATTGTGAGTAGAGTGTGTGGCGAGAGTAGCAGACATGTGGTGTCGATTGGTTTCCGTTCAACATTGTAGTGGTCAGTGCTTTATGGTGTGTTTTCTGCTGGAAAATGGATGCACATTTTGCTTGTCCTGAGATCTTGTGTGTTTTGAATATATCGGAGAGAAAGAGAAACAGTTGGTTAAAAAACACCACATAGGTATGAAATAAACACAACTATAACAATGCTTAATAATTTTTCTTCCCCAGCTGTGCCTTAGTTTTAATTTATCTAGAATATATTTTTGATTAATTAATAATAATTAATAATCTTTCTAATTGACTCAGGCTTCCAGTGCCATTGTCCATTCCAGTGCCAACAATGACTGGAAGAAAGCACAGTCCATCCATGAGTTCTTGGTCAAGGACATTTATGACCAAGATGTGTCATTAGAGAAATACAAGTAAGTTGTTGTATGAGAAATATTGATCCTCCCCCCCCCCCCCACTTTTTCTTCAAGTCACAGTTGAGATGAAGGGAAGTTATTCGTAATGTGGCAGCATTACAATGCCTATATTGTAAATTTAGAATTGTTACTATAGTTTTTCTCACTGTCGACCCAAATCAGAAATGTCAACACTGTACTTGTTATCAGCAATGATGAGGTGCATTAAATATATCAATAACTTATTGCAGAAATGTCAATACTATAGTAGTCATCAGCAATTAAAATGTTTAATATAAGAATCAATATCATATTTAACAAAAGTCAAAACTGTACTTGTCATCAGTAATGAAGAAATTGATATTATTAGTGTGAATGTTTTATTGCAGAAATGTCAGTATTGTCAATACTTAACTAGTCATCAGTAATGATGAGGTCAATGTAAATATCAGTAACCTGATTTATGAGCTCCTATTAAAAAGTATTTAGATTTTTTTGTTTAAATGAAGAGGTGCCTTAATCCACTAGAAAGCAATGTTAAATTTGCTATGGGGAGATTTTGACATACTATTAATTTTTATCTCTGTGTGTTGGTTTTTTTTGACGACTTTCAGGCCATTTATATCTAAGTACAAATATTCAGTGATTCTTTCTTTCATATAATTTAATAACTTTACGTCATTGTGTTTACTGTTCTTTACTGGAAGTATGACTCACACTGAAAACTATCTTCTGCAAATATCTTTTGCCTCGTTTTTTTTTTTTTTTTTTTTTTGCTCTCTCGTTCCTTGCAGCAATGAAGACATGAAGAAAGAAGGAACAAATAAGAAAAAAAAAAGAATGACAACAATCAGACTGAATTGCTAACTCACATCGTTTATCTCCCCTTATTAATAAATCATTATTAGTTCTTTTCTTCATTTGTTGCCAGGGGTCACGTTTGTCTGCTGGTCAACGTAGACAGCAATATTTGTTCATGAAGCCTGACTGATTACAACTTCATTCGGCTACAGGATTTGCACATCAAGTACGCTGAGACCAAGGGTCTGCGAATTCTATACTTCCCCTGCGGTCAGTTCAGTAATAAGGTACTTCCTTTTTTCTCTCCATCTAAGTGTTTGGTGTGATGGTTACAAACAGTTCATTGCTAAGGTACAAACACAGACATACAATTAGGCATTTACAAACACAGATATGTAATTGGGCATTTACAGACAGAAATAACAATTGAACAGTTATACAGACATGAAACTGGGCATTTACAAACACAGACATACAATTAGGCATTTGCAAACATGAAACTGGCATTTACAAACACAGATTTTTTGTGTTTGTAAATGCCTAATTGTACTTCCGTGTTAAAGGTCCTATTGTATGATATTTTCTAAATTTCTAATTGCATGGTCGGATTTGTGTAAATGTCTAAAAATGTATGCCCTTATTTGTAAAATTATTTGTCTGTGATTATATAATGTATCTTCGTGCTTGATTGTGTAAATGACCAGTTGTCTGTCCGTATCTGTAAACATATTCAATTTATATCCTTGTTTCCACGTGTCTAGTGGTATGTCTCTGCTTATATAAATTTCCAGTTATATGTTCCTGTCTGTATCAATGTTTCAATTGCATATTTATTTGTGTAAAATATGTCCGTGTTTGTAAATGACCTAGTGTAAGACACTATCTGTATGAACATCAAATTGTATGTCCATATGTGCGTAAACGTCCAATTGTAAATCCTTATTTGTGTATGTCCAGCTTATGTCTGTGTTTGTAAACGTCCAGTTATATGTCTGTGTTTGTGCAAAGTGTCCATGTCTGAAGACAAATGTCAAATTTTCTGCACGTGTTTGTGCGTGCAAATGTCCACTTGTATGCTTTTATTTATAAATGTCCCATTTTCTAATCATATTTGTATAAATGTTGAATTGTAAGTGCAAATTTATATAACTGTTGAATTGTAAGTGCAAATTTATATAACTGTTGAATTGTAGGGCATATGTGTATAAATGTCCAAATGCAAGTCCGTGTTGGATGGAATAGTTGCAACGAGATTTGCACAAATGCTCAGTGGCTTGTCCTGATAAGTGTAAGTGCGTGTGTAAGATGTCAAAGACAGAACAAGTTTCCATAAATCCAGAACAGAAGGCAACAAAGAACATGTTCCCAGACATCCAGAAAAAAAGATAAGACGTGTTCCCAGATATCCAGAACAGAACACAGAACGCGTTCCCAGACATCCAGAACACAACGCAACACGGAACGTGTTCCCAAACATCCAGAACAGAAGACAACATAGAACGTGTTCCCAGACATCCAGAACAAAACACAACATAGAACGTGTTCTCTTTCCTGGCCATGAACGCACACAATTCATTCACTGGAAGAATTAAAGTCTGAGATACTTCAAATTCCGTCCTATAGCCATACTTTGTGACCGCCATTACTGTCTATTTGAACCAATGAAGAACGAGCTGAGAGGTATACTTTGTGGCCGCCATTACTGTCTATTTGAACCAATGAAGAACGAGCTGAGAGGTATACTTTGTGGCCGCCATTAATGTCTATTTGAACCAATGAAGAACGAGCTGAGAGGTATACTTTGTGGCCGCCATTACTGCCTATTTGAACCAATGAAGAACGAGCTGAGAGGTATACTTTGTGGCCGCCATTAATGTCTATTTGAACCAATGAAGAACGAGCTGAGAGGTATACTTTGTGACCGCCATTACTGCCTATTTGAACCAATGAAGAACGAGCCGAGAGGTAAAAACTTTCTTAACAAACCAGTGAAGATTTTTTCTGAAAGCAGAAGGCATTTCTTTTAAAACTTAAACACATTAAAATTGGTGGAAAAATGGAGCAAGTGCATTGAAGAGAATGGTAATTACTTTTAAAAAAATAGTAATATTTTTTGTTTGTTGCTTGGTATGTTTTCATTTTATTCTTTGCAATAAAAAATATTGAGTTTGTGAATATGCCTTATGATTTATGCTGTGTATTCGTAGTATAAGTAATACAAATAGACAGATAGATGGATGGATATATAGACAGACAGACAGACAGATAGATAGATATGAATAGTGTCCAAGTTTAGTTTGTATGTATGTTATTTATTTGTTCCTAGGTACCTTTGCCTGCGCCTGACATTCAAATGGCTCTGAGGAACAGATATGGCTATAATTTAGAAATTTACGGAACACTCAATGTTAATGGACCCTATGCACATCCTTTGTATAAATTTCTCAAAAAGAAGCAAGGCGGGACAATTGGAGGGTGAGAACTATTTACAGTATTTTTCTTTTAAATTGCATCCATTCTCAGGTAGGATATAGAGTTTTAAAATTGTATTGATTCCGGAGTAGGAAATAGAATTTACAGTATTTCATTGTTTATTATATGCATTCTGGAGTAGAAATAGAATTTACAGTATTATATTTTAAATTACTTACTTGTACTTGGAGAGCGAGAGAGGGTGATATAATTTACAGATTTTTATTCTAGATTACAGATTTTATTCTACAAATTTATAATTCTAGAACAGATTAGTATAGTGTGGATGTGTAAAATGTAAACTGAAGTAAAGACAAGAAGGATAGTTGGACCATTCTCTGATTACTTCCCTTTTTACTACTGGAGTCCTAAGTACGTCCACACACATCTACTACCTTGTGTTTCTATAGGTAAGAGACGAACGATCTAAAAATATGTTCACCGACGACTAACCTACATTAAATACATTTAACACTCATTTAAATTTGTAATCTAGCCCTAGACTCCATCCTTCCTAGCAAAGACGAATGCCCCATGTAAGGCCGCAAGGGAAGAAAGTATTATGCAGTATTTTGTCAAGAAATGAAGCCACGAGAGCGTCATGCTTAGCTTTTGTCAAGTGCAAGCATTTAAGTCACGAAAGCGTCATGCTTAGCTTTTGTCAAGTGCAAGCATTTAAGTCACGAAAGCGTCATGCTTAGCTTTTGTCAAGTGCAAGCATTTAAGTCACGAAAGCGTCATGCTTAGCTTTTGTCAAGTGCAAGCATTTAAGTCACGAAAGCGTCATGCACAGGTTGTTGTCAAATGCTGAAATTTAAGTTGTGAGAGCGTCATATGCTTACTAATCTGCCAAGTGCAAGAATTGATGTTATAAGAAGCTCGTGTCCAGTTATTTGTCTAGCTTTGAAATTTAAGTCAGAAAGCGTCACATTTAGTTATTTAGTTTTTAAATTTAGTTTTTATATCTGCCCATACTTACGTACATAAAGAATATCTCAAGAATTTTTTAAACTCAATGTACGACCCTAAAAATATGTATAAGTTTCGTTTCTAAATCTTATTTTTAAATATATTTTTCAAGTTTCATCAAGTGGCATTTTACCAAGTTCGTTGCAGACAAAAACGGCAGACCAGTTGCAAGATACGCTCCCTCTACAGATCCAAAGGTAGGTTCTTAGATTTTAGACTGAGAATTAAAATAGATTTTAACTTAATTTTTTTTCTTTCGCATTATTGAAACAATAATTGTCAAAGAGCAAAATCTGACCCGTTTTAATGTCAAAATGTTGTACAAGATGTGTTGTCAGTGATGTTTTCAGACCGAATTTATTTGAGGTAATATGACTTTGTGGTTTGGTTTAAAAAAAAGTCCCTCTGCCTATCTAACCACCCCAATAAAAAAAAAATGTTGCCTGTATGTTTTAAACAATTTGCATATCGTCTGATGCTCTTGAAATATTCTTTCAGAGTTCCTAATTCTTGTACAGTTTAAGTTTCTGTAAAATAGCTGTTGAAGATTTATCGAATATTCCTTTTTAAATGCATTGATAAGAAATAATATTAACAAGCATTGCAAAGAAATAATATCAACATGCATTGGTAATAAATATATCAACATACATTGGTAAGAAATAATATCGACATGCATTGCAAAGAAATAATATCAATATGCATTGGTAAGAAATAATATCAACCTGCATTGATTGCAAAGAAATAACCTCAACATTCATTGCATAGAAATAATAGCATGTTTTGCAAAGAAATAACCTCAAAATACATTGATGAAAAATAATATTAGCTTGCATTGCAAAGAAATAACCAAATGCATTGCAAAGAAATTACCTCAGTATTCATTGCAAAGAAATAATTTTAGATTGCATTGCAAAGAAATAATTTTAGCATGCATTGCAAAGAAATAATTTCAACATACATTGATATAAGAAATAATATTGTCTTGCCTTACAAAGAACTAGCATCAGAGTGACAACATGTAATCAAAGAAATAACACCAACATGTAGTCAAAGAAATAACACCAACATGTAGTCAAAGAAATAACACCAACATGTAGTCAAAGAAATAACACCAACATGTATTCAAAGAAATAATACCAACATGTAGCCAAAGAAATAATATCAATATGTAGTCAAAGAAATAACATCAACATGTAGTCAAAGAAATAATATCAATATGTAGTCAAAGAAATAACATCAACATGTAGCCAAAGAAATAATATCAACATGTAGCCAAAGAAATAATATTAATATGTAGTTTAAAAATATCAACATGTGGTCAAAGATATAATATCAATATGTGGTCAAAGATATAATATCAATATGTAATCAAAGAAATAATATCAAAATGTAGCACAAAAAAACCCATCAACATGTAAAAAAAAATCAACATGTTTTGCAAACAATTAATATCACACACTGCAAACAAATAATGTCAGTAAGCATTACAAAGAAATAATATCAACATTGCTAACAAATACCAACATGCGTTACACAGAAATAATATCAACATTTCAGTATGAATGAATGTTTATCAACTGTTCCAATTTCAGTTTGAATCCTAAAACTGTTTTCTTGTTGACTTAACTGAGAGGACTTAGGGCATTTCAAAACAGTAGTGATAAGGAAGCGTTTGGTTCCTGATTTGAATACAGCCATGTTCTGTGTTTTGATTCCTGGCCTAATGAAATAAATATGTTCCAGTCTTAAACTAGTAGTAAGATATAAGAGAAAGAGCACAATCTGTTCTTGTCTTTTGATGACAAATGTCATTAAGTTTCAATCATAGACTAGTTTGGCTGTATTACTAAAATCGTAAAACTCTCAACCCCCACCCTCTTCTTCTGTTTTAGTCTGAATAAGATTTAGCTATGCACATCTGAAGATTTATAAGGTGTTTCGTCTTTATCTGTTTTAATCTGAATAAGATTTAGCTATGCACATCTGAAGATTTATAAGGTGTTTCGTCTTTATCTGTTTTAATCTGAATAAGATTTAGCTATGCACATCTGAAGATTTATAAGGTGTTTCGTCTTTATCTGTTTTAATCTGAATAAGATTTAGCTATGCACATCTGAAGATTTATAAGGTGTTTCGTCTTTATCTGTTTTAATCTGAATAAGATTTAGCTATGCACATCTGAAGATTTATAACGTGTTTCGTCTTTATCTGTTTTAATCTGAATAAGATTTAGCTATGCACATCTGAAGATTTATAACGTGTTTCGTCTTTATCTGTTTTACTTCGAAAAAGATACGGCTATGCACTTCTGTAGATTTATGACCTATACTGCCATAATCTGTTTCAGTTATTTCAGGATGATTTGGTAAAGTACTTCTAAACGCTTATAACAAATCCCACCTGAGTGCTGGATGTCCATGATGACCTTGGCCTTTTGAAGTGGCAGACTAATTGATGACTTTTCCGGAAACCAACTCTGGGAGGAAAAGTTTGATTGCAACTTGTGCTAGTTGTGTCTGGCCATTTTTCAAGGCTTTAGTTCGGCAGTGACACTAGCCAATCTGAGTCAATACTAGTTTGCTTCTGGCTCGCAATTAAAAGTGTGCTCTTCTCATTCTACTCCTCTCATCTGTTATTTTTAAATATTATTTTATTAGTGACAGGTATTTGAGAATAAATCAAAACACCTCACTGTTCTCTAAACACTATATACAATACAGTTTCAATGAGTACATTTATTAAATGAGTCACCCAATTGCTTTAAAAATAAATTCAGCGATAGATAAAATTTAAATAAATAAATAAGCAAACCTCTCCAAATGTAAAAAATGTATTTTACTGAACCTATAGGTTGTTGTTGGAAATACATTATATAGCTAATAAATATTTAAGTTGTGATCAAATTTAGTAATATTTCGAATAGGCATAACATACACAGAGAGAGAGAGAGAGAGAGAGAGAGAGAGAGAGAGAGAGAGAGAGAGAGAGAGAGAGAGAGAGAGAGAGAGAAGAAAAAAACAAAACGCAGTGGTGTCAATAAAATACGTCAAGGACTTCCCTCCCCTATCATGTTGCCGAAGAAAGACAAGCGGGCAGGCCCTGATAGAGATCTCCACTAATTATTATTTTAATATGTCAACATTTTACTGTCATTTATGTCTGTAGGGCTAGTATTTTGTCAGAATTGTATCGATGAACTTCCCACTTCTATATATGTAAAATCTCGAATTTAATCAGTATGCTTTGTTAAATTGCCTGCATATATTATTGTTAGTACTGCGTAATGTATGAATATAATTGTGTATAATACTGTATCAAGCGTCATTAACTGATGAATCAATAATTATTACATCATCATTTGGCCCATGACCCTACGCAACAACGTTTAAACTTAAGTCGTGTGACGTCAAAATGTGCCAGTAACATTTCTCACTTACTCAAAGTTGTGGCTAGAAGAAATAAGGCGTAATTGTGTCACTTGTTTTACCGCACTACTGTCGTTATCTAAGAGTAATGTTAAGACTAGTATTCACTCATCTAGTAATGTTTGTTGAGACTAGTACTTAGTCATCTTGACATCTAACAATGTTGTCGAGACTAGTACTTAGTCACCTTGACATCTAACAATGTTGTCGAGACTAGTACTTAGTCATCTTGACATCAAACAATGTTGTCGAGACTAGTACTTAGTCATCTTGACATCTAACAATGTTGTCGAGACTAGTACTTAGTCACCTTGACATCTAACAATGTTGTCGAGACTAGTACTTAGTCACCTTGACATCAAACAATGTTGTCGAGACTAGTACTTAGTCACCTTGACATCTAACAATGTTGTCGAGACTAGTACTTAGTAACCTTGACATCTAACAATGTTGTCGAGACTAGTACTTAGTCACCTTGACATCTAACAATGTTGTCGAGACTAGTACTTAGTCATCTTGACATCAAACAATGTTGTCGAGACTAGTACTTAGTCATCTTGACATCAAACAATGTTGTCGAGACTAGTACTTAGTCATCTTGACATCAAACAATGTTGTCGAGACTAGTACTTAGTCATCTTGACATCAAACAATGTTGTTAGTTGTCGAGACTAGTACTTAGTCACCTTGACATCTAACAATGTTGTCGAGACTAGTACTAAATCTGGAATCATTCGTGTGAAAAGTTGCGCCGTGTTGGAGTCACAAACCACGCATGATTATAAATGATCTATTCATTAGTATTGCTTTTAACTAAAATTCTGCTGCATAAATGGCACCATTGACCAGAAACTGATATGCATGTAACTTTTTTATCAATTAGTTAATTAGTTGTATTGCCTGCCAATAAATTACATTAGCTGTATTGCCTACCATGTTACATTAGTTATACTGCCTACCAAACAGTTACATTAATTGTATTGCCTACCAACAAGATATTTAGCTGTATTGCCTACCAACAAGTTACAGAAGCTGTATTGCCTACCAAGTTACTTTGCAGTATTGCCCCCAACATGTTACATTAACTGTAGTGCCTATCAAGTTACATTAGCTATATAGCCTACCTACAAATTATATTAACTGTAGTGTCTACCAAGTTACCTTAGCTATACTGCCTACCAACAAGTTACATTAACTGTAGTGCCTATTAAGTTACATTAGCTATATAGCCTACTAACAAATTACATTAATTATACTGCCTAATATCAAGTTACATTAGCTATATAGCCTACTAACAAATTACATTAGCTATATAGCCTACTAACAAATTACATTAACTGTACAAGTTACATTAGCTATCTTGCTTACCCATAATTCACATTAGCTGCATTGCCCACCCACACCCATGGACAAACATAGAACTGAATCTTTACCAAGCGTTTTTCTAACTGCAGGCAGATCTCAGAAAAGCAAATACAAATGTGAATGAAGTTGCATTCTATTGGATTTATCTGTGATAAATAAATTAATAGTCCCACCAAGTAATCTGGTATACCCCATTCGTAAAATTATTTAGAGCTTGTCAGGCCTTAGTCTCCATTATAACCATGCATAACTGGATTCAAATCAGGAACCACCTGCTTCACCAGATCAATAATAATAATCAGGACTTCAAAACACTCCATCTTGGCGGAACGCTCGCTAAAATATGCTATAGGTCTGACGTCACAGCTAATAATTATGACGCCTCTACCCTCCAATCAACATTCTAGAGTCTAGACAGGTCTTACGATCTTTGAAAACAACATCAATTTATTTATTTTACCAACTGGTATATACAATGTGATGCTCGTTAATATCCATGCATCCTCACAATACACGTATCTAACACTGCTAAAAACTAATATAATAAATGTGTACTAAGTATAGGATCTCATTAAACAATGCTAAAAACTAATATAATAAAGGTGTACTAAGTATAGGATCTCATTAAACAATGCTAAAAACTAATATAATAAAGGTGTACTAAGTATAGGATCTCATTAAACAATGCTAAAAACTAATATAATAAATGTGTACTAAGTATAGGATCTCATTAAACAATGCTAAAGAAAGGCCCACCACCGAGTCTATCCTAGTTTCTGGTGTAGCCGGAAGTGTTCATTAGTAGCAAAGCACGTGATCCAACTTGGATTTTCCAGCTATATAATTATTAATTTACACTTATATAGATAGAACATAGACATCATCATAGATAACTTGATAGTCTGTGGACATTCTATGTTTGTTACTATCCTCAGTTTGTTCGAAACACGAGGCAGACTCTAGCGTCTGTTCAACACGCCATGCTCACTCGAGGCGACTTGATAATAAAAGATTTCATGCCCGCGTAATACTGTAAAAGCTCTAAGCACTTTGCTGTATAAATTCATACGAACTGAAGGAGTGAAATCGAGAGGGGTGGGGGCTAAATGGAAAGTCTCAAAGTAAAGATTCTGTCGGGATAAGCAGACGTTGTTTTAAGGCAGGCCCTAATCTCGTGGCCGTAACCGAGGACTCGTGAATCAGTGAGAGAAGGGTGAGCCCCTTCCCAGGTGGGGGGGGGGGGGGAGGACAGTGTTTGGTAAGAAATGTTTCTCTCGTATGATTTGGTTTGTTACATGATCTTTAGTATCTTTTATTATGTACTTAACCTAAACACATGCGCAGACGATACTCACCTAAACACATGCGCAGACAACGATACTCACCTAAACACATGCGCAGACAACGATACTCACCTAAACACATGCGCAGACAACGATACTCACCTAAACACATGCGCAGACAACGATACTCACCTAAACACGTGCGCAGACAACGATACTCACCTAAACACGTGCATAGGCAACAATATTCATCTAAACATGTGCTGCATCCTGTCACGTGATGTCATAGTATGTTAGAGTCAGATCTCAAGGTCTCAAAGAAACCAACAGATAGTCTGATCCTATGTTTTAATGATAATCATCTTAGATGGTTATGAGATATAACAAACTGATTCGCAGGGATGCCCACATCTTCCATATTACTTTATTAGCGTTTTGAACATTTTTTTTTGTGTTTTTTGCATTTGAAGAGAGACGTATTTATTGCATTCTGCCAATGACTAATCGTCACTAATGTCATGAGCATAATTGAGACAGACTATATTGTTGGTTTGTGGGTCTCCCCCCCCCCTTTTTTTTTTCTCAGTATGTGAAACTACCAATAGAAAAAAAGTGACAGGAAAAAATACAAACAAGGAATTCGTGGGGGTTGTTGTTGTTGTGTAAATAAAATAAATTTCCAAAATTTTCTCGGCACTAAAAATGCTTTCATGTGAAGACTTGTGTTGGCGAGTGAAAATTTCGCTCGATGTACACAAATGACAGATGATTCACAGAAGAACTTGCCCCCCTGTAACAATAAACAAGGGCTGCTCTCGGAACATAATTTGATGCAAGAATAAATAAATTTCCAGTTCCTGTTTCTCCTATCAACATTTTTTGTCTTACAAAAAAAATCATGGAACAATTTAATTAGACTTCGTGGCGAATTGTACTTTCAAATTAAATCATTTACCCTTGACTTTGATCACAATTAGAATATAAAGCCGGTCGATAACTTCTTTTCAGTGTAGAAGGTTGAAATATTGTGACTTAAGACACAAATCAGGTCAACGACACAAGCAATGCCCCTCATTTGACACAGTGTCAAAGAAATTTTCTCTCAAATATTAAATTCATGAACTTTTGCATGTTTTCAGCACACATTTCATGAATGAAAAAAAAATGCACTGGAACGGCAACAAAATAATAGAAGATGAGAAGTCTCTTACAGTAATAATAATAAACTTCGTCACTTAAAAAATAATAGCCGTAAACTTAAAAAAAAAATTAAAACCTTCAAAGGAATAACATAACCTCTTTGGAATGACAGCTTGTATTATTAAAAATTGCTTGACCTACATTTTAGGCAACGTACGTAGGCTGACATGTCACAAAATGCAGGACATGCAGATTTCGGTCAAAGCGAGTCGCTAGGAGAGTCCAACTAATATGACACACTGATGTTTTTCATAAAAATCTGTAATAAGCAGATGTGAGGAAGCTACATGGTTGGGATGTCTTTGCGCTGACTCGCTGGTCGGAAGCGTGTGCTGGGGTTCGCGCCCCAACACCGCTCAATATGGAGCTCTTGCAACCCACTTAAACACAATATTCTCTAAAACTGTGATAACAGACAAGACAGCTGATCTACATACCAAGATACATACAGGAGTTGTCATTTTTAACTCTCAAACTACAAGGATAAGAAATTAATTTTCACTTACAACTAAATAAATTGGTCGAGATATGATTATTGGAAATTTTCACATCAAACCACACTTGTACAATAGGCCTAATCAGTGAAGCCAAACGCACTAATCTGATTTATTTATTTAGGGCCCACAGATTTAGACCTATGTGTAGCGAAAAGGAGCGGCTAATATTAACATCTCAGCTAAAGAAATAAGAAAATGCGATACACAATTTTGTCTTTCAAATAATTTTCAGCAACTTTTAGCACTAAAATTAAAAAATAAACAAATACTGATAGAAGAAAAAAACTTTAAAACTGTACTCCAAACATGATACACACATACACAAGCCATTAATGTACGTCAAGGGCGGCCATCTATAAAGGACAAACAAATATGATACACAGACACAGCCATTAATTGTCAAGGGCGCCATCTATAAAGAACAAACATGATAGCATATTTAGTGTAGTAAAAACGGATCACTTGACTAACAATGGGGTGTTAGGACAGTTTTCAAACAAACAAAAAAGGTGTGTGATTGATACATTTTATTAATATATTTTTGATTGTGTGCGGAAAGAAAACAAGAAAGGAGAGTACCACAGAAGTTTATGATGATGGAAGTGAACGTTTTTATTATAGACGTTCCACACATGGACGGATAGCAAATACCGGATCGATCTGAGACCCCCACCCCACAACAAAAGAAAAATACCACCACCACCCCCAACACAAGACCCAAACATTTAAATAAATTTTCTACACCATTCTCTCTGTATTTTCAATTCTGTCAGAGAATATACGTTTATAAAACAGTGGTTTTGATTTTATTACATCCTTGCGCGAAAGCGGCGGAAGCCGGAAGCGCCCCCTTACATTAATAATAATAATATTATTACATCCATATTCTGTTTGTCATTACAACTACGATATCAACACAGATTTTTGTTGTGTGAGGAAATGATATTTTTCTTAATATTTTTGTTGCGTTCTTAAAGTCACACAGAATCGCCCACGTATCTCAAAAGTCTTCTAAGGGTGACCCACATACCTTATAAGACATGTACGTGTACAATAAATATTTGACGTATAATTAAAAAAAAATCGCGACAACGTTCTTTTGAGATGACCCCCATTTTGAACAAGTCCGAGACAGGATTCGTACTCGCGTAGGTGTGAAGAGGATATCCGAATCAGTCATCTCCTTTAGAGATGTGGAAATAATTCATCATCACCGAGCAAACTCGCTAACCTTGTCACTTAGATGCATAAAATATACAGGTTTATAGATCGTAAGAGTGGATTCCTCATCAAGCAGTGGACTACAGCCATGGTAAGCTTCAACATTTAAAGAGATAATGTTGTCATCATCACCACACCACCACTTTTCTTTCAACAATATAAATGCACGCAGATATATATGGTGGAGGTAGTGGTCTGGCATTAGATTATATTGTTTTCTAATGTATAATAAATGTATAAATAGTAATGTTCAAAGTTAAATACATCTCTGTTGCATGCATATTTTGTTGCTTGTTTGTTTACTGCTTAAAAAGAGGACAGTTGAGTTACTATAGCATTTATTTCTTATAGTTATACTTAACTTATACAACATATTATATATAAATCTTATGCATTTTTGTGTACTTAAGTGTATGTGTAGTGTTTTTACTATTTTTTTCCCTATGATTCTAGACTTATGGGACACCATTCTTTGTGTGTGTTTGTGTTGTTTTTTTTATGTTGCTAAAAATAGATTGACAGACCTAAGCAGCACTGAGTTACTGCTTATACTAGCTTCAGATACTTTATGTCATCATAAAGATTAAATGAATAGAATTTCCTCTCCAATTTCATGCATTTTGAAGGAAACATTATTATTCTTTTAGCTGTATTTTACTTCTTTTTGATATAAAATAGTTTTACATGTATTAGTAAATAGTTTTTTAAAAAAATATTAATTAATAATAATACTTGTAGACCTCTGGTGCCAGTGCCGACTTTAACTGGGAGAAAGCAGAGTCAATTCATGAATTTACTGTCAAGGACATAGATGGCAAAGAAGTGTCCATGGACAAATACCGGTGAGTTGCTATAAGAATTATACTTTTAAACGTTAGGTATTTTAATTAACTTGTTCTCTGTTTTGGACAAGTTATATGAAACAGTCATGCAGTTTTGAATGAAAACTATTGCTATTTTTAATGAAATAAAATATATTAAGAATAATATTTGATAGTGATATAATATTAAAATGCTGTGTGTGTATGTGTGTGTGTGTGTGTGTGTGTGTGTGTGTGTGTGTGTGTGTGTGTGTGTGTGTGTGTGTGTGTGTGTGTGTGTGTGTAGGCTAATAGTAGCAAACATTCATTATAGCTTTTAAAGTTTACAAATTTGAAAACTGTCCTTGAGCAGAGTTGCAAATAAGTACATGAGTTGGGAGAAATTTAACATTTCTTCTTCAACTTATATTTTTATAATATCTAAACTTTTTATGGGTGAGGGAAACTGATTGATTAAAAAAAAGAATACTGAATGTGGGCATATTTAAGAATCTAGGACTATTAAGTATTAATATTATGACTTGTTTTTATTTATATATCTGTAAAAATGCACAAGACCAAATGTAATTTTAAACAAATTCTTAGTGAATTCATGAACAGGATCTTCCAAGAAAAACATTTTGGCACACTTGCTTTGTTTTAGACTGTTGTAATATTTCATTTAGCTGTAAAAATAATGTATCTCAGAATCATCCTTATACTGTTATAGATAAATAGACAGAGAAGCAAACAATGTTTTAAAATATTTCTTCACTTTCATGTTCAATTACTTATTGTTTGTGTTTGTTTTACCAGGGAACACATTTGCCTAGGTGTTAGTAATACCTGCATATGAACGTAATTGACAAGAATCACATCCAGTTACAGATTATTGTTAAAGTGATCATTGTTTTTTTTTTTTTTAATTGTTGTTTGTTTTACCAAGGGTCATGTTTGCCGAATTACCAATATTGCCTGCAAACGAAGTTTGACCAACAAGAATTACAACCAGCTACAGGTTTTGCACAAGTATAATATTAATAATCAGTCATTTTTTTATTGTTTTACCAGGGAACATGTTTTTTTACCTATTTATAAGGCTTTGACTGACAAGCCTAGCTACAGGATTTGCAATCCAAGTATAATCAGTCATTGTTTTACCAGGGGACATGCCTGCCTATATGTGAAGCTTGACTGACAAGAATTACAACCAGCTTTAAGTTTTGCCTGCCATGTTATTGTCAATCATTGTTGTTTATTGTACCAGGGGACATGTTTGCCTAATTGTCAATACTGCCTGCAAGTGAGGCATGACTGACAAGAATTACACACAGCTACAGGCTTTGCACACCAAGTACGCTGAGTCCAAAGGCCTTCGAATTTTGATTTTCCCATGCAATCAGTTTGGAGGCCAGGTATTATTTTTCCTCTTCTAAATTTTTTTCTACCCGTCTGTTCTCATTTATTTATTGTTTTTACTTAGTATAAAAAAATTTACTTATTGCTTTCACTCTTCTTTAGTCATTTGTTTATTGTGATGTTAAAAGAAGGTTATGTGTTTGTATAATTTCTACATTTGTTTATTGTTAAAAAAAGGTTGTGTGTTTGTATAATTTCTACATTTGTTTATTGTGATGTTAAAAGAAATTTGTTGAGTTTGTATAATTTCTACATTTGAAGATGACTGTTGTTATGTAATGTTGTCTTGAGAAAGGTAAATTTGTATGTGTGAAATTCTCTCTATATAATTTTAATGTTGTAATTTTTAATATTTTTTTGTAATGTGAAGGAGCCCTGGCCTGAAGCAGAAATTAAACAGTTTATTACAGGAACATATGGCTCCATTTTTGACCTGTTTGCAAAAATCAACGTTAATGGAGCCAGTGCTCATCCTTTGTTCAAATTTCTTAAAAAGAAGCAGGGTGGAACATTTGGAGAGTAAGTATACTTCTAGCACTTCATTTACACTTGTGTGAATTTACTTACAGCACTTCATTTACAATTGTGTGAATTTACTTACAGCACTTCATTTACAATTGTGTGAATTTACTTACAGCACTTATTTACAATTGTGTGAATTTACTTACAGCACTTATTTACAATTGTGTGAATTTACTTACAGCACTTATTTACAATTGTGTGAATTTACTTACAGCACTTATTTACAATTGTGTGAATTTACTTACAGCACTTATTTACAATTGTGTGAATTTACTTACAGCACTTATTTACAATTGTGTGAATTTACTTACAGCACTTATTTACAATTGTGTGAATTTACTTACAGCACTTATTTACAATTGTGTGAATTTACTTACAGCACTTCATGTACAATTGTGTGAATTTACTTACAGCACTTCATTTACAATTGTGTGAATTTACTTACAGCACTTTATTTACAATTGTGTGAATTTACTTATAGCACTTCATTTACAATTGTGAGATAATTATTTACAAAAGTACTTAGTTTACAATTGTGTAAAATTTCACTTCAATTCAGTGAGAATAGATCAAATCTTGTGAATAAATAATAGGTAATATGACCATCCTAGTTGTAATACTATTGGGGTCTGGATTAAGCTATCAATATAAATTATAACCATCCCAGTTGTAGTTCTAATTATGTGATAACTGGTTTATACAGGTAATATGACCATCCAAGTTTAATTCTGTTTGGTGATAAATGGGTTGAGTAGGTAGCATAACCATCCTATTCTTAATTTTTTTAAGTGATGGGTGGACTCAGTCTAGGCCAAATAACTACATTCCATTGTATATATATGTGCATTATGAAATACAGTATATGTATTCTTGGCCAAGTAATTAGATTTCATTGTACATATGCACCATGAAATATGCACAGTTCTTTTCTCTCCTTGCTGACTGTATCAGTTACTCAAACCTGTAGTGTTTAAAAAATCCAGTTACAGAATGTTGCAGGTCTCACCAAAACTTTTCTGGAGTTAAGTTAAATATACTGAACAGCTTTGTTTCAAAACATCAGAATGCTGCAGTTTTATTTTACATTGTTTCAAATCATCAGTTTACCTCAGTTTGACTTTGCATCATTTCAAATCATTATAATACTGCAATTTGACATCATATCATTTCAAATCATCACAATACTGCAGTTTGACCCTGTAATGTTTCAAATGATTATAATATTAATACTGAATATGACATAATATTATTTTGAATTATTTGACTTTATAATGTTTCAATTTATCATAATGAAGTTTGACTTTATAATGTTTCAAATTATCATAATGCTGAAATTTGACTTTACAATATTTCAAATATATATATATATATATAAAATGAAGTTTGACTTTACAATGTTTCAAATGATCGTAATGCTGCAATTTTACTTTACAATGTTTCAACTTATCATAATGCTGCAGTTTGATTTTACAGTGTTTCAAATTATATCATAATGCTGCAATTTAACCATTTGTTCTTTTTTCTGAGTTTTTCCTGCACTTATTTTTTTATAAAGGAAGACAATATCAAGAGTAAAATTAATTGAGCATGATTGAATTTTTGCCCATTGAAAATGCAAGCTAGTTTAATTTCTAAATCATGTTTCTCACTGTTTTTTTGAAAGTTTCATCAAGTGGAACTTTAGTAAGTTTATTGCTGACAAAAATGGCAAGCCAGTTGCAAGATATGGCCCTACAACAGATCCATCTGTAGGTATTTGATTTATAAAAATTATAATTGTATTTGATTTATGGACATTGTTATAGGGTTTGATTTGTAGATGCTATAATAGGGTTTATTTTATAGGCATTTTAATAGAGTTTGATTTAGAGACATTATAATAGAGTTTAATTTGTTGATATTTTAATATGGTTTGTTTTATAAATATTGTAATAAGGTTTGATTTACCTGTATAAATATTTCTTGTTACCAGAAAATCTGTTAAAGCATTCTTTCATACTTTGCTTTCAAATAGTGATTTTCTTTTTAAGAATTTTGAAAACTTTATTGGCTTAGAGTTAATAACTATTTAAATGCTGAAAACTTTATTTGATTTAAGTTTATATATTTAAATGCTGTAGTTTATTTGATGCAAGTTAATAACTATTTAAATGCTGAAAACTTTATTTGATATGAGTTAATAACTATTCAAATGCTGAAAGCTTTATTTGATTTATGTTAATAACTATTTAAATACTGAAAACTTTATTTGATTTAAGTTAATAACTATTTAAATGCTGAAAGCTTTATTTGATTTAAGTTAATAACTAATAAAATGCTAAAAACTTTATTTGATTTACATGTAGGTTAATAACTATTTAAATGCTGAAAACTTTATTTGATTTAAGTTAATAACTATTAAATGCTCACATCACTCTTGTCATCTTGACTACATTTTTGTCATCATGAATTACTATCAATATACTGTTGTCATCATGAATTATTATTTTTAATATACTGTTGTCATCTTGAATTATCAAATTTATGTAATTAAAGCATTGTCATCATGAATTACTATTAATTTGCTGTTGTCATCATGAATTACTATTAATTTGCTGTTGTCATCATGAATTACTATCAATATATTGTTGTCATCATGAATTACTATCAATATATTGTTGTCATCATGAATTACTGTTAATACACTGTTGTCATCACGGATTACTATTAATATACTGTTGTTATCATGAATTACCAGATTAGGGCTAATACACTGCTGTCATGAATTACGAAAGTGGGACTAATACATTGTTTGTCCTTATGAATTACTATTAATAAATTGTTGTCATCATGAATTACCAAAGCAGAGCTAATACTCTTTTGTCATCATGAATTACCTAAGCAGAGCTAATACTCTTTTGTCATCATGAATTACCAAAGCAGAGCTATAGTCTTTTGTCTTCATGAATTACCAAAGCAGAACTAATACTCTTTTGTCATTGTGAATTGCCAAAGTTAGAATGAATAAATTGTTCAAAAACATTCTGCCCTTGATAGTGATTAACTTAAACAGAGGTCTATTATGTAAAGCAATTTTTATATTTTTTTTTATTGAATGTAAGAAAACAAGATGAAACTGTTTTGCAAAAATAAACAAATCAGGAAAATGCATTTTGATGTTTAATAAACATTTAGCCTAAATTAAATTCATCTATAATTCATAAAGACCATTTTAAGAGTAGATTACATCAGAATGAGTATCTTTATCACTCAGATTCTCTTTCACACTTGATTAATGTCATGGAAACACTAAAAGAGTACACCTTGAGAGTTCTCAGAGCAAATCCAATCTTGGGGAAAACACCATTTCTGGTTGTGTGCAATTAAGTCTTTGTACAACCTAAGCAGCATTACTTGCATTGCCAAGAGTCATTTGAGCATAATTCATCTCTAATCATAAGGGGTCTGGAACTTCTCTGATTTGCATCTTCAGCAATAGTATTAAATCTCCCATACAAGCTACAGTTTTAATGCTCTCATGACCTGGTTTCACAGTTGCTGGGTCAACTCTTATCTGCTGTGGCTAAAATCTCTCTCATTGCCTACAAGAGTTTACCATGACAACATAAACTCTTTATCAGTGAAGAGTTTACTCTGACAACATAAACTCTTTATCAGAGTTTACTGTGACAACATAAACTCTTTATCAGAGTTTACTGTGACAACATAAACTCTTTATCAGAGTTTACTGTGACAACATAAACTCTTTATCAGAGTTTACTGTGACAACATAAACTCTTTATCAGAGTTTACCATGACAACATAAACTCTTTATCAGAGTTTACCATGATAAATAAAATCTCTGTCAGTGGGTGTAAGAATTTATCATTGCCACATAAAATGTCATTGGTTGCAATTTACCCTGGCTACATAAAATCTCTCACTGGATACAAAAGCTTAATGTAGCCACATAAAATCTCTTCCAACCAGGTGCAAGGGTTTACCATGGTTACATAAAATCTCTTCCAGCCAGGTGCAAAAGTTTAACTTGGCTACACAAAATCCATTCCATCTAGGTGCAAGAATTTACCTTGGCTACTTAAAATCTGTACAGGTACAAGAGTTTACCTGTCTGTGTATAGCTATCACTTTAAGAATCTAGCACTTTTGTTATCATTAAGGGTGTAATGTCATAGCATTTGCAATACTGCCTGTTTGGTTATCCATCTTCCTGTCTGGTCTGTTTATGTGAATTCTGCCACTATAGCCATCCATCATCTTATAGCCCATTATGTTTGAATTCTGCCACTAAAACCATCCACCATCTTATAGCCCTGTGTGTTCACATGAATTCTGCCAACTTTAGGCAACCTATCTTCTTGTACCCCTGTATGTTCATGCCAATTCTGTCGCTTTAGCTATTCATTGTAACTTCACTTTATTGTTGTGGATGAGTATATTTGTTAGATATAAAAGTGTGAAAAGTTATTCTGCAGTGTGTGAATGATTGTGTTCACATCTGTTTAATAAATGTTTACTTTATCTGTTGTGCACTTTAAGTGTGCAATTTGATTTCTGCTGACAAAACACATTCTCTATTAACATTATTATATATATGTGTGCGTGTACTTAATAAAGAATGAAATACACAGGGCAAACAGAATTATTATTTTTTTCATTTATATTCCAAAAAAGGTTTGGCTAAATATTTTGGAAGACTTGTAATGGATCCCATTTCTATGTTTCAGTCCATTGAAGATGATTTGATGAAATATTTCTAAAGACAGAATGGTTCCAGTCTAGAGGCTACATGTCCATGATGACCTTGTCCTTTTTAAGTGGCAGACTGATTGATGACTTTTCTGCAAACCATCTCTGGGAGGAAAAGTCTGATTGCAACCTGTGCTAGTTGTGTCTGGCCATTTTTTAAGGTTTGGTTCACCATTGACATTAACCAGCCCAAGTTTTGATGCTGACCAGCTCAAGTCATTAATTGATCTAAATCAGGGTTTTAGATGTGGTATTACATTGTTCTTAGTTGCCATGTTCTTTGATTGCATTACTCAGTTAATATTCTTTAATGTAAAATTTTAGCATACACTTTTAGTTTGTATTAATTTTATGTAGAAATAATTATTAGTTTATTTAATATATTTTAATAATCTTTGTTTTTGTTCAAGCATATATATCTTATATATATGCTTGTACAAAAACAAAGATTATTAAAATATATCTTATAAGAGTTATTATTTATATTATTATTGAACTGATCAGTTTTTTTGTACTCATTGAAAATAAACACGAATACTTTATTGAATTCTTATTTATGAGTGAAAGTATCTTGGAACAACTTGGTTGGTTGTCAGGATTGTTCTCTCAAATTCATGCAACAAAAGTACAGTGAGGAAATATTTAAATTAAATGGCACCCGAACACTTTTAATGGAAGGATTGCCAAATATTTTTAACAGAAATCTCACTGTTACTCACCAAGCAATTTTACAGGAAAACTCAACGGCAGATGGAATAGAAAACAGAACTAACAACCATTGAATACTGAGACCATAGATAATGTCGGGAAAAAATATTCATGTTTATTGTTATTGACCTGTGTTAGTATGAACAGAAGTCGTATCTATGGTAGAAGATTCTCCTTTGACAATTGGCAATATTTCGTAAATTAAAAATGATGTAACTTTACTGCAATCTATTTTTAAAATTATTGGATTTATAGGTCTCCTTTCTGCCTTAAAAATATTTTAAGAATACTCCTCTTTTTTAACTATAAAATTCAGGAATGCTAACAAGTTCCTGGTGAACAGTAATACAACTGAAGCCATAATTAGAAAGTAATATCTTCCTCAAAGCCAGATGTTTGATTATTTTGAAAAGAATACCATCTTTGTGGTCAGATTTTCTTTCCACAATCAAAACCAGTGGCATTCCCATTAGATGTTGCCAGTCTGAGAAACATGCTCTACAGTACTTTCATTTCATCAGAATGCCAGGAATGCATACTGTACAAGAGAGTATAAGTTCTATTCTCAACCTTCTCGTAACCTGTACAAAATGTCAAAAACTTTATTCTTTTTTATACTAGCAATCAAACATAGTCATACCATAGCATCTTTCAAGGAAACTCTTGAAAAACATATTTTTTTTAACCTAATGTATGTCATCAATCTTTACTTTTATGGTTTTCTGTTTTGTTTTTTTTAAATTTCATATCTGGTCCTTGCACCTTGTGCATTACACATTTATTTTGTATTGTGTTACTGTACATACTTGTATATTAGTCTACAAAATTACAGGTTTATTTTTATATCATGTGTTTTTGTATGTTTTGTTAATATTCTAAAGAACTTGAATATTTTTTTTTAAAGAATAGACTTTAAGTCATAATTATTATTATTATTTTAGCAATGATATATTTTTACTCTTCTTATAAAGCACTCTGCATATACTTGGATACTTATCCTGTAACTCTAGCAAAATAGTCCAGCTCATTCACTATTAATGTCCTCAATACATCAGAAATATTCTTCAGCTCAAATAGCTTATGGTGATTCTGAAACATGCATAACGTGAAGGTTTCACAAAAATAATTGACATCAGTCAGATTAAATTGACTGAAAAAATTATCAAAAGGTCACAAAAAGTGCAATTATTTCTTAGTCTGACTGTAAAAGAACTTTTCATTATGTGAGAAACAATGTAATAGTTAAAGTGTCTGTTATTGTTTACTACAGTTGATTTTTCTTAAATATTTATAGTTTTGAAAATTGGGTCACATTATTTTTCTAATGTACTACAGTATATTTTAATTAATTATTGACACTAAAAATACTTCATCATTCATATTTATTTCAAATCAAACATTCATCAGGTGAGAATATTCAAAATTAAAAAAATATTTTCAAGTAAATGCCATTTTCAGTTCTACTACACAATGATATACTAAATTCCACTCTCATCTTCCTCAGTTTTCATTCATGTACACATCTTTCTGTGCCAAATACTTGTTCATACATCTTTCTATGCCCCATACTTCTTGTTCATACATCTTTCTGTGCCCCATACTTTTTGATCAAACATCTTTCTGTGCCCCATACTTCTTGTTCATACATCTTTCCCTGTCACATAGTTCTTGTTCATATATCATTCTGTGCCAAGCTCATTCTTTTCACTTTTCTGTGCCAAATAGTTCTCATTTCTTTATATATCAGTTAAATCATTCCCAACTGTCTACATATATTTCTAGGCCTTACTATTTTCTCTTACATTATATTATGTGACAATCTTATTCTTTTTCACTTTTCTGTGCCAATTGCCATTCTTTTGCATACCTGTATATTCCAAATCATTTTATTGTCTTATTGTTTTATTTTACGTAATTTTCTGTGCCAGTCTCATTCTACCGTTTAACATATTCTACTGTTTAACATATTCCCGTGCCAGATCTTATAATTGGCACATACTCATGCCAGTCTCGTTCTTACTCTCTGACACACTCCTGTGTCAACTCTTATAAGTGTTTGGCACACACTGCCAAACCTTCTTCCATCAAACAAAACTCCCATTAACATTTGTGACTAATATACCAGTCATAATACAAATAAAAAAGATAAATCTTAAATTTATATAAGTTTTACCTAAATCTCTTGTAAATATTGCTCGTTTTGAAATTTATGGAACCCTGAGCAGATATAAACAATCATTCAAATATATATAAATTATTTACAAAAAATATATATTATATATAAATACACACACTGTGCTGACATAAATATCCTTGTACTGGCTATGTATTAACACATTAAATAAGTACACAATATAATTTAAATAACACAACTTTGTAATGAAAAAAAGTTTCAACCATTGAAAAGTATTGTAAATGTCTTGAAAAAATAAAAAAATACTTACCACTGTTGTATATGAAATATTATATTAATTAATTAAGTGATGATTCATACAGAAATTCCAGAAATGTCTGGCCATCTTTGACCATACACTTATGCCTTACTTTACAAATAAGGTAATTTCTAGTTCTGACATAAAGACTTTTCAAAGAACTACTGAACAAATTAGTAATATCTGTCTCAGAAATCCAAACTTTTGGTAGCAAAAACTTACAGAAATAGTGCCTGATTCAGATTTACTAAGGCCTCTAGGTGCATGCCAAGACTTCCTCGTAGTTTAAAGAGTTCTTTAATAAAACAAAGTCAAACAGTATCAATTTAGAATTAAAAAGAAATAGAAATTATTTGCTGATATGTTTGTTTTCTATGAGAAATATTTATTCAGTCACCAAATATAGAACTGCGCTGTATATGAGTGTGAGATGGGTCATGTGGACTGACAAATAATAAGACTTATGTGGATAACTCCTGTAAGAAGGATAAGAAACAGAATAGTTCATGACCAAGTATTTTAAACTTGAATTGTAGTTACGGACTGTTCAACAGATCATCAGAACGTTTGAGATTCGTGGAACTGTAGCATGCAAAAGACCTCCCACCAACTCCCTGGACTTTTTTAGTGCCACTGTAAATACATTTCAGTAGGCAACTTATGATGCTATTGAAGGCCATTTTGAAAAGTGAAATGATTTCTTATTTGAAAATCTGTATCACATTTTTATGAGCAATAACATTCTCAAGCAAAGCTGTCTGGATTTTCCTGGGATACCTTGTACAGCACTACAGATGAAATTCCCACATTTGCATTGGTAATGATGTCCACATAGTTGTGATGCTGGTGTATACATGTGAACATGTTCATGTTTGTACACTATTGTAAAATAGTCATTTGTGAAGGCTATGAGTGTGTTAATACTTATATCTTATTGTAAAATAGTGGTGAGGGAAGACTATGAATGTTTTTGGATATAGTGATTACAAAAAAAAAAAGCCCACATCTCTGTGTGGAGTAACAAGCAGTGGAAAAATAACAACTCACATGTTTCCTTTTCTATACAGACACAAATTAAGTACTTGGGGGAACGGGGATGCTTTCTTAACTTTGCGCAGGCACTATGTTACCATTTGCATACGCAAATGTACCCTTTCAAAATCACATTTGGACATTGCCTCCTAAGTCTTGATGTTTTGATCAGTCATGTGATGTACATGTAAAATCATAAAGACCATTTTCTGTCATCCTTTTTTTTTTTTTTTTTACCGTTCTGGTGCCCCTAAATTTTTTTTTATCGTTCTGGTGCCCCTAAACACCTATCACTCAAGGGTAGCTCCCCTCTTCCCTGCCAAATACAAACTGATTAGATACAATCAAAGAGGAATTATAGTGATTAAAGCTCTACCGGATCTGAAGAATCTTCGTTACAGATGAAATTTCTAGTTAATTATTTTTAAAAGAGATTTTGTTTCCTATTAATGAAATGAGAATGAATATAAGAAAGAAAACTTGTTATTGCTAAAGAATATTAATAATTATGTTATAATGGAATTGAACAAATATCAAGCTGCTAATCGCAGAGTGAAGTGACAACACAAATTTGTGTTAGAGCTACTGCCATTGATCACTTTGTGCTGGAAGAGTTACAGCTTGCTTTCAGCATATTTACAGCTTACTTACAGCCTGTTTACTGCTTAAACAGTGTGTTTACGGCTTACAGCAAATTTACACCTTGCCTAAACCATACTTATATTTTACTTAAAATCTTTATTTCTAACATATTTATAGCTTGCCTACACCATACTTATAGTTTACTTAAAAGCTTTATTTCTAACATATTTACAGCTTTCCTAAACCACACTTATAGCTTACTTAATAGCTATATCGCAAATTTACAACTTTAGGTTTATTTACAGTTATACCTTATTTACAGTGCATTTGCCTAAACCATACTTAAAGCTTACTTATAGAGTACTTTTTTTATAGCTATTTACAATTTACAGCTTATTTAGGGCAAATTTTCAACATGTTTATACTTTATTTATGGCTTTCTTATACCTTATTTATAACATATTTACAGCTTGTTTAAACCATACTTGTAGTTTATCTACATAGAACTTAATAGCTTTCTTACAGTTTATTTGGAATGCACTTACAGCTGACTCAGAGCTTACTTACATAACTAACTTACAGCTAAGAGCTTACTTACATTACTAACTTACAGCTGACTCAGAGCTTACTTACAGCTTGATTATATTTTACTTTTATGCACTAACTGAGAACAAACCAATATAGAAAACTGGAACAAGTGATAGAGGGAATAAAAGCGACCATCAGTTAGAAGTACAAGCATCTGAGAAACTAGATGTTTAGTGTGGTGTTACTCGGGCTCACTCCCTCTTATGTAGGTATTTTTCAGCCCCTCCCCCATGTACATATGCACTGAGTAGATGATTCCCCAATTTTTTTTATTATAAAATGTTAGCCATGGTATAAAATCTGTTAGGCTAGCAAAAGTACATACTTTAGGAAGTAGAGAATAGTATCTGAATGTGTCCATACACAAGCACAATAAAATCAGTGTGATGGATTAGTGAGAGGATGCACCAAGTGTGATGGATTGTGGGAGGATATGGAAAAGTTTCCAGCAAAAGTAAGTATATATAAAGAAGCATGATAACACCTCCACTGATTTACATTCAATTCCAGTCAACCATTCCTCCGTCAACCCTGCAATACAACCATTCCCCTGTCCACCCTGCAATACAATCATTACATTCAATTCCAGTCAACCCTGTAATAAAATCATTACATTCAACCATTACCCTGTCAACCCTGCAATACAATCGTTACATTCAATTTCCATGTTAACCCTACAAAAGAAATTCTGATAAACAGACTATCAGGAATTTCCAACATATCTCAAAAGGCACTGTGCCTTATATACGGGTTTAGCTTTGTTTTTCTTACAAATATATTGGGAGGCACGCATTTGTTTTGTGCCTCGGTAATTTAAAATCATCTATTACAAAAGTTGTAAAAAAAAAAAAAAAAAAAAAAATCCAACAAAAACACACCTATACTTCATGGTTGTCAAGTGCAGACTTTCTTAAACACCAAGTCTAATATATGTCTTGATAACCTGTAATATGGTAAGAAGCCATCCATTTCATTCATAAGCAATGGGGGAGAGTTGACAATGTGGGTAGGAGGGTTTAAGACCAAGTAGTACTTAACAAATATGCATAGTTTAAACAAATCACATATCTGTGATGTATTAATTTTTCAAGTTCTTGTATCTATATCTGAGGCTAGACAAAAGGACATTCTCTTAAAGCTATATTGCATAGTAATAATCCTCACTGATAGTGACTAAGAATATAAAAAAGTCACGATAGCAATGAGTAAGACTTGCCATACAAATGAGTAAGAATCACTCTACAAAGGAGTAAGACAGAATCACTCTATCAATTAGTAAAGACAGAATCACTCTATCAATTAGTAAGATAGAAACACTCTACCAATAAGACAGAATCACTTTACCAATGAGTAAGGCAGAATCACTACCAATGAGTAAGAAAGACTAACACTACCAAGAAATAAGAATCACACTATCACTGAGCAAAAAAGAATCAAACTACAAATGAGTAAAATGAGAATCATAACTACCAGTAAAATAAGAGAATTGTGCTACAAATGAATAAAAAAGAATCATTCTAGATGTCAAAAAGTGCAACTCACCAAACAAGATCAATAGTGTCCATCTTACCACTTTGATGCTCAGTAACATTATTATTAAAATGCTTCTTAATGTTAACATTTAAAAACATTGTATATATACTGATAGATTTTTTAAACCTATGTTTTAACAGTAGAAAGAAAAATTGTTCATTTATCTGCAGACAGGTCTGAAATGACATATGCTGCACTGAAGAGGACATTATTATTAGTATACTAATTTGATAAGTCTTTAATCTGTAAATAAAGTGTTCAAAACTAATATATATAGCTAGGATCTAAATATAAATTTTTATATTTAAAATACAAATTTAGAGTTTTTATGCAAAGAACATTTGCATACAGTGAAAATATGATGTTAAAGGGAGGGAGTCTAAGATAAACACATGGGTAAAAAGTGAGAAAAAAAATACACCTTGCAACAACGGGGTGGGTGGGGTTAAAAAAATGACAATTGTTTTTTGCACTTATTAAATGGATGGAACTAATGTCTCTGCAAAGTCTATAATACATAGTGACTATATACAATGTCTGTTTATTCATGGCAATATACAAGATGGTGAAGGCACTTTGTCACTGTTGAAATCCTCTGTCTGAAGCTCAGGTAAACGTTTTCTCATTACTGCAAGCTGCAAAAATAATTTTAAAATAAAAATTGTAGGTATAGTGCTAAAATTTGCAGTTTCTTTAAGAAATTGAAATTTTCAGCAAAGAACTGTTACAACAAAGTGTAAACATGTAAGAAAATCACTAATTCCTCTTAATATTAATGATTTGCCTTTTTTTAACATCAAACTGAGCTAGCATTACAGCTATTTCATAATTTAAACAAATTATATAATGACTAAGGTAATACCAAAATCAAATACTGAAACAAACAACTGATGAAATGCTGTACAGAATTAAATACACCATAGTGCATCTGGGTTAAACACTAAAGAACTTCTGCATAAATTTCTAAACTTAATGAAATCAGTTTAATATATCACATTATACCAGATAGCAAGATTCCATTTTAAGCATACAGCTACTGTAAATCTATAAACCGATGAAACTACGTTAAACACACCACTTTTATTCAGATAAATCTATAAACAAATGACACCAGTTTAAGTAAACCACACTAAACATATTGGAATAAAAAGAAACACATAAACTTGTCTAATGCACTTAAATATTAAATTATGATCACCAACCTCTCTTTCTGCTAGTTCTTTCTGAACAATCAGAGTGCTGAGTGTTTCGTCTTGTCTTGCTTCTCGTGCAGTCTTCATGCTCTGGTTTATATGCATGAGATCGTCCTCTACCATGCTAAAGTATTCTGTTTTGCATCAAGAAACAGTTTCCATCAGGTGCATTCAAACAAAGAAAGTAAAAATGTGACTGCAGCAAATAAATAATGATTCTGAAAATGCAGTGCAGTTAATAAATACTAATTCTCTGAGACAACATTTTTTGGTGGAGGAAAATATTACTCAAACTAACTCTACCTCACATGTAAACACATTAAAAAGAAGTTATAAAATTGTGTAATCTCCATGTCTACACTAAAAAGAGGTTAAAAAATGTGTGACCATGAGTGTCTATGAATTAAAAAGAAATTATAAAATTGAGTAACTTTGCATGTCTACACATTACAAAGAAATTATATAAAATTGTATTACCTCACTTGTCTAAACATTAAAAAAACAGTTATAAAATGGTATGATCTTGCATGTCTACACATTGAAAAGATATAAATATTGTGATATTTATGTAATATCTAATATTATATATGTAATATTGTGATATTGAAAAGATATAAATATTGTGACCTCTCTTGTCTACACATTAAAAAGAAGTTATAAATAGTGTGACCTCACTATGTGACAATATGTCTACTCATTAAAAAAAAAGTTATAAAAATGCATTACCTCACATATCTACAGAAGAAGTTATAAAATGGTGTAGGTTGGTGAAGGCAGACATAAAGAAAATTAAAAATCTGTTCAGTGTAGATGACTTTTGTTTTGGAATATATTAAGCCACATTTTAAAATAGAGGATAACATATTGTGCATGAAAGACAAGGAAGGATATGCTTGCATAAGAAACAAATAATCTGCATAAATACATATGTGTGTGTGTGTGTGTATATCTCTATGTTGGACAAAACTGTTAACACTAATGTACTCTCTTTGATACAGATATCATGATTGGAAAGAAAGAACAATATAAATGAATTGCACATGTAAATAGTCAAAATATGTATACTGCAATGTATCAAATTAATACAACAGGTTCACAATATTTATGTTTTAATTTATGCAATAATAACCATACATAATGTACATAGAAGAGAAAGTCTTTTTCCCACCAAGGACTAGTTCAGAATGTTCCCTCAAAAGACAATTTACCTGGCCGGGACTACTATATAAGGTACATATAAAAGACAAGTCTTTACCTAGCCAGGACTACTATATAGTGTACATACAAAAGAAATTACCTAGTCAGGACTAGTTCATAATGTTCCCTCAAATGACGATTTACCTGGCCGGGACTACTATATAAGGTACATATAAAAGACAAGTCTTTACCTAGTCAGGACTGGTACATAATGTAAACACAAAAGACAAGTCTTTACCTAGCCAGGCCTCATACTCTCCAGTAAGCAGCCACTGTTTTGTTTTCTCAATTCGCTTAACAAGTTTCTCAGACCCAATTTTATCATTACTGTCATCCTGAAATGAACAAGAAAAATCACATTTTCACCAATTTATTATTTCTATTGACTACACAAATTTATGTCTAATAATGTAATATTAAAACAAGTTTCTCCGACCCAATTTTATCATTACTGTCATCCTGAAATGAACAAGTAAAATCACATTTTCACCAATTTATTATTTCTATTGACTACACAAATTTATGTCTAATTTTAAAACAAGTTTATCATCATTATATTTAGTCTGAAATGGATACACATATTTATGTCCTCTTATTAAACAAGTTTATCAATCTTTTAGTTTGAAATGGAATTTTTTTGTCTTCTATTTAAACAAGTTTATCATTACTTTTAGTTTGAAATGGAATTTTTTTGTCTTCTATTTAAACAAGTTTATCATTACTTTTAGCCTGAAGTGGAATTTTTTGTCTTCTATTTAAACAAGTTTATTATTAATTTTAGTCTGAAATGGATGCACAACATAAGCAGTGAGAGTGAAACTAATATTGTTTACATTACTATTACATAACGATGATTTGTATAACTAGTTAACAATGAGTCACACAACGCTGATATTACTTTTTGTGTAGTTCACATATACTGCAAATTATATTCACATAACACTTGTCTTAAATGAAGTCAGCAGATATTTTTCTCAGCGAATTGGCATTTTGAGAATTAGTGCCAATAATACCCATTATAATGATTATTAAGATTATGATTATAATTTTCTAGTACAAATGGGATATAATGTACTTTCAGCAATTTGGTCAGCCGAGAGAAAAGAATGCTCATGTATCACTGGTCATGGAGTGAATAAGGGAATGAACATATAATTCTTGCTATACTTCATGCAGTAGAAAATGAAAAACAATAATAAGAGTAATAATAATGATGATGATGATGATGATGATGATGATGATGATGATGATGATGATGATGATGATGATGGTGGTGGTGGTGGTAGTAGTTAAGAAATGTAAATTATCAACACTGAAACTGGATCAGATGAAGATAGGGAAAACTATAAGCAAAAACACCAACCACATTCCAATGTATTCTCAATGATAAAAAAACACTCACCGACTGATCTGCCAGTAAGCATTGGTATTTCAAAATCTCTATACAGTTTATGCTTGATCTGAAAAAGAAAACATCCAAACACTTCAAATTTGGAATTTCAAAGACTTTTAACTGATATTATGACATTATACCATTTTTTTCTTGTATAAAATTCCCCAGTTATAGTTTATAAATGATGCAAAGATTTATGGATATATGGCTACTCTGGGCAAGGCTACCATAAAGTGTGGACCCATTTGAAATGTGTTTTCTTAAAAATAAAGCATTGAAATATATGTTTATATTCTATGTATTCAGAATTGATGTGAGAGATACATACATAAGACAGTTACGTGAATGCGTTTATTTTGTAATTGTAATACAAAGTTGTTTTGAACTGAAAAATGGCACGTCTATTTGTGACATGCATACACATAGCCATTTCTTTAATTTTAATTGTTATAAACAATCCCCCCAAAAACCATATCAAGGTTTTCTTAGAAGTGATAATATATTAAAGCAACATTCAGTATTCTTTTTATCTGCAAATGGTCAATTTTGTGAAGAAATAATATTTTTAAAAGGCACATTTCTGGGTCACAATTAGTTTCCACATAAATCAGAGCCAAAAATTGTATTCTTTGACTGAATATGGACATGCCATACATAAATCTCGTGTGTTATTTAGACAATCCATGTATACAAAAAATATTCATAGGCTAATGTTTTTCAAATTTATTCATTATATTTAGAAAAATTCAGTTTTAGGAAAACTAAATTGACTTTGTTTCTTTTTTAACATATGACAAAGAATTCATAAATTTGTAAATATACAATAATGATGATAATATCGTGAACTACTTCTTAAATTTTTCAAAGGTGCCATATTTCAGAAAGATAACTCTCACATCATTTTGTTTTGGTGTGATGAGTTTAGGTACCAAATAAAATAACTTTTGTTTCCACAAAGATCACATGGATGAAGACAGAAATGGTGGAAAATTTTTGGCATCATTTTTCAAAATAGCTGAGATTTCTGATAATCTCAAAATATTTTGATTCAATTGATTAACATCATAAATAATTTACATATTTATGTATATAACCATGTGGTTTAATTTGCATTTAAAGTTTCACATAGCTGTGTGTATGTTTTAAACCTGAGCGAGTAAAGGTAGAAAAACCTGTGAATTACATTCAAGAATATAAACATCATGATTAGGTTTATTATATATTAAAAAAGTTATATTTAAATAGACACTTTGTTTATTACTTATCTTCACACCATTTATCACACAGCAGTAAAATGTAGTATACATCTTTACAGTGTTGTAATGGTTATGATAAAATTTGTTGGTTCCCTCCATCAAGTCTTATATATTTATTTTAAAATGTATATTTCATTTCAAATTCTTACACATTTAACTATTTCTTTAATAATAATGGGGGGGGGGGAATAATCCTCACCTGTCATCTGGTGAGCAGTCGGTTGACAAATCTTTTTCCTTAGCACCAATCACCAAGTTGTTATTTTTAACCACATTTTTCTGACTGCTAATCTGATGTCCATCAGTTATACCATGGCCTAGGAATTCCTGGACTCTGTGAGGTTTTACCTGTTCACCATTTGTTAAAGAAAATGAAAGAGTTTGGTGTCTTTCTGAGGAATCAATCAACTGGCTACTAGGAGGCACTACCCTGGAATTGTCCACTGTTTTCGGTAGAATGCCATTTTGTGAAGAGTATGCTTTCTGAAGCAGTGATTGGTCAAGAATATTTGGTGGATAGTGTTTACCATTGATGCCTGGTAAAATGTTGCTCTCTGGTAGAATACTGTTGCTGGGAGGTGGTGATTTTTTCTTTTCTGAATTTATAGATGGCTTATTAGGAATGGAGACGTTCTGAAGAAATGTTCGCGAGGAATGAGAAGTTTCAGCTGACAATTGAGAATCATGAATTTCCGATCCCAGTCCTTCAGAATTATATGGTGGGAAGCCAAATTCAAGCCCTGTTGGGTCATCAAGGAAGGCTGATAACTCGTTAGCAAGATGCTTTCCTTTTATGTTGCTTGTGGTCTTTCCCTTTTTTTTTTTTTTTTTACAAAATATTAAAACCAGCTAATTAATCAATCCATACAGTATTATAATGTGACTCAATAGTGTTTTAACAAGATTACAATGCTATACTTTGACAAGTGTTTTAACAAGATTACAATGCTATACTTTGACAAGTGTTTTAACAAGATTACAATGCTATACTTTGACAAGTGTTTTAACAAGATTACAATGCTATACTTTGACAAGTGTTTTAACAAGATTATAATGCTATACCTTTACAAGTGTTTTAACAAGATTATAATGCTATATCTTTACAAGTGTTTTAACAAGATTATAATGCTATACCTTTACAAGTGTTTTAACAAGATTATAATGCTATATTTTAACAAAGTGTTATAACAAGATTATAATGCTATACTTTGACAAGTGTTGTAATGTTATACTTTGACAAGTGTTGTAACAAGATTATAATGCTATACTTTGACAAGTGTTGTAATGCTATACTTTGACAAGTGATTTAATGAGATTATAATGCTATACTTTTACAAGTGTTTTAATGAGATTATATTGCACAGTAAAATGCAATATAAGTAAATCTTGATATATATATATATCCTTAATAAATGTTTGGTTGTTTTTTTTTAGCCAGTACCAACAATTCCATGCCAACTTACCAATTTAATTCTGATAATTTTATTATTGAACACAGTGGAAATGAAGTATATAAATTATAATGAACCAAAATGCATTTGAAATTTATTATGGATACATTTTGAAAAAAAATACTTCAGTACAAGCATCATTTGTTTCATTGTAAATACTTCTCATTTAACATTGCCTATATTTATTTATTTATGCAAACATTTATTTCTGTCATTAATTATTAGAGAAATGTTTTCAGAGTGACACATAAGCCAATCACCTATCAGAAGCAATGAATGTATAAAATATATAATCTAAAATTGTACTTTTAATTTGCAAAGTAGCATATGAAGCTAGATAATCAAATTCAAGCATATATAATTAGACTAATCAATCAATGCACAGCCGTATTTAAAACAATCAAAATGTAAACAATCAAACACAGCATGTTAAAAACAGTCCAAAACAGTCATGTTTAAAACAATCTCACCAGATTCGGTGATGATGGTTTCTGCCCTTGTGTCTGGCTTCTGGTTATAGCTTCACTGACAGGTTGCTGATCTTGTGGTGGTGGTGGTACCTATATGTGTTGGATTATTTATTACTGAGCTCTGAGTGCAATTACTTATGATTTAGGATTAAATTACAAAATTCAAACCTGTAAAGAAACAACATCATTTTAATTGAGGTTCAGATATCAAGAAATGAAAGCCATGATTTGAGGCCAGAATAGGAAAGGCGAGAGATTAAAGACAAAAAATGCATAAAGACAAAGGGTGCAGTTAAGGAAGAAGGCAAGAGTTGGAAACAGCCTAGACAAATGCAGAATGAACACAAGTTCAGGCAAAACCACACACTGAAATGAAGGCCAGAAGTAAAAACAGGATAAAAAACAAGTGTAGGCATGAAGACCAGAAGTAAAAATAGGAATAAAACAAGTGAAGGCATGAAGACCAGAAGTAAAAATAGGAATAAAACAAATTTTAGAGGTGGAAGCAAAAAATAGCAAATTTAGACAAGAAATAAAGAATTTAAAACAAAGATTTGGGCAAGAGTATAATAAGTTAAACAAGATGGGTCATGGGCTAAGGCAAGCAAGCAAGAGGTAAACCAGAGAGGTAAAGTAAATTATAATCAAGACAAGGAAAGAAATGAAGTGAGGGAATGAAAATTATGATCAAAGCAAGAAATCAACAAATTGATAAGAGGGAGTGTAGATTATAATCAAGAAATGAACAAACAAAGTGGGGGAATGTGAATTATCGTGATGAAAAGTTAAAAGAAGAGAGAATGAATTACAATAATCAGAAGTGAATTGATGAAATAGAGAGGATGTGAATTATAATCACGACAAACAGTGAAGAGATAAAACCTAAGAATGTGAAACAAGAAAAAGAGATGAAAGCAGAGAGAATGAATCAACATCCCCAACCTGAACCAAGTCAATAGCTTCTCCCTTTTCTGCAGCTCCTAGCATACGTTGTAGGTCCTGTTTGTTTAAAAAAAAAGAAAAAAGAAATATATATAAATCAAACCAGTGGTATAAAAAAAACCTAACAAATTATCTATTATATCAAAAGAAAAATATTTTTTTACTAAAATTTTTTCTACAATTAATACAGTACACAAGAAAAATATGTGAAAACACAAGCAGCAAAACAAGAAAATATTTCTTTAAAAATACAACACCAATATCAATACCCCCCCCCCCAATAAATATAAATAATATCCTAAAGGAAAATAAATACATACACAATCAATGAAACAAATATAATAATCTGAAATGGTCTAAGTACCTATGACACACAGAAACTGAATATTTATTTTCTTGTGTATTTATGTATTATTGTTAGAAATGGCATGTAAACTTGCAAGTATTCAAACTCACAGCTAGTCTTTTTATACACCCTTGAATATATCTGTATTACAGCATCAGTGCAGTGTGTTCTTACATTATTTGTTACTTGTAGTCTGCATATAACCATTTCTGTTCCTTCATTACATATAGAAGCATATGTACATACTCTCATTTTACTGTTACTTTTACTGAGTTTACTCCTGAATGTTAACTAGCTGCTGTGTTAAGTATATCATACAAGCATACTTAAGCTCCAATCAGGTCATTGTTCGTTGTTTAGCCATACATGTTTACCTTTTAGCCACACAGGTTTATTGTTTAACCATACATGTTTACTGTTTAGCCACACAGGTTTACTGTTTAGCCATTCATATTTATGTTTAGCCATTTAATGTTTACTGTTTAGTCATACACACATGTAGCATACCTTTACTACTCTCATGTGCTGCAATACCACATCATTGTCTCCTGAGCTTTTGGCTTTAAGTGCGGCTGCCTTATATTGCTCACACCTAAGCCGCAGAAACTCTTTGTCTTGGATTTGTTCACTGTCTATGTGCAAGAACATAGGCAAAACAAAAACAAAAAAAAAAAAGAAACAAAAACAAAACTTAACATAAATGCTAAGAAAATAAGAATTTCTTTTGCATTATTAACAGCAATATCAGTGCAAGTTAACACAAAATATTACCAAACTCTTTCAGTGAAGGGTTTAAAGAGTTCTTTTTTTAAGTGTTTTTATTTTTACCTAATAAATCTTATTTGGTTTTTATATCAATAAACAGTAAGCTCTACACTCACTGGAATGAAAGAATAAAAATATGGAACAAAATCACACTTTGAAGTTATCTCCCCTATAATTGTCTCCTACCCACCACCCAAACACAACCCCCCATCCAACTTCTTTCATATTAAGTTTTTAAAATATTTTAATATATCACAGAGATTTTGTCAATGTTTTTAACCCAACACTTCTATCTTCACAAATCTAAATGAAAAGACAGAAGAAATGTAACTGAAGAAAATGATAATGACAAATATGGAAAAGTGGTATTAAATCTAATGGATATCTCATACAAGCAACAACAATGAAGAGGTGAATATTAATAAATGTAAATGATTTTTACTTATAGAAGTAAGGTCATTAAAAATTACATTAAAAAATTAAAGCCACTAGATCTAAAGAAGAGAATAACTGCAAAATATAAAAACAAGCAGTAACTAAAATTTTAAGTAATGTAAAGTAATGTAATATTAGTGGGTTCAAACTTGTGCGGCCATCAAATTTAAGATATGGATCAAAAGATAGTCTGCAAAAATGGGAAGACAGTTATGCCAAATATTTGCTGAATATAAGTTTGCACAATTACTTCCCTTCTATCATTCAATTCTCGTTAAAACAATTAATTAACATCAGTTTCATGTAGACAATTTTAAAAAATAGTTTAAAATTGCAATACATTGTACAAGTTAGACAAATTTTTATCTCCACTTTCTAATATTACTATATTCAACCAAGTATTACAAAAATACATATGCCAGCGTTTCATGTCCAGATCTGAGCAAGAAAATTTAGTTGAAAGTTTTATCCACTATCTTTGTAATTAAATTGTATTTATCTATATTGCTAAATAAATTGTTATTAAATATTCTTCTCTACATGAGTCTATTTTCTTTTTAATATTATATATTGGATCCTTAGTGGGTTGTAAAGCTAGATCATTGGGATCAGCAAGCAGAAGAATTGTTATTAAATGACAGTCTGATGGCACTTCTGATTAGTATTTGTATAAGAGAAATAATCTTGATATTAAGGACAACCGCACGTCTATGGAGAAATTCAAGAGTTCTCTTACATCTGACTTATTTGCAATACAGTTATATCACACACAAATTTTTCCCAATCATATTTCTCCCTGCTGCCATTGGAATATTATGTACATGCAATTAGGTAAGAGTTATGGCAATCAACAGACCAAACAGTGACACAAGCGAAATAGCTCTGCATACAAATCTATATTTCAGAATCAGATCCAGTCTCAAGTTTAAGGCATCATTATGACAAAGACAACACCATCAATAAGACAAAGGAGCAAATGTGATTTTAGAGAAAGGGGGAAACACCATTAAAGGGAGAAGATCCAGATCACCTAGGAAAGGATTAGTGGGAAGAAAAGAACAAAGGAAATAAAAAGTTAAAGTAGGGAACATAACAACAATATCTCCAGAAAGGAATAATCAAAGCAAAATGCAACATTAAGATTAAGTAAAGAGGAAATGAGTTCAACTTGCAACATATGCAAAATCAATAGTCTATATTGTTTTAATGTATAGAAAAGCTTGAAGTCATATTCCACTGGATGTTTCATAATAAAACTAAAGCTATTGAAAGTGTATGCTGCTGAAATTTTAAACTTTTCTAATGTATACCTGCAAAAGTGGTGACATATGAGAGAGTCACAGGGACCCTTAGAAGCAATCTATCATATTGAAAGTTTGATAAATAACAAGACAAGTTTTTTTCAACTTATCAGTAAAACATTGCTATTGAGTAAATTCCTGTGAATTCCAATCAAGAGCCAATACATTGGAAATGGTGGCTTGAGTTTGGTCTCGAGAATTCATGAAGATTATTTTGAATGTTCCTCGTGGAGTGTTGAGTACTACACATGAACATTCAAGAATATTCCTCCTGATGTGCTTGATAGTGTGTGTGAAATTCAGAATAATTCTCTATGGTGTGCTTTGTGAGCTCATCAAAGATTCTGGAACAGTTGTGTAACATACCTAGAATGGACACTTAGGCCATTGCCTGAATAAGATCAGTGACTTGTTGCAAGCCGCGTGATTGTGAACACATGCCGGGAACAGCTGCCATCTTTGTAAAGGTTAGGTGTACTGACTTTTATTATTTCTCTGAAACTCTACTCTCATTTCTATGATGATCCAAGAACCTGATTATATATTTATGTTAAATGACTGCTAATGTCTATGCTATGACAAACTGAATGATTGTCCAGCGTTAATCAAACACTGTTGTAAAGTAATGTAAATGTCAACGTTCTTTGATTATATTCATATGTTGTATATTTGATTGTTGATTTAATAAATTTATTGACCTTACACATATTTATAACCATTTGTTGGAGAGACATTAGGTGGATGGAGGCTTGCTAAATATAGATTAAAAGATATCCATCTTGTCTTCTCCTTTGGTAAGAAGTTTTCCACCTACAGAAATATTGTGTGATGGTAAATGTCTTTAATTTTGTGGAAGAGAGAAAACGTTTAAATTGCCTACATATCCTCCAAGTGAGAGAGACAAATGGTGTCTTCTGGAGAATTATTAATAACACAAATTAAGATTCTCATCACTTGTAATTAGTTATGGATGATTAATTAATTAATAATAATCATAACCGATAACTAAGGTGGTATTGGTGTCACACTACCCCTAAAAGCAGTTATTGGCTTGTGTCACAACACCAACAGATATGTAAATTAAATATATTTTTCTTGTGACATTCATAGTCAAATATTAAAGGAGCATGTTGAGTAGAAATGAAGGTGCTGAAATGCTTAAAGAATGGTGTCTATTATAACTCTGGTCAATGAGAGAATTAATATTGCTTCATATAAGGTACAGGTAGAATAGATATTTCTCTCTCCCTCTCTCTCTATATATATAGTCTAAATCAGCATGTGATTATATTGTCCATCAGAGAGATATTTGATTTTCTGTTTATTTTTTTATTTTTAACACTAAAATAACATCTGAGGTATGAATCCATGCCAAAATGTTTGACATACCTTAACTTTCATATGTATTTGTTTGTCTTTATTAGTTATAACGTTCCTCTTCACTTGTCTAGAAGATATCATTCATACCAACTGCCAAAGACACCCAGGAACTAAAAGCAAAGAAAGTTAAAGGACATATTTCTAAAGAAAGGAATTCAGAAACTACAAGGAGTTCAAGGATATATCTCTCAGAAGTAAAAAGGAATTAAGAGACAAAAATATTAAAGGACAAAACATTATATCTCAACGTTTCACACCAACCTGGAACACCAGCTTCATCCGCAAGACGTTCAATGTCAGCTAGGGAGTACGGAAATGTGGTCATGTCCAGTGGCTTGCCCATTTTATAGTCATGCAGCACTTGTGCCAGCATCTACAAACAAACAAATCATGTATACACCTAAACATTTATACCTGGGTCTGCATCTACAAACAAACAAATCATGTATACACCTAAACATTTATACCTGGGTCTGCATCTACAAACAAATCATATATACACCTAAACATTTATACCTGGGTCTGTATCTACAAACAAATCATGTATACACCTAAACATTTATACCTGGGTCTGCATCTACAAACAAACAAATCATATATACACCTAAACATTTATACCTGGGTCTGCATCTACAAACAAATCACTGACATCTGGGTCTACAGCTACAAAACAAGCAAGTCATATACAAGCAAGCAAGTCAGGACATTTATACCTGGGTCTGCATCTATCAACATCTCAATGACACTTGGACCTGCAACTAAAACAAGTCACTGATACTTGAGCCTGCAACTAAAACAAGTCACTGATACTTGGGCCTGCATCTACAACAAATCATTGACACCAGGGCCTGCGTCTACAACAAATCAATGACACCAGGGCCTGCATCTACAACAAATCAATGACACCAGAGCCTGCATCTATAAATAAATAACTGACATTGGGGCATGCATCTACAAACAAATCGTTGACACTGGGGCCTACTTCTACAAACAAATCATTGACACCTATTATTCAAAAGTTGCAAGCCTCTTATCTGGACTCTTTATGTATTGCTGTGAAACTGAACATAAATGATAGCAGTTGTTACCTTGACATTGTTCCGAAGCTGCGACTCCATCTGTGTGTTTCCTCGTTCAGCAGCTAGATTGGCTGCACGGGAACTGAGGACGGCCATCTTCTTCAACACTTTGACTGTTTTCTTGAACTCATCTGACTGCTTGCCTGGAACATCATAACAAGTCGTCAGAAAGATGTCATTGTGTTCATTAGAATCAGTATTACAACAGTCATTAGAATGTCACTGATGTATTCATTAGTATCATAACATGTTGTTAAAACGTCATCAATGTGTTCGTTAACATCATAACGGTCATTAGAATGCTTAGCATCAGCATCACAACACAATATACAAACAATATATCTACTAACAACTATTTCTCAAATAATATTATGCTTTTCAAACGATATTATATTCTTTAACCCATTCCCTGATGGAAGCACACTTTTCTGCACTGCACTGTAGATTGCATGAGCACGTTTTTTCTGCACTGCACTGTAGATTACATGAGCGCATTTTTCTGCACTGCACTGTTAATTACATAAGCATGTTTTTTCCATACTGCACTGTACATTACATAAGCGCATTTTCCGCAAAGCTCATTAACCTGTTCTTCATCCGCAAGCCCTCTTTGACTACAATGCTCACATGAATGGGGTGGACATTCATGACCAGAAGAGGATGAAGTACAACTGTGGGCGGAATTCCAAGATGCCTGGAAATATATTTTTTAGTTTCTAGTAAATTCTGCCATCACAAACGCTTTCAAACTTTATGACCAGACTTCTATTGCAGTCCACCAATGGTCTCATCCTGATTTTTTTGTGAACTTGCCTCTCATTGCTGGATTCAGTGCCAGAAAATGACCACATTCTAAAGTTGTGAGAGTGCTGTCCTGCGACGATGAAAATATGTGACGTCACATTAACATCAAGATGCCAAAGAGAAAACCGCTGCCAATATCATCTCAAGCAACAAGTCTGCAAGGATACAGTTTTTGGTTGTGCTCAGTGTAACATTAATTTATGCAAGGAATGTCATGCTCCATTCCACCAATAAACTGTAAAGTGTTAGTACACTAACAGATATAAATCCCATATACCCATCCTGAAAGTAAAAGTGTTTCATTTATTTTGTAAGCATTTGTTTGTTTTACAAGCAGTCATAATATTATAATAATTACACTTACAGTAGTCAAATGCAACAAGAAAATACAAATATATTTTTATTTATTTATAGCTTAGATCCAAATTAAGTGTAAATATATATTTCTGTTTTTATTTTCTTTTTTATACAGCCTTGCCCCTCTAGAGTGTGTTGTATTTGCATATATGTTGTTCTTGAATGAGCAAAGTTAATTAATTTCATCATCAAAGCAATGAATCCACAATTTGGGGGTGAGTACAAAATTTTCCAAATATATTTTATTTAGATTTTATTCCTGCTTATCAGTTTTTAGATTTTTTTAAAAATGTATCATTGGTTTTCTAACTATTTCATTGAAGCAGGATATTTTTAAAATAGATTTTTGAATGATAAAATCATTTTAGACATTTACTACTATTATAAATTGATTAGGACTCCTTTTGTGCCTGATGTGACAGTTCAAACATGAAAACCCATTTTTACTCTCATTTCATAAAACCACACAATCTGTAGTGTGTCAGATCTATGCAAGCTGGTCAATAGGAAGCTGCTTTATCAATAATGGTCATCAAGGAAAGAGTTAAAAAAAATTGAATGATGAATTCATGAAATCAAATAAATGAATTTGATCTAGTCAAATGACACAATGATATCTTGTTTAGAATTTAACTGATAAGAATGTGAGTCGAATGGTGCATGATTCTTAAATAATTTAAGATATAATTAGTGGCTAGTTTTCTGTGATTTATAAATAATTGCAGACATTCTGGTGAATAGTTTGCTGTGATCCTTAAATAAATTGACCAAACTCATGTATTTACTGGAAGTGCATTAATATAATATTTTTATCAACTGATTCCTTACGGAAATTGAATTCCATAGGAGGAGGGCTGGGCAGGTCCTTTTTATAGATAGGAACATTGGCCTGAGCTCGCATCAACAAGTATTGCATTTTCTGAAATATTTATAAAAAATGGAGTGAGTATACCACAAACCGTAAATATTGGTGTTTAAAAATATTTTATAGATAAATGCAGCACCTAAATGTATGGCAAAATAAATAATGTTTCAATATTTTTTCAACTCAGCACTTCTAATACAATAACCCTACCCAAGAAAATGTAATCAAAATAAATAATGTTTCAATACTGTTTTGACACAGCAATTCTAACACATCAATCCTATCCTAGGAAATGTAAGGCAAAATAAATAATGCCTTCAAAATAATACTTTTCATACATTGAAACCTACAAGAGAAGGTGAAAGAAAAATGTATTTTGTTTTGACACAATATACCTCAACACTAGCCATGAGAGCAGTGACAATTGTGTTGTTGCCTTGACCTTCAGCTTGTGCTGCTTTGATGGCCTGCTTATACAAAGCTATGCGCTCTGTAATCACAGACTTGGAATCAACCAGAAATTCTGCAAACCCCACAAAACAACAATTTTTTTTTAAAACAGCAAAAATTTAAAACAAAAGAAAAAAAAACATAACAAAAAAGCCATTCAAAATGAAACACCACAAAATCCAAAGAAAAAATTTCACAATATCAAAAGTAATTGTAACAAATCACAAAATAAATAGTAAATGTAACAATTCACAAACATGAAACTCAATAAAAAATGAAACAAAACACGTAATCAACAGTAAATGTAAAAAATTACAAATATTTTCATCAAATGAAACAAATCACAAATTAATATAAATTGAAATATATAACATAAAATCAATAGAAAACAAAACATGCAATATTAATAACAGAATATGAAAACAAAAAATCAACACAAAACAAACGTATATCAATATCACAAAAAGTGTAAAGAAATCCACCAAAAAAATCAATATATAAGATATAAGACAAGGATATACTTGTATTAAAAAATCCAAAGACAACAAAAACATCTGTAAGAAAACTTTAAAAAAGCTTTGTGTAGAGATCACAAATTGTGATGGAGATTATGCTAATTTTCAAGTGGGTACCCGTTCAAAATCTGGACGGGTACCTGGGCAAGCTTTTTAGAAAAAATTGACAGCCCTACTAATAGTAAAATAACTGCAAATGACTTAGTTTTTAACAAAAATCCAACAATTATTTCAATTCTGAAACACTGATGCTTGAAATCAACCATCCAGCCTCAATCAATATACTTATTCAAACATCACTCAATGCATTTATTCAAAAATCACTCAATGCATTTATTCAAAAATCACTCAATGCATTTATTCAAAAATCACTCAATGCATTTATTCAAAAATATCAATCAATAAATTACCATCATCAGATGGCAAAGTGACTGGAGGAGGAACTTCCGATGCAAATACAGGGTATCCGGCTGCTGCCTTGTTGTTTAGCTTCTGCAGAGTCTGTAAAGCCATAAATAAATAAACTAGTCCTTTTGTATTATTAGCTTCTGAATTGTCTGTAAAGACATAAATAAATGATTTATTCTTTAGAAACTAAAGAATCTGTAAAATCATAAATAAATAAACTAGTCCTTTTGTATTATTAGCTTCTGAAGAGCCTATAAAGCCATAAATAAATAAACTAGTCCTGTTTTATTGTTTGGAATCTAAAGAATCTGTAAAATCATAAATAAATAAACCAATCTTGTTTTATTGTTTAGAATCTAAAGAGCATGCGCAAGTTGTAGATAAATAAACCAATCCTGTTTTATTGTTCACTATCTAAAGTGTGTAAAGCATACATAAATAAACCAATCCTGTTTTATTGTTCAGTATCTAAAGTATGTAAAGCATACATAAATAAACCAATCTTGTTTTACTGTTTAGATCGAAAGAGTCTGAAAAATGTTTGTAAAATAGTGAATAATGAAGATGCTGATATTACATGTTTCTGAGCAGTTTAACTTCAATTTTAACAATTTTATTGCATATTTTTCTAATATGATTGAAAGAAATTTCTTGGAACAAAAAAGCAAGTAACTTAAATAGGGAAATCAGGCATGCCTGATTACAGCCAATAAAAAATTAAATATATAACAGATCTGGCATGCCTGATGAAAGCAAATAATTTAAATAGAGAATCAGACAATGCCTGATGATAGTGTGATGGAGTAAATTTACTCGAACGTGGTTTCATGGAAATAATGAGGTCAAGTAATGTTTTTCACTGTATTTGTTATAGATATATTTGATTGTTGATTTAATAAATTTATTGTTAAATCATTGACCTTCTTAAACATATTGATAACCATAACTTGGAAAGACAATGGGTGGATGGGGGCTCACTAAATATAGATTAAAAGATGGATATGTCTTTTCCTTTAGTAAGAAGTTTTCCGCCTATGGAAATATGGTGCGATAAAATAATAAATGTTTCTTTAATGTTGTGGAAAAGAGAAAACGTTTATAGCACCAGTTTATATCCACCAAGTGAGAGAGATGAACTGTGTCTTTTGGAGAATTATTAATAAATAATAATAATCATAACCATTAACTAGGTGGCATTCGCATCACACTTAGCAAATAACAATTTATATATATTAGTTATTACAGTCCATTGTTTTTCTACAAACTGATTATGATCTAGATTTTCACAATCATAATTAATAAACAAATTTGAATCTGAATTTGAATGATCTTGACCCCAAATAAAAATTGTAAGACTCAGTCTTGCACAAACATGTCCTGTACAAAAATAAAGATTATTTACATTTGAGGAAAGTTTTAATAAATGGGAAACACACCTGCAGACCACGTTGTAATGTGTGTATTTGCTGAATTCGATTAACTCCAGTTTCAATGTCTGCAAAGTAAAGTGCTTTATGGTAATCATTTTGGAGTTTAGACAATGCTCCCAGAGGATTTTCCATTGGCCTGTCTAAAAAGATTGAAACAAATAAACTTATACCAATTACATGAATGGATATAATGAAAGTGACATTTCAAGCATAAGTCATATAATTTACACTCTATAAAATTAAATGTGAAATGAATTAATAATAAAAATAGGGGAGGGCATGCATAAAGTTATACGCTTAGTGAAAGTTCTTTATTCATCTAATTTTATAGTAATAATTAAACTTAAAGGTAACTTTATAAAGTGCTTAATCTTATAAAAACTGTCAGTGCTTTATGCAGATTACATATAAAATACACAAGGTCTTTATATTAACTGCTTCAACACATAATAAACTAATGATAATATAACAAAATAAAATAATGCAACAAATCTACATGCAAATGATAATAGAGATAGGCCCTCTATATGACATTTCATTATAAGCTGTTCCACACTAACACCCTTTTAAAATAATAATGAAAAGGTGGGTGTTTTATTAGAATATAAAAAGAAAATTTGAAAGTGCAAGCATAAGTGCAGCACAATAAGTACGTTTCTAGGCAGTGCTAGTGTTGGCATCAGTTGCTTTCTCCTTGTCCACAGTGTGAGCTGTCTTAAATTTTAAAAACTTCCTGTGTTTATTAGTGTGCAGGCAGTGGCGGATTACTACTTACTCCAAAGTTGGCTCTATAGAGCCAAAGTACTAAGTTAAATTTTTATTTTACTTATATTTTAATCTGTAAATATTATTTTTATCTTATAATTATATAATAACCACAAATATTTAATATGAAAAGCTCTTATATTAACTCTTATGGTTCACTTTTCATAGTGAAGGTACCTATCATTTAAATGCATTATGATTTTTTCTTTGTGACTTATGCCACTTTGGCTAATGATCCTGAGGAGGTGGAACAAACCCCAGCATAAACTGGGGCCTAAGAACCTAGAAAATAAGTGATTTACTAAAAAGGATGGTAAATAAAATAAATTTACAAATGTACAGCTTGAACAAACAATGACACGAAAGGGACATTCTCATTTATTGATGAATAAAATCTTCAAAGTAATACTGAAAATAAATAAATAAATATTAGTCTTTTGTATCTCAGCATAAAGTCAACAAATTACAGACTAATGGACCCTGGTAAGTAAATGAACACCAATTGTGAGACTTATATTTTAGTTTCAGAATGTTGAAAATTGTGTCTGATGATTAGTGCAAGTTTGTAAACATCAGAAGATGGACCAGAGGAACCATACAGTGAAGTAAAACATTAACAATGAGAAGAAATTAGTTTATAAACTGCTATAAACAGATATAAGTAAAATGACATGAACAGTTCTTGGATCTCTAAGCAGTCTTTGAAAAATGTAAGAAGTAGTTTGCGATATTATCTTCATTATTTTATATTTACAAATGTATTAATTTCATTGTAACCTATTAAAAGGGAAACAAAATAAAATTAATTTTCCTAAAACTGAATATTTCTGAATATAACAAATAAATATGAAAAAAATAGCATATGAACACTTCCAGTAAATGAATTATTTAAAAAGCACAAGGTGTTTTTGGCTGATGTGTCAATTTTTAGTAAAAGATTTATAGTTTTGGATCCAGTTTATGTGAAAACTAAGCATTACACAAAATATGCCTTTTAAAAAAATATTATTTCTTCACAAAATTGACTGTTACAGATAAAAGGAATATTGAATGTTGCTGTGTTATCCACCTCCAAGAAAACCTTTATACAGTATGTTGGATTATTTATAACAAAGAAAATTAAGGAAAATGGCTATATATGTGCATATCACAAAAAGAGGTGCCATTTTTCAGTTCAAAATGAATTCAAATGACAAATAATTACAAAATAAATAAACACATATTCATGCAACTGTCTCAAGTATCTCTCAAATCAATTCTGAATGTAAAACATATATTTGAATGCCTTATTTTTAAGAAAACAGATTTCAAATGGACCCACTCTTCATGGTACACTTACCCAAAGAATGAGCCTTATGGGACTGGAAGTGTTTAAAAGAAAACAGAACAGTTAAAGGGTTAAAAAAAACACAAAAGAGGAAGCACAAAGAACATATAGAAGTTTAGAACCGATTTTTACAAGTAAAATATTTAAATCCAATGCTGATGAAAAGCTGTCCATAAAGCATAGCAAGCTCATAACACAAACAAAAACAGCTGATGATAAAGAATCACTGCAATTTTCAAGTGTAATAATTAATATTATTACTATACTATAATTATTAGTGCTACTGTTGTTACTAGTACTGTTGTAACCTGTTCTGACATAATTGTTATTGGCACTGTTATAACCTGCACTGACATAATTATTATTGGCACTGTTATAACCTGTACTGGCATGAAATGGAATGGGTGGTGGAACTCTGTCAGCAGTGACAACTTTACCCAGGTTGACCTGCTCCATCAGATCCATTAGAATCTGCAACAATCCATAACAACAGATAATGTTGAAAGACAATTACCAGTGACAATATGTAACATTTAAAGGACAACAATCCATAACAACAGGTAATGTTTGAAAGACAATTACCAGTGACAATATGTAACATTTAAAGGTCAACAAACAATAACGTGTAAATTTTATAAGAAAAAAGTCATTAACATGTAACATATGAAGAATAACAGCCAATAACATGTAATTCTTGTCAGAAAACAGTCAAAAACATGTAACCTCTGAAGGAGAGCCAATAACATGTACATGTGAGAGACAAAAGCCAATGAGTGAATGACATGTAACTTTGTAAGAAAACAGTAAACCTAAGTAGTTTTTGTAAGACAAGAGCCGAGAACATGTAACTTTAAGTAAGACAAAAGTCAATGGCCAATATATAACTTCTGAAAGATATCATCCAATATTTTAAAGATAACATCCAATATAAGACGTTCAAATGTGTAACTTTTGTAAACCAGTCAATGTAACTCTGAAAGCAGCAACCAGTAACATGTAACTTTTGTAAGACAAAAGCATTAAAATGTGCTTTATTGTAAGAAAGCCACTGCACATACATTAGGACAACAGCCATTAAGATATTCAGTACTGGCCTTTGGATAAAAACTTAGTGCCCCCAATATAAGAAATTTAACAAACATTTTATTCTTATCAGACACTCTGTATTTTTTTTTTACACAATCGCATGCTGAAACTAACCATGATGTCACTCATTAAGAAACTTTCTTGATTTTCTGGCAAATTTTACTGACACTGAAGTCCTGTGGTTTATGTTAGTGCTCTACTATATCTTTGATTCAAATCAAACATGCGAGGACATTACTTTTATAGCGTTCCATTGGACAAATTCATGGATCAGATGAGAGAATCCTAAAGTCTTGCAACTGGATAGCCAACTCAAGGGAAATAATAGCAAGAGCTGTCATCCAGCATAGTGGAGTATAATTATAAAGAAGTAACATTCAAAGTTCTTTAACATACATTTGAGATACAAAATCAAGAAAGAGAGAGAGAAAAATTACAAAAAATATGACTATTAAAAAACAATGACCCAACTATAAAATTCTTTTCACCTGAATACATTTTTGTAGTGATTCCTGGCGTGGAAAATCATGAGTAGTTGTGGCATAGTCTATTGCCTGCAGGTAGGAACTGACCCTATCTTCCAGCATCCTACTTGATACAGGTGACTGCAACAGATTTGTAAATCATACAGCATTGTACAGGCAATTATAACAGTTTTAGGTTTATTTTATTATTCATCCAAAGCTTGAAGATAAATTTCCTACCATATATCTAGGATACCAAGTGTATGTTAATGTTTAATGTGAAGACATGTTTGCCAACCAGCAACCAAACATGCACTGATCTGAGATATGTGTTAATTTTCATTTTTGCCTCCATCCAGAATCAAAGTGGCAAAGTGGTATGTAACTGTCAATAATTTAAGAAAGTTATATATCTTTATGCACTACTCTGATAAATTGTCATTTACATTTGCTGGGTTAGAACAAGAATAAGACCATAAAAATGCACAATCCCCTAATAGTCATATTCCATCAAAACCTGATAATCACATCTTTAACTTTAACTACAATGTACTGCTAATTTTAAAAACTTTTGACAATGAAAAAAAAATTATGAATGATATCAATAAAAATAAATAAAATAATGGTTGAGAGATAACATGATACATACAACTACAAGTGCATACTTTAATTGATAATTGATGTGTTAAATTAATTTAATTGCAGTTTACTTGTAAAGCTTGTATTGCCATGTGAATGCAAAACAACTACCAAATATATTTTAATATGCCACTTATTGGCAATAGAGAAACTCTTTATCTATCTTGGCTTTCTATCATTTTTGTTTTATTTACAGAGAACTAGCACATTATTATTATTGTATATTGCCATGACATGTATACTTGAATGGGTATTTTATTGTACAGTGTTTCTTAATAATCTAAGTGCAGATTATTCTGTCTGTGGATTATCTATCCATGCATCATTGCATGATTCTCTCTTAAAAGTTTAAGTTTAATATACCTAGTATCTGATTCATAAAATTATGTACTCTAAATTCAGATTATCCATGCATTCTTTCCCTTCCTGGAAAATCGAGAGTACACTCTATGTTGTAAAAATCTAACACAGACAACCAATTATCTCATTTCTTTAACACCACTAATTTTAAAATGGAGCTACCGTGTCAAAGATTCTTGTTAAACAAGAATTTCCCTAAACGTGTGACAAGAATCCAATGAAAGTACGACAAAAATCGAATAAAGAAAAGTTTCTTTCATTAATCAATAAAAATAGCTTTTAACTAATCATTTGATAAATAAAAGTAAACTTTTACAAAGGCTCAGTTTTCCGAACCATGCAGCAGTAAATACACTGAGATGGGATTTGTTTGCTTCAGCCGAACTGAACTGCAGGCTAAATCAGTAAATGCAACTGGAAGATATTTTTATGTCGACAGTTCAAGATTCTAAGTGTATACCAGCGATTGGACTGGGACCTAACAACACCCTTATACTATCTACAGACACTCATTTATTACTTTAAGTGTGTGTGGTTCATAATTAAGTATTGGTACACACATTTATACATCTACTTCAAGTTCATAATTATATACTAGTATAGCGAGAAGGGGGGCGTGGTTGGTTGGTAAGATTTCACTTCTTTATAACACAAATTTAAGTAAAATGCAGTAAATACAAACTGTTGATGTGTTTGGCAATATACGAATTACCTCTCGACAGAGACGAACAGGACTATTTAACGGTGTCTTTGGACAACAGGTGGTTGTTGACAAAAGAGGAAAATATTTTTCGTCGACTTATCTTTAATATAAGAAATGTTTCTGCTAATAGTTTTTTTTCCGAAGAAGGCAGCACAAATGCTAACTGGTTTGATGACCTACCTTGTCTATCGACCTAGTATTATCCATTGTTTTCCAAATTCTTGTCAGTTGGTTAAGAACGGCAATCACTTTCTGTTCCAAGGCGCGATCGTGGGACTTTTCTAAGGCCCCTTAACTCAACTACTGCGTTCAGCGACATTACGTGCAGCACGCGGAGAAACACTTGATTTATACACGCCGAAAACAGGGAGAAAAAAGCAGAGTGCGTCAACGCCGCTGAACGTTGGAAAAAAAAAACTCTGACAAGTAGGTCAGAGAACTTGTGCGTAATTTTCCGCGTCTCCTCCTAATTCGTTATCACGCGCTAATTATAGTTATGGTAAACAACCGACCACATATTATAATTTTAAAAAATATTAACGAACTAAAAACTGATTTGAAATACTTTTCACATCTTTGAGATGTCACTACTCATTTAATTTTCATTTTATTATTCTACTTTTCCGCTAAACCCGGAGACAGCTGTTGGGCGTTATCTGGTTGAAATAGGCATAACGTTTGTGTGGAACCTGATGGGACAAGTTAGTTGACTGACCCGCCCAGAAGATAGAATATCTCATAATAAACATTGTTAACTAAATTAGTCGCTAATGTCTGAGGTCTGGGGAATACATTTAAGTCTTTTTCAGTCTATTTGTAGATTCGCATAAAGTCCTGCGTGGGCTTTCTTTAACAACGAACTTATATGTTTTGTATAATTAATATACTTTGTTTATAATCATATTTTGTTAATTAAAACTGTGTAAATAAAAATAAGTAATTATCTCCACTGGAAAATTCTAGCTAGCAATCAACTAATATGGGTGCTTGGAGATACATGTAGCAGATACTCGGGTAGGCCCAAGCAGATATATTTGACTGAAAAGTGTCTGAAAGAGCCTGTCATTTAGACAACTTCAGAGACCACAAGCCACACAACCCTTTTGAGATGGGAAACAATGCCAAGTTCAAGTTACTGACTATATAAAATGTATCTATACCAGCCTTTCCCAATCTTTTACACTGGAGGAATCCTTGAAATAATTTTCAGGTCTCAGAGAACCCATGCATAAAAATTGCTATATTTACAATATTTATTTTTTCCCAATCAAGATCTCTTGGGAAACCCTTAGCGACTTCTTGCAGAACCCTGCTCTATACAGAAAGGTTTAGTACTGTATGAAGAATACAATCTTTTGGTTACATTGTTACAAACTGGATTGTGTTGTTATAATTGTAGGTCACATATTTAGACTTACCATCCAACACATCACAAGATAAATTGCACTATATTAATAAATGTATATTGTCAGCAACTGTAGAAAATATTTAGAAGTTTGCAATTTAAAAAAATAATTCTTCGTTTTCAGGTTGAGTTTTCTGGTATACTTCCAATTTACATGACTATAGACAGTAACAAATAATGGGTTCAAGAAATATTTTATATAAAAATATTAAGAACAAAAAACTGTTTAAGTTTATATTTCTGTGTAGGAATGAATACAGTTTGTGTTTTTTAGAATGCATAAAGTTCATGTTTATGTAGGAATATATGAAGTTCATGTTTGTCTAATGTTTGTATAAGAATACACAAAAGTTTGTGTTTATCTGACTGATGTTTATATAGGAATACATTAAGTTAGTGTGTGTATAATGTCAGTAAAGGAGTGCATAATATTCGTGTTTGTCTAATGCTGTTTGCATACTGTAGTTAGTCTCATGTTGTTATCTAATGTTGTTATTAGTGTACATCATACTTGGAATAAAATATAGCTTTGGTAGCTTAGACTAAATCTGCCAACCCAAACACTGAAGAAAAGAAATGATGAAAGAGTTGATCAAATAATTAGAAATTTGCAATCACTACCCCACCCCTGCCATTTTTATCTATCTGCTAGGATATTAGACATATTACAATGGTATATCAAAACAATGCTTTATTTATATATTAGTCATACATGTAATACATTGGTACATTAAAACAATGCTTTATTTATACATTAAACATATTACAATGGCAGATTAAACTAAAGTTTTATCTATATTAGACATATTACGGTGGTGGATTAATGCTATTATATTAGACATATTATAATGATGGATTAAACCAATGTTATTATATAGTGTGCTAAATTTGGCAGAATGATATATGAGTTTGATGTGAGGCTTTTATTATTATTTTGTAAAATATTTGCTGAGCTCCTATAAGTAACATTGACAATTGCTTATCTACTAACCCTAAGAGTACTACTAATGTACGTTTATTTACTAACCCTAGGGATATTAATAATGTTAAGTTTATTTACTACCATTAAGAGTATTATATATAATTTACTAAGCCAAGGAGTATATTGTTAATTAATAATTAATCAATGTCCTAGGAGTATTAATAATGTATGTTTGTTACTAACACTAGGAGTATTAATAAAGTATGTTTATATGCTAACTCTAAGAGCATTATTAATGTTTATTTACTAATACTATGAATTTAATAAAGTATGTTTATATATTAACCCAAAGAGCGTTAATGATGTATGCTTATTTATTAATGTATTCAGTCTCTATGAATAATTGGAATTGCAAATAATTATCTAGCCTTTAGTTACTGTATATGCAACAGAGTCTGTGATAGTTGGTAGAAAGTAGGTCACTGTGATTTAAGATCATTGCATTTCACACATAAATAGTATTAAGAATGAAATGTTTTGTTCATTGGATTTTTCATCAGCACCTTTACTTATAAGATCCTGACCTCAGCCAGGAATGTCTAGTACTCAGATTCTTTTAGATATGTTCTTATTAAATATACTGTGGTGAGACAATAAAACATGCAGAAAGTACATAAATAGACAAAAAATGCTAAAATTGTGGAAGTGGTAATCTTCACTATGGGGGGAGGGGGGGGAGAGAGATCATATCACCCTTCACCTACTTGTCGCTTTTTAACAATACAGACATTAATTGCAGAGATGACAAATTCTAGTAATTGTTTTTAAAAACAGAAGTGCTTGACCATCATCTCAAACACTTAGTGTTAATTAATTATTTCTGAGATGATGAATTCTGATCATTGTTCTTAAAAACAGAAGTGCATTACACTTGTCCCAAACACTTAGCGTTGACTGATTAATTCTCAGAGATGATAAATTCTGATCATTCTTAAAACAGAATTGTCCTAAGCAGTTAAAAGCATTATAATTAATTGTGTGTTATTTAGCCTGTTCTTCCCAGTTATTATTGTTGTTTTGTATTTTTTTTAAAAACATTAATAATAATAAAACTTGATTTATTTTAAAGAAATGACATTTTTAATAAAACATTTTATTTGATTTAATCTTCTTCTTGCCATTAAAATCCTTTATTATATAATATAACAAAAACTGGGACATAAACATCAACATTAATACATTCTTTGATAAATTCATTTACCTCCCAGCAGCACACATCTTCCGTGTAAAAACATTAATAAAATATCAGCAGGGAAAACAGAAACACTTTTTAAAAAAATGTTCATTACTTTTATTTATTAGAAATCGTGAAAATGAAGAACAGTGAAAACAAGCAAATGATGATTTGTATTTCTGTTATAATTACAAAATCATACAAGCGTTCAATTGGCGGTAGAGAAATAAACACCTTTTTTTCTCTCCTTTCTTTGCCCAAGAGACAACAGGACTCTCTGTCAGGATACAATAGGACTCTCTGTCAGGATACAATAGTGTGTTAGGTAGAAGTGTGACACCTTTATAACTGGTAAAGGGGAGACAAGCAATAAACAATAATCTCTTACAGAGACAACATTAATGATTTTATTTAGCCAACTAAGAATCAGAAAACAACCCCTCCCAACCCATTTTTCATAAGCTTTTTCTTTTATAAATGATCAATGCTTGAAGTGCAGGGATGTCTACACATTACTTTTAAAAATCACATTTCAATTTACATACCGCCAAAACTTATGCATACTTTTTTTGTTATCTATCAAGTAAAATGTTCACTTATTTTGGACAATGCACTAAGCCATCTTCTTTACAGTTAACATCAAAACAAAACAAGCACAATAAAATCCACTGTCATTATTTCAAGCAAGCATTTACTGAATGAGATCACATACTCACAATTCAATACAGCATACCTAAATTAAATTTAGAATTAAAAGTCCATGACTAAGTCAACCAGAGACATTATTAAATCTAAACCTTCGTTATTACAACAATCAGAGCAATATATGAAACAATTTCCACCAATTTAAAATATGTAACAGTCCTGTGAGGCAGTGCCAGGGGCTGTAACTTTTGTGTGCATGTAAATGTATAGACATCTGATCATCTCACTCTTCAAAAACATAAGCCACAAAAGTAGAAACTAATATTCTCACACTTAAAAAACAAATTAAAGAACATAAGAACTTCCACACACACAGAAAAAATTATATATATATATATATGTATTCATTTTCAGTCTTAATGGTAAAAAAAAAAAGATATCAATTTGGTTCAAATCAGTGCAATAAATAGGGTACTAAAAAATAAGTCCTTTCATGTTAAAAATAAAAAAAGAATGAAAAATAAACAATACCAAATATAACCCATAACAACAATTAATTTTGACACATTTTTTTTTTTAATATTATCCATTTAAAGTAGGACACAGAAAGAAAAATATCACATGTCAAGGTAAATTTGACCCAATCTTACTTATACATAGCAGAGTATATATACAGTATTAATAATTCAACACTGACAGACACACAATCAATCATTCACAAAAATATGCACAACCTTGAAATATAAGCAATTATGGTATGCTGCTTAATGTACACATAATCATGGTTCTTGACCAAAAAGCAAACAATTATATTACTTCCTCAAGAACTTAAAATCATGATATGTGCCAAACAATAACAATATATTATACTTGGCCTAAAGAACTTAAAATAAAATCATGGCTCGTGACCAAAGAACAATCGTGGAGCATTATTTGACTAAAAAAATTAAAATCATGGTTCATGACCAAAGAACAATTACAGTATATTACTCTGACTTAAAGAACTTAAACAAAATCATGGCTCATGACCAACGAACAATTGTTGAGCATTTCTTGACTAAAGAACTTAGAGTAAATATAAACATGGTACTTGACTAAAGATTAAACAATTATATATATTATTCAACCAAACTCTACTTGTCTTGTTGGTGGCATTTTTGTAATATACTTTTTAAAAAAATCCAATCATTAGGGGCTGTTTTAAAACCATAAAATAAATGGTATGAATCAAAAACATTCTTCAATGCAGATAGAAAGAAAGGAGTAGCTCAAATCAGTACCATGCACAAAAACAAATTATTTACATCATATTAAAACAACATGACTGCTAAGCATAAAAAAAAAAAAATTAAAGATTTTATATATATATATGATGCTGTCTGGGAAAACCCAGCTAACGTGAAAAAAATTTAAAAATGGTTTTTTTTATAATTTATTAAAGTTCAGAATCTCATGTTTATTTTTAAAAAAAAAATTTAATTTATATCAGAGAGTTTTTTCACTATACATTTTTTTTAATTACATACCTCTCTGGACTATCAAAGGGGAGTAAATGACTACAAATGACTGTAGCGCTAAAGTGAAAAAAATTCAAAAGTGGGTTTTTATAATTTGTTAAAGTTCAGAATCTCGTGTTTATTTTAAAAATAAAACATTTTAATTTATGTCAGATAGTTTTTTTCACTATACATTTTTTTTAAGTACATGCCTCCCTGGACTATCAAAGGGGAGTAAACGACTACAAATGGCTGTAGCTCAAAATCAATTTTAGTGACTGTAGCTGGGTTTCCCCAGACAGCATCATACATTATATATATACACATACAAAAACAACTAGTTTCAGCTATGTAGTCATCATCAAGGCAATACAGTTACAAATAATGACAGATGAACAAAGAAATGTCTACACCTCTTGGTGTGTTTGAACACTTCAGAACAAAGACCATTTCTTTCATTTGTTCATACAACAAACTTGTAAATTTAATTTCACTTATCAATGATATTAATAACTATACTGTTCTGGAGAAGCTATTTAGCAGAATGAGAATTCTTATAACTGTTTTAGTATTGTATACTTTTAAAATGTTTTGTATTTTCATGCTGAAAGGGCTTCAGTGCGTAAAAGAACTCTAAAAGTATATAATACTGTAAACAAACTATAGTAGCTCACATACTTTATCAAGAGGTTCAACAAAAAGACAATGCACAAAATAAACTATAGTAGACACCATACTTTATAAAGAGGTTCAACAAAAAGACAATGCACAAAACAAAACTCAGTACATCCTACTTTATAAAGCAGTTCAGCAAGAAGACCATGTACAAAATAAACTCTTGACATTGCATTTTTAAACCCAAATAGTAATACTAACTGGCATTTACACCATTCATCTATAATAACAGCCCCTTCCCATTATATCTATGCTTTACCTTTAACAGCATGTAATATTAATTAAGAAAGTAAAATGCACCAATCTTCCACTATATAATACATATAGATCATTAGAGTGACATATCAAGGTCTGGCCACAGTTCCCACCAAATCTGGAAATTTTGTCTTGATTGCTGTAAGCTGTAATATAGAATACACATCTTTATCATGATCTGTATACTGAACATACATCTTTATCATGATCTAAATACTGAACATACATCTTTATCATTATCTGTATACTGAACATACATCTTTATCATGATCTATATACTGAACATATATCTTTATCATTATCCATATTATGAACACGTCTTATAAATGACTGCAAATCTTTATTTTCATCTTTATACCAGAACAGATTTTTATTGCTATATTAAAAAGTCTAAATCTTTGTTATCTATCTTCAAAGTAGTATACTGTTGTTTTTTGAAACATAAATATGTTTTAAAATTTTTAAATAAAACATACATGTTTATAATGACACTTATATGATTAATGTTTTTAAAACTTAGGGTCATTAGTGATCTTAAAATCTGAGTATTGTTAATGGTTTTAAATATCCAGGTATAATTACTGATTTTAATATTTTGATCACTGCTGGCCTGCCTGAGGTGTTATTACTAGTATCACTACTGAGATATTACTACTCAAACAGTTTGGTAGTACATGTATTGCTATCTTAATTCCTGGGTATTATTAATGATCTTAATATTTATATATTGTTACTGGCCTTACTGCCTGGGGTTTTATTACTAGTCATAATAGTTTGATATCATTAGTGACATTAATACCCAGATACTATTACTAGTTTCAAAATGTGCATATTATTATTAATATGATTATTATTATTATTATTATGCCTTTTTTATGACTTTTGTTGACTGTGGGTTGTGAACCAAAGTCTCAGAAGCTTACCAAGATTCTGGGAGGACCAAGTTTTTTCAGAAGATGTGGACACTTCTGAGGAGCACTGCTTTTAGTAGTGAGTTGAGTTGGTGGTTACCTGGTAGTTTATTCAGATAGCCTTCCAACTCAAATGTTATGGTCTCCAAGGTTCCTGTCACTACAGGTATCAGTTCTGATTTTACATTCCACAGTCTCTGTATTTCTAATCTGAGATTCCAGTATTTTGCTATTACTTCTCTTGAATTTGTTTTTAATAATAAGGATAAGTTTCTATCACTAGAAACAGCAACATCAATGACTGTTAGATTTACTGAGAACTACAATCTGTTCTTATCCGAGAGTATTTTGACTACATCTGTCTCGATGATAGCTTCTGGTTGGTGCATCCATGCTCTTTCTGGAGATTTTACCTCATAGTTCTCACACAGGTATCTAAGTATTATTTTTGCCACTTCATTGTTTCTTCTGGTGTAATCTGTTCTAGCCAGAAAATGATATGTTCTTTGCTTCATTCATGTTTTCACAGAATCTGCATTTGGAATCATTTGAGATTTTAATGATTTTTGTTTTGAGTGATATTGTGTTTAGTGCTTGATTTTGTGCAGCTGAGTGCTTCTGTTTCTGCTTTCAAACCTGCCTCTTTCAACCATCTGTATGTTGATTGCTTTGTTGATGTTTCATTAGCTTGTTGCACATACTGGCCATAGAGAAGATTTTGGCTCCAAGTATTTGCTAAGGCCTGTTTTCTTGTTTTCTTGTATGTTTCTTTTGTCTGTTTGTGGTGGTGGGTAAAATCCATTCATCTTTACTGCTGTATCAGTGGCTCATATTCTTCTTCAATGACATCTTTGATTTTCTTGAGACCTCTGCCTCCAATTTTCAGAGATACACTGAGCCTGTCTAAATTTGTTTTTGTGTACTGTGAGTAGTGTTCTTGTTTTTTCGTCAAAATCATTTATTTCATTTATTGTCTGATCTATGATACGACCAATGTAGCTGATTATTGCACATGCGTTATGGGTTTGTATTTTGTTAGCCCCATTTAGCTTTAACTTGAGGACTTGTCTAATGTATTTTTCATTCTTTTAACTTTGAACTTTATATCCCTGTTCCATTTGAAACACTATTGATTTTTCAAATTGTAGGTCTTCTGTTGTTTTGGTCCATCCTTTCTGGATGATATTTCTTCTATATTTTTCAAGGCCAAACTTCATGTTGATATCCTCACTGCAGTACTGATCAGCGAAGTGATGTCACATTCATTTTTGCTGTATAGCTTTAGATCATCAATGTAGAATAAATGGCTGACAACCTTTCAATGATTTCATTTTGTACCCTAATCGTGTTCTCTGGATTGCTTGACTGAGAGGATGTAAGGCAATGGAATTGTTACTAGTAATATACTGATATAATAATATTACACATCTTAATACCTGAAAAATCATTACTAATGTTCATAAATTTATATGTCTTAATGCTTGCAAATCATTACAAGTCTTAATAACAATGCACATCTTAATACCTCAGTATCCTCACAAGTCTTAATACTCAGGAACCACTGCTAGGGGGTGACCACATAGTCTCACCTCTGATGCCCCACTTCATGATTATGATAATGGAGCATATTAACTTACAACCCATTCCCTTTATGGAATTTTCAAATTGCTTAGAGACTTTAAGACAATATTATTATTTATTTACCTGAGTATAATTTTTCTGGTTGTAATAATTGTAATAATTACTGGTCTTAAAGCTTATACAGTGTGTTGCTAAGATTAAATGTAAAACCAGTATAGTTTGTTGCTAAGATTAAATGTAAAACCAGTATAGTTTGTTGCTAAGATTAAATGTAAAACCTGTATAGTTTGTTGCTAAGATTAAATGTAAAACCAAAGTATAGTTTGTTGCTAAGATTAAATGTAAAACCAGTATAGTTTGTTGCTAAGATGTAAAACCAGTATAGTTTGTTACTAAGATTACAATGTAAAACCTGCATAATTTGTTACTAAGATTACAATGTAAAACCTGCATAGTTTGTTGCTAAGATTACAATGTAAAACCTGCATAGTTTGTTGCTAAGATTACAATGTAAAACCTGCATAGTTTGTTGCTAAGATTACAAGTGTATATTATGTTCCTGAGATTATAATAGTATAGACTAGGAATAATACTTATGTATTATTAATAATATAACTTAGTATTATATATTATTTAACTAGTCTTAATACTTCTGTTTCATTACTGATAATAATAACTTGGATATTGTTACTGGTTTTAATATGTGAGCATTATAAAATTAATGGTAATAATATATGGGTATCATATGCCATCCATTGCACTTTACTAGTCTTAATATGTGTGTATCATTATATTATATGTCATCCATTGTTCTGAGTCAATAACCACAGCCAATGATTCATTCAATATGTAAACTAGGATAAGATTTGTTCTACACATTAACTGGGACACCTCAAGATTATTCTACATGTAAATCTAATGTCCTATTTTGCTGAAGCCAAAGTATACCAATTTACTAGATGCAAATGACTGAATGTGTTTATCACAATGTGTTCCAATTACAAAGTTTTGGGGATTTCAGTAGTACTAACAGCTGATGTCATATTGTAGAAGTACCACTAACAGCTGATAAATGGGTTACAATTAACAACTGATAACTGGGTCATAATTTAGAAGTAGCACTAGCAGCTGATAATTATGTCATATTTTAGAAGTAGCATTACCAACTGATAATTATGTCATATTTTAGAAGTAGTACTAACAGTTGATAGCTGTCTAATATTTTAGTAGTACCACCAACTGATAATTATGTTATATTTTAGAAGTAGCATTACCAACTGATAATTATGTCAGAAGAAGCAACTGATAAATGTGTCATTTCTTTTTTTTGAGGCAGTAGATATAGCAAAATCTCTTACATAGATTTAATAGCGCATTTGTATCTAAGTACATGGAAAATAAAATGTAAAAAATCAGATTTATGACCTCTTTCTTTGCATGTTTGCTTTTATTCATCATCGTCTCGGCCTTCTGCACATCACCTATCCGAGTAAGTTGGTGAGCTTCTTCTTCAAAAGAAATGACTTCTTTTTCCACAACAGCAATGTAGGCTGCAACAACATAATTCCATGTATAAACATAATGCGACCATGTCTATTATACCAATGTAACTGTAACTGATGTAAGAGCAGCATCAAAATACTGCAAATCCCATTAGGAATTAAATATTGTAACTAGTAAGAGACCACAATATATATGAGAATATAACTGGATAGAATAGAGCTTGCTTGAGGCTGGAGTGGGTATTGATGTTACAGAGATAAATAGTGTAACCAATAAATGATCATAATATGCACAATATACTTGAGAACAGTGTAGAATAGTTTGCTTGAGGCTGGATGGGTACTGATATAAACAGAGAGGTTTTGTATTGTAATGAGTGGGTACTGATATAAACAGAGAGGTTTGATATTGTAATGAGTGGGTACTGATAGTGATATAAACAGAGAGGTTTGATATTGTAATAAGTGGGTACTGATATAAACAGAGAGGTTTGATATTGTAATAAGTGGGTACTGATATAAACAGAGAGGTTTGATATTGTAATGAGTAGGTACTGATATAAACAGAGAGGTTTTGTATTGTAATGAGTGGATACTGATATAAACAGAGAAGTTTGATATTGTAATGAGTGGGTACTGATAGTGATATAAACAGAGAGGTTTGATATTGTAATAAGTGGGTACTGATATAAACAGAGAGGTTTGGTATTGTAATAAGTGGGTACTGATATAAACAGAGAGGTTTGATATTGTAATGAGTGGGTACTGATATAAACAGAGAGGTCTGATATTGTAATGAGTGGGTACTGATATAAACAGAGGTTTGATATTGTAATGAGTGGGTACTGATATAAACAAGAGGTTTGATATTGTAATGAGTGGGTACTGATATAAACAGAGAGGTAAGATACTGTAACTAGTATCATAGAGCAAATATCCTGGTACAAAACAGAATTTGTAGTTGGACTGGGCAGTTGAACTTACTGTAAGCAGACATAAAAATGCTGTATATAGTAAGTGATCAAAACAGGCAACACCTTAAGCAGAGATACTGTAAATCTCTCTTTAGATATTAAATTCCATTAGCCTCAGTGCCAAATAGTGTGTTTATCTCCCTACAAGTAACTGCAATGGATAGGCAGTTGTAAAGGACAAGTAGCTATACAACCTGTAATTTAATGCTTGTAAAGGACACGTAACTGTAATGAACAGGTAGTTGTAAAAGACAAGTAGTTGTATTGTTCAGATAGCTGTAAAGGAAACATCGTTGTAATGGAAATGTAGCTGAACAGACATGCAGTTCTAATGAAGAGATAGGTGTTAAGGACAGACATGTTTTACTAGTGAGTGTAATCATTTTAAATATTAACCATCACCAATTCAGTTATAGTTCAATGTCATTAATCACTGTACTGTATTGATGAATACTATTTAGCAAAAATGTGGTCTTTTATTGTTTTTGTTTAACATGTCAATATTGCATTTTGAATGTTCATGCTGCATTAGTTTTAAAAAGTTGTTTTCTTCAAACATAGTTTTATATAATTATTTTGGTAATGTAAGAAACATCCTGTGCCATTTAAATTATAATAATAAGACTCTATGGCATTAAAGTTTGGAGTTGATAACTACATAAATATTCAAGAACAGACAACCTATCCAAGCTTCTTGTCCCCCTTCCCTCAACTGTTTTTGCTGCATTTCTAGCTTTTCATCCAGTAATGCCCTTTTGTGACGCAGAGTCTGCATCTGAATTGCACTTAAACTGTCCTTCAGGTATGAGATCTGCAGAGTTAAAAAAAATAACAAAATTAACACAAATTCTTTTAGCAATTCTTTTCAAAGAATAAGAACATAACACTTTTTACCATCTTTTTTTTAGAAGAAGTAATTTAAAAAAATCAATTTTATGTTCGGAAAAATACAAAAATATCTCTTATTAATTAAATTTGTCAGAGTACTGATGACACCATTAGTTTATATGAAAGTAATATCATCTCAGATGTTATCAATGTCTTTATTGGTACTGAAAATGATAAATCATTACCATTCATGCACAAAATGACTGCATAATCTCTAAGAAATAATGTGCACGTAAATGATACTGGGCACATACTTGCCCATCATATGTTGGTCACTAAAAGAGGTGTGGCCATGGTCATTATACAAACACATGGAGGTCTATAAATTAAAAGTAACAGGTAGACGTATATACTTGCCCATATGTTGGCAACTAATAAAAATTTACAATCATTATGCAAATACATGAGGCCATTTAACATGCAAATTAATGATACAGGGTGTGTGTATATATATGTGTTTGTGTGTGTAAAACATGCCTACCAAGCATTGACTGCTAACAAGGTTTGTGGCCATTATGCAAACAAAACAAAGGCCTATAACATGAAAGTAAATGATGCAAGGTTTGTTTGTCTATACTCATCATGGACTGGTCAGTAAAAGTGGTTAGCAGTCATTAAGCAACATAATGGTCTATGGGTAGTTGTGTCAGATCTGGGAAATTAATCATTACATAGGTGCACTGTATCTACAGTCTCATGCTAACAGATGTCCCCAGATGATGGTTACCTATGAGATCTAAGTGTGGAAAGCACTTAAAAACAATAAAATAATACCTGTTTGTCCAACATTTGAGCCTCATATCGCAACACTTCCATACATGTCGTTCCCTCACTGAAACATGAATAATTGTCAACAACTGATTTACACACTGAATAATTGTCAACTGATTTACACACTGAATAATTGTCAACAACTGATTTACACACTGAATAGTTGTCAATGACAGGTTCACATAATAAATAGTTGTCAGTAATTGATTGGCATAATGAATATACAGGTTTGATTATTCTTCTGCGATACATAATTTGACATTTTATTGTTGAACATTATATCATGAAATTGCTTGGGGTATCATTTTGATGCTAGTTATGATTCTACCATTCTGTTTTAGACAATTATTCTGCTGCTAGATATTTAATTTCTTTGCTTGAGTGCCATTCTAGGAATGATTTTTTTTTATTCTGTTGCTAGACATTTCATTTCTTTGCTTGGAGCGCAATTCTTTTCTAGACATGATTTTCTTATTCTGTTGCTAGACATTTCATTTCTTTGCTTATAGTGCTATTCTATTTTAGACAAAATTCTCTTCTTACATTGCTAAGCATAACATATATTTCTGCTCTATATGTAACTACCAGTTTACTTGGAATTTTCTGGATTTTTGATTTGATACTTACAGAAAGCATAATCAGATACACTTTAATAATTACTGGTACTCACCAGTATTTGTTTACCTGGGGTTTACCATGTGAAATGACTACTGCTGAAATAAAAGTAAAATAAGTTTCCTGCATTTCAATGATAATATTACTTCAATGTGTGGTCACTGGCATTAAAAACAAAAACAAAAACTGATTCAGTAATTTTTGCCTTACACGAATTAGATCTACCTTACCCTCCTTGAGTATCTATCAAACATTTTATGATAACCCTCTCTTCCAATGATCTAATCTCTGTCCCACAAAGTATATACAAAATAATTTGTATTGTCTCAAAGAGATAGCCAGAAAAGAAAAAATAATCTATCAGAGGAAAAGAAAGGGGAACAGAATGCATATTATTTCACAGATGTATAAAGAAAATAAATTGATATATTTCACAATACAGATTGATAGATAAACAAATAAAGGTAATAATATTAAATTCAAAGTAAACCGGACACCTGTAGTTTATACAATGAAAGAAAACCATAACAGTAAGGTACAGTCATTTATTAGAGTGTCTTGGCTTAAAAATGCAGTGTATTTTACAATACTAAATTAGCTGGTAGAAACCATGAGGTTCATATTGAGAAACAAATCGTACAAGGCACATACCGATAAATATAATAAAAAATACTCAAGGTATATATTCACAGACATAATACAAAATGCATATGGTTCATACTGACAAATATAACAAATATATATATATGGTACATACTGACAGACACAACAATAATCACACCTGAAAGGTGCGGCTGAGAAATATAAGAAAGAAAACACAAGGTTCATGTTGAGAGATATAAAGAACATGTGTAAAGGTGACAGAGACAGACCTATATAATTAACATGTTAACAGTATACCAGTTTTAAAACTGATATTGTCAATCAAAAGTTTGAAATGTGTTTCAAAGTTGAAAAATATGTTTTAAGAGTCACTCTGGATGATGTTATAGTGTGATGCTCTATGTCTGGGTTTTAAGACACAACCTGTGCATAAATACACAAAAGCATATAAACAGCTCTTCAAGGCCTCTGTCTACAATCAGAGATAGTGAAATAATAAGCAAATAACAAGTACGATACAAATGTATTGTAAATATGACCTCACAACAGACAGTGTGAACACATAAGGCCAGATATTGAATGCAATGTCCTATTTCCATCACACAGGAAGAGCAGCACCAAAACACTGTTGCAAATCGCATGTCTGCGGTTGATTATGTGATGTCACTAGAAGTTTGGGAAATAGCATAAACACCCTACCCTGGGCTGCAGAAACAAGTTTGTGTGTTCTGTTCAGGAATTAAAAGACTGTTTAATAAGAATAAGATTGTTTAGATTGATTCAACCATGATAGGAATGTTGAGGCTTATATCTACAAAATTAAGAGTTTATTCATCCATGTTAATGAGTTTGAGCTGGATGATGGTAATGTACTTTGACAGTGTGAAATATGTACTTGACATGTCAACCCCAAAAAAGTAAACCACCCAGATTAGCATATAGTTATTGGTATGTAAATAACCAGAATAACATAGTTAATTTAAAAAAAATTTTCATACTTATACCAAGAACAGTGCCTTAGTAATGAATATAAAAAAGAAAAAGAAAAATGGTTTTGGAGATCAATGATGTGATTTCTTTAAAATACAGGTATTACATTTATTTCATTTTCTAAGGTGTGGATCAATTACTGAAATGTTGTTTAGTGTCAAGAACATGTGAGTTTGCTCGTACAATCACTATCTTTCTCCTGTTAATCATAATGAACTCTTATATTTGTCATTTTCTTTTCTTTATCAATTTAATCTGAAAAATTACAAGAGCAGTGTGACATTACAGAAGTCATACATTATATAGCACTGAAACAAAGGCAGCCATTTTTTGTGTTTATGTGTGGTGCCACATGAAAATGGTGAAATACAAAAGGCAATAGGATCAATAGGATGAAGTTAATCATTCATATTCCGGGGAAGTTTTCTAAGAGTATGATTAAGTGCAGAGGCATCAAACGTGTGTATTAGTTAACATGTTTGTATAAACATTTGTATGATCATGGCAGGAGGCATCAAATGTGTGTTTTAGTTAACATGTTTGTAAAAACATTTGTATGGCCATGACAAGAGGCATGAAATCTGTTATTAGATATGTTTGTAAAAACGTTTGTATGATCACAGCAAGTAGCAAGAAAACTGTTATTAGACATGTTTGTAAAAACATTTGTGTGATCACGGCAAGTAGCAAGAAATCTGTGTATTAGACATGTTTGTAAAAATGTTTGTATGATAATGGCAAGAGGCAAGAAATCTGTGTATTAGACATGTTTGTAAAAATATTTTATGATCATGGGTAGAAGTCTTTACACAAAGTTTCACATGATTAAAAGCAGGAGTACTTAAAAATTAAAAAATAATAAAATCTTTATAAATTCTCAACAAGTTTTTTCTTCTTCTTTAACTTTATTTAAAATAAATATAATAAACAATAGCTAACAGAATTTCCTTTAGCCTAAAAACATGACCAGATGTTTCAAAAAGTGTATAGGTAAGTTTTACAGACAAAACTGACATGGATTTTAAAAAATTAATTAAACATTAATACACAAGGACGGATTCATATGCATGGGAAAAAACCCACAAAAACATACACATCTTCACTAAAAAAATAATAATAAAAAAAAATTACATCTGCTGTAAACTAAAAACTAAGATTTCTTTTATCTATTAAATAAAGTGTTTTATAATTTCTGATGATCCAAGAAAAATGAAATCTGCCACTGATGGTCTTAGTGAAGATACATGTTTTTATTGGGCAATCAGCAGTGTTATTGTGGCAACAACAACAACTTCAATAAAATTAACAATTAATCTTTACATTTTAAATGGTTCACAATATCTTTAAATTACATTTTCATTACACTGCTCACAATAAAAATACATTTAATTCACTACAATGTCAAATTAATAATAAAAACACAAATACAACTTTTGGAACTGTCTTTACACGTATTTTATATCACAACAGTGCTATGTTAAAATAATTGCTTACAAACAACACAATTAAAATTGTAACAGTTTGAGACAAAATACAATACTGGCATAAGAATTTAATCTTCTAAATTTGCCTTTTACTGTGCAATTTATCAGAAGCAAAAGAAGTTAAAAACAATGATTTGTATATGCAAGAGGAAACACTGGATTGGTTTATGTTCTATAAACAGACCTAGTAAAGAAAGCTTAACTTTATGAAATGACATGTCTGTGAATTGGCCTATACACTATAGACAAACATAAAAATAGGTTGAACTTTATGAAATTATCTGTCTATCAATTGGCCTATGCTCTATAGAAATAACAAAGATAGCTTAACTTTATGAAATTATTTGTCTATGCTCTATAAATAGCCATAATAAACATAGCTTGAACGTTATGAATTATCTGTCTATGAATTGGTCTATGCTCTATAAACAGACATAATAAAGACAGATTGAACTTTATGAATTATCTGTCTATGAATTGGTCTATGCTCAATAAACAGACATAATAAAGATAGCTTGAACTTTATGAATTATATAATTATCTGTCTCTGCTCTATAAATAGCCATAATAAAGACAGACTGAACTTTATGAAATTATCTGTCTATGAATCGGTCTATGCTCAATAAATAGATATAATGAAACCTGAACACCTTGAAGTTATCTGCTACAACAGTTCTAAGATGGATAGCTGAAACTTAATGAAATGTATGTGACTATGGATAATCTGTACTCCATATCCAGACATTAAAGACAGCTTGAACTCCATCAAATTATGTGACTATGGATAATATGTACTCCATATGCATACATTAAGGACAGCTTAAACTCCATTAAATAATGCAACTATGGATATTCTGTAATCCAATTCCAGACATTAAGGAAGCTTGAACTCTATGGCATCATTTGACTACGGATAAATAATCTTTACTCTATATCCAAACATTAAGGATGGCTTGAACTCCATGAAATTATGTGACTACAGATAATCTGTATTCCATACCCAGATGCTAAGGAAGGCTTGAATTCCATAACATCATCTGACTATTGGTAATCTGCATTCCATTTCCAACCATTAAGGATGGCTTGAACTCCATGAAATTATGTGACTACAGATAATCTGTATTCCATACCCAGATGCTAAGGATGGTTTGAACTCCATGAAATTATGTGAATTTGAAAACATGATCTCAAAAGATACAATTATATATTTTATTTTAAATCTGTTGACCAAATGGAACCAAAAATTCTAAAATATTATTAGACACTAATAAACACAGATTCAGTAGGTGGCATTTTGGACTTAAAAAAAAAAAGTTTTGTAACACTTTATTTATCTGAATTAATGGCTACTGCATGAAAAGAAATAATTAAGACAATGATGGCGATGAATGATATTCATAATAGAAATATAATGTATGGTATTTAAAAGTTTTACATTTTAAATATGTAATAATAAGTATGCACATTCAGTGCAAATATTTACAATTAAGTAGTTTACAAATGAAGAAAAGATAAATATAGCAAATTGTGAGAGAGGTGTTTACAAAATATTTCTGAATCACAGTGTCAAAGGTCATGATCTCTCAAGACACAAAAAGGTCATGAGACTAAATGGTGCAGACAAAAAGTTCAAGAGACAAGAAGTTCAAGAGACTATAAAACCACAAGACTAAAAGGTCAAGAGACAATAAGATTAAGAGATAAAAAGTTCAAGAGACTAAAAGATCAAGAGACAAGTGATTTGGTTGATGACATAGTACCTGAGGTTGTGCAGTTGCTCTTGGAGGTCTCGTGAAAAATATTATTTGTTGTTAAAAAAATGGACAATGAAATTTCCAGGTGGTAGTGAGAAAAGTTGAGGCAGCTTTTATTCAGGCACTCAAATTTTGGAGAATTAACTACATAATGAGTATATTCAATGGATGTTATTAAAATAACTCAGAATAACTAATTCCATGTATTTCCAAACAGAGAGAAAAACTGTAAGGTTGTGATCAAAAACTTGTGACTGTATGGTCTGTTCTGTTCCATGACAAGAAGTGATTATGAAATGTTTTTTATGGCTGACTCCACAAAAATACAAACTGACAATGAATAGCTGTCTGTCAAACAATGTTATAAAAATCAACATATTGAATTATCCAGATAAAATAAATCTGAACTATTAAAACAATGTATATGCTTAAACTTATCAAAACATGCATGCAATTACTGTTTTGCTGATAAAACTCCATGAAATTTAATATCATAATCCCTGTTCTAGCAAGGCTTCTAGTAAAATATCTAAATTTAGGTACTCTCCAGCAAAAATGACTTAAATACTGTTATATTCCCAGGAATGAAGGATTAAAGGCAAGATACTGACCAAAAATATTTAAAGATATCATGATAAAGAATATTGTTGACGGGGAAACCAGTGAAAAGGATATTTATAGCTGTGTAATATTCCTCAAAATATGGAGATTTACAGAGAAAGCACTGCAAAAGGTATAGGTATATCATATAATGAGCTGAAGGAAATTAACAGGAAAACCAGTGCAAAGGATATTTACAATTGTAAATACAGTCAGCAATCAATAATATTTGTGTAACATGCCTCAAAATAATGAGATTTGTGGAGAAAGCAGTGCAAAAAGTATAGATATGATATAATGAGCTGGAGGGAAATTAACAGGACAGAACTCAAAGTTTTTATTCATGGGAAAGAAAACAAAACAAAACATTCAGTTTGAAAAAATAGAAAGCAGAAAAAAATTATAGTGTAGAGTAATGGAGAACACAATATATGGGGAATTATTTCCAGGATAATCCTGATACAGATTTTGTTTTAGATTTTTTTTTTAAAGAGAAAATTTCAAAGAGAGAAGAAAAATTTAGCATGCTACAAGAAAGAAAAATGAAGTACATTGCAGAATCTGATCTAACTCACAGTTTTCCTGATCCTTTATCCTTAAACTCTGATCTTGAAACTGCTGGAATAGTCTGTCTGTAACATCCATTTTTGTTGTACTAGACTAAGTAAGGAGCATAATGTGTAAAGGACATGGCCAACATATATCCTTTGTAAAAGAGAGCAAGCATGCACCTTGCAATAACAAAGACATAATTATATCCTAGGTAAGGAACAATTTTATAAAAGGTAAACATACATCAATAAAAAAAATCTGTGTGTATTTGTATATCACTAATATACTTGTAAACACAAATAAAACTAACATCTATTAAAAGAAAAAGAATGGATGTGTAATCCACTGTAAAAATATGCTGTAACAGCCCTGACAAACATTCATCTAAAAAAAGTAGACAAGATATGGATTATACGTTAATTAACTAAGTTTGAAAGACATGGCAACCACACATCTATCAATGCAAAAGGCATGCATTTAAAAAAAAATTGTAAATATAATATAAGTGTTCCAAGAAAATTTCTGGATTTATAGTCTATGTAAATGGTACTTTGTACATGACTGATATGATTGTGTGAGTGTGTGTGTGTGTGTGTGTGTGTGTGTGTGTGTGTGTGTGTGTGTGTGTGTGTGTGTGTGTGTGTGTGTGTGTGTGTGCATGTGTGTGCATGTGTGTGGGTATATGATTCACATATTATGTAAATATTTTTGGGAAGAATAAAGTTATAAACATACTATCTAAAGGTATAAATAAAAAGACATAGATTTGTATCTGTTGTAAATGACACTTGTAAAAAGGATGACAAATAATCGCCTGTTAACTTAAAAAGAACAAAGTCATATGGATGGATGGAGTGTAGGGGGCGCTTCCGGCTTCCGCCGCTTTCGCGTCAAAGTCATATCTATGTAAATGGTGCTTTTATATGAAATAAATGACAACTATAAAAGACTAGAATGATACATCTTTCACTTCAAAAGAAAGTAATTTATATCTTCAGCGTACAAAGGACATTCAAAATATACATGTATTAATGAGAAAAAACCTGGATTTATATCCATCATAAATTACACTTTGAAAAAGACAATGCAAATATATTTCTTAATGGGAAAATATGGAGTTACCTCCATTGTCAATAATACTTTCTAGACAACAACAGATACATACTTTTTTCAAAAGAAAAAAAAAATTTTTATATCTTTTGTTAACAAAATTATAAAGCAAATCAATGCTCAGAAAAATAAATTTAAGAAACCACCATGGAACTTGTCCTTTCGTCAGTGCATTTTAAATGTGTGCATATTGTTCCAATGTAGGTATACACATGATAAACCTATTAAATTGTTCCCTTTAAAACAGGTGTAGATGACTATAAACATGGCTTAACTGAAGGAAATGTGTGCAGCCTTTAAAGTGCTGAGAATGTCAGGATGGAATGTACAGAAACAAATTGCTGCATACCTCTTTTAATATCATCCTGTAAATTTGTGTACATAAATACATAACATACAGGTTTGTATCAAGACAAATAACATACAGGTTTGTATCAGGACAAATAAATACATAGGCATGTACACATTCTAGTTGACTTGGCAAACATGTCTGTACTCTTTATGTGACATTGTATACATGCCTGTGTTCTGTGTAGCCCTTCTTAAGACATGGCAAACATGCCTGTACTTTGCAAGAAGTGTCAAATAAAGTTGTGCCCTTCTTAAGACATGGCAAACAGGCCTGAGTCCTTTGAAAGATACAGCAAATGAGCCTGTCTATACACCAACACAATAAGCACGACATGGATCTCTTTCCAAATATGTGCTTAATATGAATATATACAAATGGAAAATTAAATGAACAATAATTAAGCAATTTCATTTCTACACTTTTCTTTTCAAAACATAATCCACATGGATTCCTCCAAAATATAATGCACACAACATTCAACATATAAGTTTAAGAGGGACTTAATTACTAGTTTACTTCACTCTTAAAGAAAGCATGCTCTGATATAGCATAAAAATAATATGTCCCTATTCCTACTTCTTTTTACAAACAAGTATAATATGCAAGTCATTTTCATATTACTTCTGGCTTCAGTATGCTTTCTCTATAGGTGTTAGATCTTTTTACAGAACTATACCTATAAAAATACTATAAATAAATGTTTATGAAACAGTACCAATATATAGATACTTTAACACTCAATAAAACAATGCACTTTGATTTTGCATGCACATGCACACACATACGCACATCTTCATATTATATCACAGACTGAAAAAGGTTTAAGATGGTCTTTACACACTCTAAGAAACTGTTTTAATCTTTACACTGTTAAAAAGGGTAAAAATTATTTTTACACTCTCTAACAAGATGAAATTATCTACTCATTATATTACAGTCTCAAAAAGATTAAAACTTCTTTTTTTATTTAATTTACACTCTATCATATACTCAAAAAGTGGTGATATCTGGCATGCTATTTTCATACTACAGCACAGACTCAAAAAGGCTAAAACTGTCTTTAAATGCTCTGGTGTTGAATTTGTCATAGAATGTTAGAATTTATCTTCACATTGTAACACAGACCTGAAAAAGGTTATGACTCTTTAATATGCTTCAACAAGTTGGATTTAGTATAACATTTAACAATCTATCTTGATATCTATCAATCTATATAATCAGATATACAAATGTGTCCTTGTATAAAATCTGGTCTTTAAACATGTCCCAGAAGAAAGGAAATGTTATTCAAGCATTGGTTTTGACTCTATATTTCTTGTGACAGATTGACTAGTAAACTGCCTGAGAAATGATGTATATATCAAAGAATATTATTCTGTCCATGTTAATGCTAATCATGAATAATGTGACAGTGGTAAATTTATTTCTAAGAATTTGTGGCTAAGAAAATTATGGATTTTCAAACTGAAGGTGCACATCTATCTATATATATATATATGTTTGTTTTGTAATCTGTTGATTCTTAAGACAGCACTGAATGGTGTTATCTGTGCTCAGTGATAATGTTAAAACACTTTACATCATTTTAAAAATTAATAAACACAAGATCATTTTTGTTAAAAAACAACATATACAGTAGAAGATTCCATGAATGGTATTTTTTGCTGACAAAGCATTTGGTTGCTGACAAAACATTGGTTGCTGACAAAACACCTGATTGCTGATAAACATTGATTGCTGACAAAAACACCTGATTACTGATAAAACATTGGTTGCTGACAAAACACTTGATTGCTGATAAAACATTGATTGCTGACAAAACACCTGATTAGTGATAAAACATTGGTTGCTGACAAAACACTAAGTTGCTGATAAAACATTAGTTAATGATAAAATTTTGCAAACCAACTCTTAGTACTGATAATCTAGTGCACTGTGATAAATCAAGTTTATTATAGTAAGTTTTGTCAACTATAACGTCTAGTGACTATGAGTAGTGAACTAAAACAGTGTACTACACTAAGTCTAACACATTTAATGTACATCTAGTAAATCGAGTGAAAAGTCTAGTGCACTAAACTTGTCTGGTGAACTGATATTTCTAGTGAAGTATAACACATTTAGTATACAATGAGTTTCAGGTGTGAAGGGTCTAGTGCACTAAACTTGTCCTGTGAACTGACATTTCTAGTGAAGTATAACACATTTAGTATACTGCAATGAGTTTCGTGAGTCAAAAGTAGTGCACTAAACTTGTCCTGTGAACTGTGTAATGAATTATAATCTGTTTAGTGATTACACACTAAGTCTACTTCACTGCATACAAAATGTAGCAAACTGTGATAAACTGAATTCCTAACATGGACCAAATCACTTGCATACGAAACTAAAATCAAACTTCAAACTAAAAGTCCCCAACACCATTCTCCTTTTGCAAATGGAATACAAATGTGAGCAGTTAAAAAATCATCAGAGTTATTTCCCATTCTCTCTAGGTTAGTGTGCAGGCTCTGGATTTATTGCTGTCGGAAAAAAAAATCATCGTTAAAGAAGCTGTCATTAGTTGTAAGTTAATGAGGGATACAAAGGTTACAGTGGAATGTTTCATTGTTTCCCCTGCAAAGTAAACAATTTATTTTGTTTATAACTTGATACAGTGAAAATTCTATTTTATTTACAAAAGTATTGGTATTGCATTGTTCAGTTTTATTTAAGTCTTAGCACAACTGCAGTAGTTGGAACATTTGACTACATATGGGTACAATTAAAGAGGGAAGATGAACAGCCACTCGAAGTACCAACTCTGATGGCAGCCATTTTTAACTGTAGAACATTGTCCCAGTTTTCTAAGACTGCAATATTGCACAGAAACTGCTAAACAAAACGCCATTACTGGTTGTTTAAAGCTTTTTTAAAGAACAAAATATATTAAAAAACCCAAATAATTTTCAATATTTTCTTAAATTCAAAGAAGCATTCTGTTTGATTTATTTTAAAATTATATATTTTTTTTTAACACAGAAAGAGGAAGAGAAATATAAAGTTCAGGATTTCTTTTCTTCCTCAAATGCTGTTAACGTTTGAGTGACACTTATGTGGTTTACAAAAATGATAACATTACAGAATAATATAAATATATGAATATTCAGACAAGTTTTATTAACAAATGATTTTTGTGTGGTCATGCAGGCATAATAAAATTTACTAAACTATACCTACTTTTTGGTCTTCTGCCCCTGAAAATAAACAAAAATACAAAATGAAAATACAAAATATATAAAAAGTCTAAAATAAATAAAAATACAGAATAAAAGAAAAATAATGATAATCCAAACTAAATGAAACATCTACTGACTGAAAATCTCAAATGAATGAAAATATAAAATGTAAACTGATTATATATAATCAGTTAAATATTTTTCTAGTAAATACTATTATCTGATGTCTTAAGATAATTATAATACATTAATCAAAATTGTATATAATTATATATGTTACTGTCACAGAAAAAGCATGGAGCCAGAATTAAGATTTTTATTTCACACATCATATAAGCAAAATGTGGACTAAGGGAAGTAATCCGCACTTGAAAACGTGATTTTGATAACTGTCACGAAAATCAAGAACTATTAATAAATTTTTTTTTCTCTCCCTCTAAGTAACTTCTAACTTTAAACTATGAGCGAAACCGCTAAGTTAATTAAAAGAGGGACAGGGTGAAAATGACCATTTGTCAACAACGGGAAAAACTAAGTCGGAAACATTAGCTTTAAGTTCGTGTCTGGGGAATGGAAAAGATATAATTAGCTTGCAAGAGAATGCTGGCTTGACCCTCTGCGGTCAGGACACCACGCTCATAAATATATGTCAGTGTAGAGTACAAGGCAGGCCAGTGTACCAAGTTCGTGAGAAGATGCTAGGACGCCAATTATGTCCGTGACGGAGGCAGACTAAGTTTTTGGAAATGTAAACATCATTGTAAGAATCACCACTATAAATGTTTGGTAGTAGGTTGATATTGATTGTTTTGTGAAAATACTTAGTGAAATAGAAGTTGAGTTATTGGAAAGTTAATATTTGTAGTACTAAGTTAAAAAGGTTGGTCTGTGTGTGTACTGCTTGCCAGGTGGCCATGAGCTGCCAGTAACTATAGTTTTTAAAATAAAATAGGAGTAGGACAGCTTGCTCTGAGATTTTAGTGTGTGCTCTGAGAGTTAGCTAGAGGTTAAATGGATACGTAAATCACAGTGTCAACTGGGAACTTGATACTTTGGCACTGATAGAACTGGACGCCAGAGGTAGCCAGGATGGGCAGAGAATATTCCTAAGCATGTACAGTGCTGGTTGTAAATGGGCAGTGTTGGATGGGGGATAGCGTCTGTGCTGGAAGGAGGGGTGTGTAACAGTCATCTCACAGAAAGGGATGTGCAAAGAACTGTGTGTATAAAAGGGGATACAGAGAAAGAAGCAAATGAGAAACGTGGAAGAGCGACGTGGAAAATGTAGCGTGTTGTACAGGGGTGAAGGTCACCTCTGAGTTTCTCCCTGCTTTTATGGATCAAGAAAACTCTACGATTCTGTGATGGCAAAGCAGAAGGAGGATTCTTGACCACTGTAACAGTGTGCCAGAAAGTCTACCTGGCTGCGTATGAGGCGCGTCGTAAAGACCGCTGCAGTTTTTAGATGGGCCAAATCAAATCAGATAGCCATCTCAGGTTTTCAAAGACTCTGTCAAAGACCGCGGGTGATCGATTATTTTCCATGCAGAAGGCAAATTCCTGGTGGAAGTTTAATGTCACGGCGCTGGGAGATGTTACAGAACGAGATGTTACATAGTGGTAGTAACTATCGTTGGAAGCAGTAGCGGTCATGCATGAGGCATACCGCCGAGAACGGCAAAGGTTGGCCGTTGTGAAGAAGAGAAGAGAAGATGAGAAACGAAGTTAAGAGAAGAGAAGATGAGAAACGAAGTTATGATGAAGAGAAGAGATGAGAAACGAAGTTGAGAGATGAGAAACAGAGAAGTTAAGAGATGAGATGAAATGAGCAGAAATTGAAGAGAAGAAGAGGGAAGAGAGAACGCAAGGAGAGTTGAGAAATTAGGCCTAACTAGAGAAGCGCACGGGAGCGTGAAGTGTAGCAGCCGTCGTAACAGTGAGAGCGGCCAGGTCGAGACGTCGACGATGTTTTTGTTGTATCATCAAACCCCCCCAGCACAAGAAGAAAGTGTAACGATGTGAGCCCAGCACATGGAGAAAGAGCCGATAACGATGTGAGCCCAGCACAAGAGAAAGTAACGAACCATACGAGCAGAGAACAAGAGAGAGTAACGAATTATATGAGCAGAGAACAAGGAGAACGTGACAATACCTATGTGAGTAAAAGAAAATTCTAACTAATTAGGGAAATCTCAGAGCACGTAGCACATAAACATAAGTATAAACTAGAACCTAAAACTAAAACTAGAATCTTAATTAAGCATTAAACAAAAATTAGAAGTAAACCTTGAAGTAAAAAGATATTGGTGGAACCATTGAAAAGACTTGCAAGTTAAATGACATTTGTTTTGAACTTTGTGTATTATTATTGAACATTGATATAAGTAGTGGCGCCAGAACTCTGAAATAATGACTGTTCTATTATGTTGTAAAATGCCTAAGCAATGTTAGAAGTAGTACTGCATGAAGAAATTGAGTTTTGTATTTCTTTGATTTTAATTCATCATTTATCATTTTCTTTCTTCTTTCTTCCCCTTTCCCATGGGTGTGAGTGTGGATGGCTGACTGACTAACCAACGTGTGAAAGGAAACCTATAGACCAATAAATGTGAACTTGTACTCTGATATTGCGGCTTTCGCCTGTCTATGGTTTCGAAAGAGTGGTTGCTGTCGTTGTTATACGTTGTGTCGTCTGTGCCGTCTACACTTCACCCCTACCCGTATGCAAGCACACATGCAAACATGTCGGCAATACGTAACCTACACGCAGAATTAAATTCGAGCCAAACAAACATCTTGGTATTCTGTGTGTGGATTTGTCATTCTCTTTATGCAAGTCCTACGTGGAGCCGGCAAGCCACCATCCCTCTCCCCTCCTGTCGGAGAAGGGAGGGGGGGTGGTGACATTTTGGTGACCCTGACGTGATGTATAGGTAAAAATTGTTTTGCGGTGTGTTTGCATCATTTCTCTTTCCGCTATCTATCTCATGTAGTATCATCATATTTTGCAGTTATGATGGTTACAGTATTTTGATTTAAGAAAGTGGTGAATTAGTGTTTGATATATCTTTTGATGCTTTAATTTTTGAAAACTTGTTTTGATGTATTCTGCCTTTAATTTTTGAAATCTTGTTTTGACGTTGTATTCTGCTTTAATACTTATTTTTGCGTGTAACTATTTCATGATTTATTTTGAGAGCGCCGGCATTTGTGGGCCGATAAATTCGTTTTGATTGTTTTTTGAAAATGTAATACTTTAAATGCCTAGTCAGAGATGCAAGTTCGAGTTTTATATCTCCGTTTTTGATATTTCGTTGTTGAAAATATTTGCTGTATGTATTGCAACAAGTTTCGAAATTCTATGTAAATATTAATGCCGATGTTGATCGCATATTCTACTTTGATTTTTGAGTCATGCCATTTTTAAGTTCGTTACGGTAGAGAGGCAACGCTATTGAGAGTACCCGACGTTTTTCGTTTTTTTTGAAGTTGTTGATTTTGAAGTTGATGAAGTATTCGTGCAAGCGTCACAATACTAAGATGTACTCAGGGAGTACCTAATGATTTTGAGATTGTTGAAGTATTCGTGCAGAGTCACAATACTGTAGTACTTAGAGAGAAGTACCTTGTGTTTTGCGTCAGTTGGAAACTGACTTATTTGTTTGAAGATTTGAGATTGAGTTTGGGCCGGTATTGGTAGAAACCGCGTATATTCGTTGAGTTGGAGGCGACGGTATTGAAGTCCGTGCGCATAAATTGTTGTTGTCGAAAACTCAGGGAGTCAAGCGACCTCGTTTTGTAGCAAACGAATTTTTGATTGCTAGAGTTTCTGTAAAACTCGCTAACCGTACGAATGGCTAAGTAAATGAATGACTAGTAAGAATTCGGCAGGAGAAAGCAGAATTAAACAATAAGTAATTGACAATGATGTAGTGAAATGTTGGATTACTACAATAATTGTAGTGTAAATAGATGATAAAGAAATCATGCTGAATCGCACAGAAAGTACTACACTAAAAATGTAAACATAGCGCTAGAAGAAAAAAAAAAAAAAGGAAAGAGAGAAACTCTTCAGAGCATCGTATTTCAGCCGGCCGTAAAGATAATTACTCCGAGAAACCCACTGTCCCCCTCCGACAGGAAAGGTCACGACCCAGGTGTGTAGGTTCGTGTTAGCCATGCATTTGGAAAAACGGGAAGATAGAAAGTATTCTGATTGTTGGTGTACGTTAGAAATAGTTAAAGAATTCTCTTTTGGCAATTTTTATTCTTAGGTATCTCAGCTCTTGTACTGATGAATGCCTTCATTTAGTAAGAATGCCATTGGGGAAACAAAAGTATGCATTTTGTAAAGATAGACTAATAAAGTAATATGTAATGAAGAGGCTTGTTAGACTATTAAATGTTTATAGAGTAGATTACAGCATGTAAGCAGACGGAATACGTAGGTCTTATACTTATAGTGAGACATTTTGTTTTGCGGTGTTAGATTTTTCAGTGACAACAGACTTTGTTTTGATTCATTTCTGTCCGGGGCACACTCCCGCACAGCCAGCGACCTAATTTTTTTTTTCGTTCGCTCACCGCGCGCAGTGACGCTACGCTTGCTGACGACCACGCGAGAGAATTTTTTTCCCCTTCCCTTTGTAAAGGAAGGAACGGTTGCTAAGACGCTGTTAGAAATGGCCTCGTATTTTAGTGCACCATAATTTTGTTTTGTGAAAGATCATTAATTGGCATTTTCATAAATTGATCATATAATTTTATTTCTCTAACTTAGGAGTAGAAGTGTACTTGTACACAAATTTTTTTTTAAAGCAAAAGAGTGACACTGATATAAGATATTTGAACAACAACAGATTATTGTGAGGTTACATTCAGGTCAAGATTTTGGAACAAGTTGGTAGTTCTTCTGAATAACATCATATTGTATTAACTGTTTGCATTTATAAATGTATTTATGAAGGATTAGTTTGATTTTCCTGCATAAAATTTTAGAGAAAAGATTTTTGCAATAAATTTTTGAACCATACACTTTGACATGCTAATACTGCTAGTGTATATATATGTATCTAACTTGTAAATTTTTAGGAACTACCCGTTGAGGTGATTTGAAATTCTTTTTCGATAGTTCTCCATCATCATGATAGAAGATAAGTTTTCCTAGGCTGATATTTTTTGGAAAAAAAAACACTTGTTAATTTTTGCATAAATTGGTAAAATAGAAAATAGGTAGGTGTATAGACAGTAAATACGCTTATGCAATTTATTTTTAGGGCTGAGCACCGTACGAACCAATGCATTGTCTAGGCATCCAATAGACACAGTTTAAATGAGTTTCGTGAAGCAGAATAATTTTAATCGTTTGGATTGTAATCAACTTTTGAAAAAAAAAATTTTAATATTGTTGACCTACACTTATTTCATAAGCTTCGGTCAAAAAGGAGGAGGGATATGTCACGAAAATCAAGAACTATTAATAAATTTTTTTTTCTCTCCCTCTAAGTAACTTCTAACTTTAAACTATGAGCGAAACCGCTAAGTTAATTAAAAGAGGGACAGGGTGAAAATGACCATTTGTCAACAACGGGAAAAACTAAGTCGGAAACATTAGCTTTAAGTTCGTGTCTGGGGAATGGAAAAGATATAATTAGCTTGCAAGAGAATGCTGGCTTGACCCTCTGCGGTCAGGACACCACGCTCATAAATATATGTCAGTGTAGAGTACAAGGCAGGCCAGTGTACCAAGTTCGTGAGAAGATGCTAGGACGCCAATTATGTCCGTGACGGAGGCAGACTAAGTTTTTGGAAATGTAAACATCATTGTAAGAATCACCACTATAAATGTTTGGTAGTAGGTTGATATTGATTGTTTTGTGAAAATACTTAGTGAAATAGAAGTTGAGTTATTGGAAAGTTAATATTTGTAGTACTAAGTTAAAAAGGTTGGTCTGTGTGTGTACTGCTTGCCAGGTGGCCATGAGCTGCCAGTAACTATAGTTTTTAAAATAAAATAGGAGTAGGACAGCTTGCTCTGAGATTTTAGTGTGTGCTCTGAGAGTTAGCTAGAGGTTAAATGGATACGTAAATCACAGTGTCAACTGGGAACTTGATACTTTGGCACTGATAGAACTGGACGCCAGAGGTAGCCAGGATGGGCAGAGAATATTCCTAAGCATGTACAGTGCTGGTTGTAAATGGGCAGTGTTGGATGGGGGATAGCGTCTGTGCTGGAAGGAGGGGTGTGTAACAGTCATCTCACAGAAAGGGATGTGCAAAGAACTGTGTGTATAAAAGGGGATACAGAGAAAGAAGCAAATGAGAAACGTGGAAGAGCGACGTGGAAAATGTAGCGTGTTGTACAGGGGTGAAGGTCACCTCTGAGTTTCTCCCTGCTTTTATGGATCAAGAAAACTCTACGATTCTGTGATGGCAAAGCAGAAGGAGGATTCTTGACCACTGTAACAGTGTGCCAGAAAGTCTACCTGGCTGCGTATGAGGCGCGTCGTAAAGACCGCTGCAGTTTTTAGATGGGCCAAATCAAATCAGATAGCCATCTCAGGTTTTCAAAGACTCTGTCAAAGACCGCGGGTGATCGATTATTTTCCATGCAGAAGGCAAATTCCTGGTGGAAGTTTAATGTCACGGCGCTGGGAGATGTTACAGAACGAGATGTTACATAGTGGTAGTAACTATCGTTGGAAGCAGTAGCGGTCATGCATGAGGCATACCGCCGAGAACGGCAAAGGTTGGCCGTTGTGAAGAAGAGAAGAGAAGATGAGAAACGAAGTTAAGAGAAGAGAAGATGAGAAACGAAGTTATGATGAAGAGAAGAGATGAGAAACGAAGTTGAGAGATGAGAAACAGAGAAGTTAAGAGATGAGATGAAATGAGCAGAAATTGAAGAGAAGAAGAGGGAAGAGAGAACGCAAGGAGAGTTGAGAAATTAGGCCTAACTAGAGAAGCGCACGGGAGCGTGAAGTGTAGCAGCCGTCGTAACAGTGAGAGCGGCCAGGTCGAGACGTCGACGATGTTTTTGTTGTATCATCAAACCCCCCCAGCACAAGAAGAAAGTGTAACGATGTGAGCCCAGCACATGGAGAAAGAGCCGATAACGATGTGAGCCCAGCACAAGAGAAAGTAACGAACCATACGAGCAGAGAACAAGAGAGAGTAACGAATTATATGAGCAGAGAACAAGGAGAACGTGACAATACCTATGTGAGTAAAAGAAAATTCTAACTAATTAGGGAAATCTCAGAGCACGTAGCACATAAACATAAGTATAAACTAGAACCTAAAACTAAAACTAGAATCTTAATTAAGCATTAAACAAAAATTAGAAGTAAACCTTGAAGTAAAAAGATATTGGTGGAACCATTGAAAAGACTTGCAAGTTAAATGACATTTGTTTTGAACTTTGTGTATTATTATTGAACATTGATATAAGTAGTGGCGCCAGAACTCTGAAATAATGACTGTTCTATTATGTTGTAAAATGCCTAAGCAATGTTAGAAGTAGTACTGCATGAAGAAATTGAGTTTTGTATTTCTTTGATTTTAATTCATCATTTATCATTTTCTTTCTTCTTTCTTCCCCTTTCCCATGGGTGTGAGTGTGGATGGCTGACTGACTAACCAACGTGTGAAAGGAAACCTATAGACCAATAAATGTGAACTTGTACTCTGATATTGCGGCTTTCGCCTGTCTATGGTTTCGAAAGAGTGGTTGCTGTCGTTGTTATACGTTGTGTCGTCTGTGCCGTCTACACTTCACCCCTACCCGTATGCAAGCACACATGCAAACATGTCGGCAATACGTAACCTACACGCAGAATTAAATTCGAGCCAAACAAACATCTTGGTATTCTGTGTGTGGATTTGTCATTCTCTTTATGCAAGTCCTACGTGGAGCCGGCAAGCCACCATCCCTCTCCCCTCCTGTCGGAGAAGGGAGGGGGGGTGGTGACAATAACGCACAGATGCATTAACATGGAATAACTACCGGTATATACTAATTTGTTCACCCAATTTCATCTAGTAAGACAGACGTATGTAGACATAGTATGTGCATATCATCTCCTGCATATATATATATTTAAGGAGGGTATATGTATATATTGAATGAATCCAGTTATATTCATAGATGCGTTTGTGCATGCATACTTGTTTACGATTGTATTAACAAATGCAATAATCATTGTAATGACAAATGCATTAATGATTGTAGTGATAAATGTAGTAATGATTGTAATAACAAATGCAGTAATGATTGTAATGACAAATGCATTAATGATTGTAGTGATAAATGTAGTAATGATTGTAATAACAAATGCAGTAATGATTGTAATGACAAATGCAGTAATGATTGTAGTGACAAAATGCAGTAATGATTGTAATGACAAATGCAGTAATGATTGTAATGACAAATGCAGTAATGATTGTAATGACAAATGCAGTAATGATTGTAATGAAAAATGCAGTAATGATTATAATGACAAATACAATAATGACTTACTCCTGGCGCTACTGGTGCTGACATACTCTGCAAAGGTAAAAAAGAAAATAGTTTAAAAAAATAATCTGGCATTACTAAACTTATTATAGACTGTATTTTATTTTTAGAGCTTTCTTTCTTTTATTACATAAAATAAATTACTTTTGTTGTTTTTTTCTTTAAAATCAAACATTTCATTTATTCTTTCACCACATGTGCACACTAGAAAATAACACAAAACATAGTCTGAAAATATTTATGGAAACAAAACAATTATTTCAACAAATCATAATTTTATTTTAAAAATTACTACCCCTCTGGGTGTAAAAAGGAATGGAAAAAGTATTACCTTTGAACCCAATGTTCTTATAAACTGGTCGATAACAAGCCATTTTTCTTTGACTTCATCAACCTGACGACTCTTAAAGGGGTCACGAACTCTGACCTTTACTTCCAGCTTGCCACCCACAGACTTGCGACCTTCCATCAACTGGGTCAGTGTGAAGATATTCATTGAATAATGAAAGGAATGTTTAAGACTTTTGTAAATTTTATTCAAAGCAAATTTAATTCCATTCATCCATCCATCCGTCCGTCCATCCATCCATCCATCCACCCACCCATCCATCCATCTATCTATCTATTAATCTCAGCTGCATTACAGAATTACAATTCAGGAATTGATACAAACCAACAAAATAGAGTACTATTTTTAATTTATTAAATCAATTTCAGATTTAAGAATAAAGAATAATTTTTATAAATAAAAGTGCTTTGTATTGATTATGACTTACAATGCAAATAAACAGTCAGTTTTATTGAAATGATTTACTAATTTCAGAGGATTTACATTTTTCATAAAATCCTTTTATAAAGATGTAAAAATAAAATAGGAATTATAAAGCAAATGGAAATTTAACTATTTAAATACTGTATTTACCTGGCTGTTGAGCAGTCACTTTGAAAATTTAACTGTTTAAATACTGTATTTACCTGGCTGTTGAGCAGTCACTTTGAAAATTTAACTGTTTAAATACTGTATTTACCTGGCTGTTGAGCAGTCACTTTGAAAATTTAACTGTTTAAATACTGAATTACCTGGCTGTTGAGCAGTCACTTTGAAAATTTAACTGTTTAAATATCATTAAGACAGTAGAGCTGAGTTTTGACACTATATATCAGGAAGCCAACAAGATGTATGAAGTAAAACCCAAACTGGCTTCCCTGACTAAATGGCTAATGCCTCTAACCCAACCACCTGAGCACACAATAAAATTACACAAAAACTCAACTGTAAATCTGCATTTCTCTTGTTTCTCTCTCTTAAAGTTAATCAAGGAGAGTAAAGTAAGATCTGTCAAAATCAAGTGGACAAAGTGTTAATTTAATGAACAATTATAATTTTTCTTTTGCTTTCTTTCTCTTTTTCTCCTGTCTTCTCCCCTCTTTCAAAAACAAGAAAAAGAAAACTTACATCAAAACTATCATGAAAGGTGCACTTAGTCTCCAGTGGTGTCAGCTTTACAGTGGCAGTGCCCAGAAACTTGTCTGCCTTCAAAAACCCTCTGAAAACAATACACAGCAATGTTAGCTTCTTGTCTGCCACTTCCAGGTGACCATTTCCCCAGTACCACAATGCTCATCTAGCTGATTTTTTAAATTTCTCATACAATTAAAAACCTTTTGTTTAATATTTATAATAAATTAGAAAGTTTTGTCTAGCTCTTAACATCTCAAACATTATAAACTCTTGTTTAATTCGCTAATGTATTATATATTAAAGAGATTATAAACTCTTTTCTTAAACTCTCTAATATCTTATACACTAAAGATTAGCTTAATTCTTAACATCTCACACATTAGAAATTCTTGCTTAGCAAATATATCTCACACAATGCAATTTTATTAAAATCCAAACATCTCATATACTGAAAGTATTGATCTGAATGTCTCATATTAAAAATCTATAGTTTAACTCTTAACATGCATGAGACAAGTTCAATGTTTAAGAGATTAACAGTTAAACAAAAGTTCTTAATGTACACCATGAAAAAGCATTGCTTAACTATTAACTTCTCATAAATTACAAAATCGTGTTTAACTCTTCATGTTTCATGTCTCAAATTAATGAGCAGAAAGAGTAAGAAAATACAATTATCCAAAATTGACTTTTTTAATGTAAACAACTAATAAAATTTTACTATAAAGAACTATCATTATTTACCTTTTGATGTACACATCTAGTTTGATTCCTTTTCTCTCAACGACTCGAGCTAATCCATGTGACTTGCGATTTATTTGCAGCTTGAAAACATCACCATACTCTTTGGATGAAATAAGAAATGCACAAATTATACAAAATAAATTCTGATAAAAAACTTAAGTTTATTTTTATTTTTTACTTTCAATCCTAACTTTATTTGTCCATCATACAACTCACATCAATTGTGAATATATATAGAATATAAACACATGATATTTCAATGCTTTGTTTTTAAGAAAACACATTTCAAATGGACCCACTCTTTGTGGTACATTTCCCCATTGTTGCTTGTAATTAATATAATTAACTTGAGCTATAGTTTTGTAGTTATTTGGTGCTTTGGAATGTGTAATTAACTGACTATAGTTTTGCGGTTATCTAATGCTTTTAAACATGTGTAATTTATACAAAATGAACTGGAATTATGAAACACTGTGAAGAGGAACAAGAAATATCACTACCTACCTGGATTACAGGTATTTTTCACTGTCTTTGACTGACCTGTCTGCTGCTCTTCTACCTGTTATAAAAAAAGGAATAATTGTAGTTAATATAAGCAGCAAGATTTCTAGACATTAAATAAGAAACAGAAAGTCAACATACACTGTAGATAAATTCCCATTATCTATATAATACTTTTGCTTCAAGAATCTTTAAGAACTTTTATAAAATGTTAACATTCAGATAAGTTACGTATATAATCTGTGTAACACTCTTTAGCCAAACATCAACAGATGTATTTGCTTTGTTTTTGTTAGGTGCCTTGAAATTTGATGTTTCTTGAAAGGCAATAAATGAAGAGAAAAGCATGAATAAAACTTGCGTTATTTATACTGAATGACAAGATAAAATGTCTTCTTAATTCATCTAGGGATTATAAAACGAAAATGAACTAATGCAACATGAATAATTCAAACAATCTATCAGTATACAAGATATAAACAGCTACAGCTAAATAGCCATCAATACTAAAATTCAAACAATCTATCAGTATACAAGATATAAACAGCTACAGCTAAATAGCCATCAATACTAAAATTCAAACAATCTATCAGTATACAAGATATAAACAGCTACAAAAATCTTGCAGCTACAGCTAAATAGCCATCAATACTAAAATTCAAACGATTTATCAGTATACAAGACACATTAACTACAAGTCAGTGCTACAGCTAAACAGACTTCAATAGGAGAAATGACACAATGACATGAATAATAATTAAATTACTAAGTGATGCATAAATAAAATTATTTGAATGTTATATTTGGATCCATCAGGTACTCAAACAAAGGTGTGTGTTTTTAATATTTTTTTTATATATAGGCTTCTACTTTTTGTTGTTCAAAGTTCATTGGCATTAATAATTGTTTCCCCCTGGAGTCTACCTGAAACACCAAAAGCTGTAATTCTTGTTGTCTTGTGAGCATGTTACAATGGCTTCTTTTTTAATGCATAGCAGTATACTGTTGATATTATTCATTATCTAATTGGATTTGCCTGGAAAATGATTGCACGACTCAAAAAGGAAAAGTAGCTTAAATAAAACATAGCATGTTTTTCAAATGAGATTATCATGTAAAACTTTGTTGAAAGTTGCAAGACAAAAAAAAAAAAAGTTACATTAAAAATACTCACTCACTCACTCACTCACTCACTATCAATCAATTCCTTTTTTTTTTAAAAAGGAAATTTTCTAAGCAAATTATGTTTTTTATGAATACATACAAGATGTGGATAATAAGATACTGTCACAGACTTATAGCCAATGACTGAAGAGATCAGTTTAACTTACCAAAGTAGGTAGGAGAAATAAACACTGACCAATGTGTCACTTGCCTACAGACACTTCCAATAATAGCCAGAATGAGGTATGTCTGAAAAGATGGTGGGAAGCTAGGAGGGACTATGAGGTTACACATATGTAAGTAGTTAGAAAAAATATTTTATTGAGCAACTTCTATGGGGACCAGTCAAAGGTTGTTGACATGTCTGTAAGAAAAAAATACAGAGAAAGAAGATATTTCCAATCCTATGCTACTATGATGCCAAACTGCCCCAATTTCATGGACTCTCTTTACAGAATCCAGAGAAGAATGATGATCAAGTTTACATGCATCTCTGATAATTTATTTATACCAAGATGACAATGTTTGGTTGGTAATATCTAAGATGACAATGTTTGACTGCTAATATCTAAGATGACAATATTTGACTGCTAATATCTCTAATAAATTATTTACACCAAGATGACAATGTTAAACATATAAGGGAATGTAAAAGTGACCCCTTCAGTCAATGGTTTGTCTCTGTGATAGTGCTGAATATCTGAATGGAGACATATTTGTGGAATTAAAGTGACCCCTTCAGTCAATGGTTTGTCTCTGTGATAGTGCTGAATATCTGAATGGAGACATATTTGTGGAATTAAAGTGATCCCTTGGCTTGTGTGTCTGTGAAAGTACTAAATATATGTGTGTAGACATTTCTGACATATGAACAATGTAAAATTATAATGATACAAGTTAAATTTTTCTAATAAGAACATCAAAATTGTATTCAATATTACTAATAATTTCATGATTTCTTGATTTTTTCTAAATGAGTTTGGAAATGAACTCAAATTAAAAAAAATTATTATGATAATTTTTTAACATCCTGAAGCACAGAATATGCAAATTAAAACTTTTATCTGAGGAAAAATAACTGTGGGCATACACACCAACATGATAAGAAAACTATAAAACCTGTAATAGTTTTGAATCTGGTCACCCAAACCAGAAGAAGAATTAAAAGCAGGCTGCATTTAATAAATACAATAAGAAAATAGATACAGAATTATATTTTTGTTGACCAAATAGTATAAAGATTACAAAAAATGGAACATGTACAATAAACGTTAAAAGATAATTAGAAGATTAAAATGTGACACAATACGCCATTTAAAGAAATGAAAAAAAAATACTTACAGAGGGAAAAGCAAATTCATATTTCACCATCGTATCCATGTCTTTCTCAGAATACCCTAAAAGAAAGTTTAAATCAAAATTGATGGAAAGTGTTTATCAGTAAATTACACTGCATAAAACTTTAGCATAAATTCTTGTTATTAGCTTCCAACCTTTTATCAAAGACAGAGGTTTCTGATGAAATAACTCTAGAATCGGAAAGCTCCTAGTTAAATATTTTCCCCTCTGAATACTTACCAGATGGCATGCTATGCAGATCACAGAGTTTATAAGAAACAACTGGTTATGTTGACTTTTATGCTAAATATTTATAAGAAACAACTGGTTATGTTGACTTTTATGCTAAATATTTTTTCCAATGATTACTTACCAGATATGCACACCTATGAGGATGTAATTGGTTCTTAAAATTTGGCTGCTTATGTTTCTCCCCAAAACTTCAGTGATGAGTAAACCTATGGAGTCCCATGCCCCAAGTAAACCTATGGAGTCCCATGCCCCAAGTAAACCGATGGAGTCCCATGGATAATGGCTGGTAAGGATGAAGTCAACATTTAATTTTTTTCACCCCAAGCAAACCTATGGAGTCACATGGATTAACTAATGGCTGGTTAGTCTGACTTCATCTGCTAAATATTTTAAAACTTGAGTATACCTACAGAGATCACACAGACTCCTAACATGTGGCTGATTAGATTGATTAATGCACACTTCAAGTGGGTGCTGATTTCACAGATGGCAACATCTAGTTTTCAGTGGTAAAACTCAATCCATACAGCCTGATGTGATATGTCAGACATGAATGCTTAACAGCTACCGACCGACCTTATTACAGGGAGAGGTGAGCACAATGCAGGATGTTTGCCGCCCACCTCAGTACAGAACCTTTTCCATGTCTCTGTGAGTGTTATGTTAGCGGGCACATACCTTCTGCACAGTGTCTCGACAAGTGGGTCAAGAGATGCTCCTTTGTTTCAAATGCATGGTACATTAGCAAGTAAACAAGGCCAGTGCTAAATGTGTAATGCTATGTTTGTGTACATATTTTATTTGTTGTTTGCTGGTCTATGCATTTATTAATTGCAGTGGACATTTATATATTTAGATATAAAATAGTTTTAGCTTGTAGTTATGCATTTATGTGTGATAGTTTATATCACTTTTTTTTTGCGTATTTTATGATTTATCTGTATGAGCATGGTTTTCTCATAGCATGCCAATATTGTTTTTTATTTTATGTTATACCTTATCTTGCAAATTCTATGTTAGTAAAGAGTTATGTTTAAAGAGTAATTAACAGAGTTTCTTTAGATAGTATATTGCCGACTTGCAGGTCTGCTGCACCTTTAGTATATATTAGCATGATAGTGGTGTACTTGGGTGTGTCTAAAAGAGCAGTGCTCTACAGGAGCTGAATAAAGAATATGAAAAATTGCTAGAAGTGTTCCCGCATCTTCTGTTGCTGATGATGCCCATTGGTGTGCAAGATTCGAACCTACCCCATCACACTGATATACCATGAAAATAACAGGCTGTGAGACATGTCATTGTTGAATTACTGAATGACCTCCTTTGCAATTTTGAGCTGATGAGATCCACATGTAAAGTATTAACTATCCTGGATTTGGGTGGAATAATTGAGCACGAGGCTTTTTTGAGCAAGTCTGGTATGAATAAATTTTCCATTGAATTTCTAATAATATACCATTCCTGGATTTGTGTGGAATACTTGTTTTGTGTTGGTGTCCTAAATTTGGGATACAAATTACCTTCACTTTGTGCTGTCTGCAATTTTTAGTGTAAAACATTTTGGGTACAAATGATGCTCATTTTGTGCATTGTAGATTTCAAACGAAATTATCATGATTTTTTCCCCACATTCAACTTTTGTAAAACTCTGCGGTAAGTACAACTCTGATCTAGTCCCATTCAAAGGAAGGAGTGGGGCAGCATGAATTAGCACATTAATAGTTTTGCTCATTGTAAATTCTAAGGAAAATTTTTTTATACCAGATTTGCTCAAAAAAACACATACTGTATCACAAATTTGGGACACCAACACAGCACAGAGTGAGGGTTATTTGTACTCCATTTTGGGGATACCAACACAGCGCAAAGTGAAGATCATTTGTATTCCAAATTTGGATACAACATACCTGAAGGGAGATTATAGGAAATTCCTCGTATGATATTCAGCTCCATGTCAGTTTCACCAAGGTCAGTGTTACTCCTAAAAATCAAAATATTATGCCAAACATCTTAAGAAAAATTATAGAAAAAGCACAAAACATTATATACAAAAACTGCACTTTTTGAACAAAACATGTAAAAAAATATATACAATAATAAATTTAATATTTTATATTGTATAAAATAATAAAAAACATTACATCTAAAACCACTAATTAAATCATGAAAATCTTAAACAATTATATCAAACAAATCAAAACATTACATATAAACAAAAAATATACAAATAAAGAAATATCAAACAATACAGATGAAACAATAAACAATAAAATAAATTAATTTATCACTAATTCAGGACATCAGCAATGGTAGCTGACAAAAACATTTATGACACGAAATATGAACAGTCATTAACTATGAAATTATTTTAGAATATTTGTTTTTGGAATAATTTAATCTAATTTTAAACAACATAAAAATTATTGTTTACAAATGACCTCTGACATGCCGGAAAAGAATGACACAGGCTGCCATAGATATTGATAGGATGCAAACAAATTAAAACTGTTACCTCGCACTCAGCTGTAAAGGGTATTAACTATAAGTAAACAGTATGTATGCTATCCAGAAAGTACTTTTACTTTTCTTTTACTTTTTTTTATATTTCCACAGGAAGCTAATATGTTTGATCTTGGTCTATACCAGGGGTGCACAAACTTTTTAGGCCAGAGGGCCACATTTCCAATTGATAGTGCATGGAGGGCCGCAAGTCAGATTGCACATGGATGACAACAGAAATAATGAAATACATTCGTTTTTGCCTTATTAACCTAGATTTAGTCTTTATTAGTGAGAAGGGTGAGCCTGAATGTTGTTAACAACTTTATCAATATTTGGTTCGAGTTTTGTAGTCGCCAGCCTCAAAATCGAACAGAGATTGTTGTCGTCAAATTCGATCTCAGCTTGTTCTTGTTCATGTTCATTACTGAAAACGTTTGTTCACACAAGTATGTGCTGCCGAATTCTGACAACAACTTGCAAGCCAAGTCCTTGACATTTCTGTTTGTGCTGGAGCTGAGACTTCCATAAAATGTTAAAATGTTGTTCTGCTGAAATGATGACTTCAGTTCAGGTGAACATTGAAGATCAATGACCATCAGTAAAAGGCCTGATGATTTGGCAACAATATGTGCTACTTTGCAACTTGCACGAGCAAAATACTTGTTTTCTTCAGACTTTTTGTGAAGAAATGTTGCTGTGCTGACAGACCTTTTAAAAGTTGCTCAATTTTGTTGTTTCTCCAGTGCCTTTTAAGTCATCAAAAGTCGCAGCTGCTTTGTTTTGTAATGCCGCTTGCAGTTGAAGTCCTTCATCACAGTAACAGACTCACAACAAATTAACCACATAGCTGCTCCATTAAAATGCCGCATAAAGTATTTAGCCTCCACTCTTCTTTAAACTGATGATTTTCGTCTTCAATTTTACCTTCTTATGAGCAGGTTTCTGACATATTAACAAAGGGCAGTAGTTTAAAAACAACTTCACTCCGAAACAGTGTAATTCATTCAGTACATTCCAACCAGACATCCACAGCCACATATTCACACACACTGACTGCACCATCCTTCCCCCCCCCCCCCCAGTGTCACCTCACCCCTTCCCCAGACTGAACTTTAGCTGGCTGCCTGCCGAATTGGGTTTAGATATAGACCTCTTTCTAATGCTATTTGATGTCGCCATACATCAAAGATGTGCAGATACTACTATTTCAACAGTACACCTTTGATCAGCTGAAATGAACAATGTGCCCAATACACAGCCTCTCACCTCAATACCGCATCCAGCGTTTGTTTTCAACACAGCACAAGATGCTTCCACGGGAAAGCAAACCACTGTTCTACTCCCTTGTTCAGATTAATGTTAAAAGCTCCTTGCCTGTTACAAATAATGGTAACATCCTAAAGTCTTCTGGGGGCCGCACAGGACCCTGTCGGGGGCCGCATGCGGCCCGCGGGCCGCGGTTTGTGCACCCCTGGTCTATACTATGAAAGGGGTCACTACTGTACTAAGGTGTGACTATCAGATGAGTTCTGGGCAAATTATGCTATTTAGTTAACCTTAACCATTTTATTAATTAATACCTTTCTCATTCTTCTATAAGTGTAGTACCATTGCCAAGATTGTGTGCCAGTGGTCAATAGGTGTTTACGACCTATTAAGATTTGGGTCACTCAAAAGGGTGAAGGATGCAGAGGGGTAAAGGGGATGACAGGAAGGGGGAAATGCTAGCCAGATATGAGATGCTTCATATTTAGTCATTCGCGTTTCGTGTTGTGACGTCGGAGAATCCACTAGCTGGCCTCAAGATTGCCATATACACATATCAATGAACCAGCCCAGCATACACATACTCACCACGCCCATGGTCCAAGTGTTGGCTTCTTTGCATACGTTGATATTAAGCACAATTTATGAAAGTGGTAAATATAGTGACTTCTCTAGATTATTTGTATATATTATTGATAGAATGTTATGTAAAATACCCATGTGATTTGTTAATGGTATTGTATGAACTAATGTATTTTCTCCCACAGAAGCTTAGTGGCGTTAGCGATAATTATGTAGGAACGTTGAGATGATACAAGCACATGTATACGCCATGTCCATATACTGTAAAACTATTTGTAGCTGGTGGAGCTAAATAGAGATCAGAATGATTGTTTAATGAATATTAATGTAAACCACTTGTTGGATATATTGTATCTATGAATTTATGTAATTGCAGGAATGGAACTATTATTGTTCACTTCTAAATATTTTTATTTGAATCTGTGAATTATATGTTAACAGGTAGCTAACGAGTTATGATGAACATTGTAAGAGTTGTCTATCTCTGTCGCCACAAAGCCCAAATGACTGATCATGCTTATAGGTTGCTATAGAAGAAATATTGTTCATTTCAGTCGGTTCCTGGTCTGAAGGTAAACCTGTCTTGCGATCCACGGACTACAACATCTAGCACACCTATTTGGCATTCAGTTGTTCCTACCTGAAAGACAACTGCAACGTGACATCACACAATGCCAAGGGACACCATTATCTTCACTCACATTTGCATAATTTGTTGTGAATGACGACCGGGAAGTGGTATGGGAATTGAATTGGAAGAATTAATATTATAATTATAGCTGAAAAAGGGGGAAGATAATGTTACCAGCTAGGTATGTCAGCTGATTTATCTGTTGTATGTCATTTCAATAATGCCCGAATATTTGGCATATTAGCGGAAGGATAAGTCAGGCTGTCCAGCTGTCGCTAGTATTGGAAGCAAAATAATAATCTAATATTGATATACTTTAGAGTCTGATATAGCAGCAGGGTTGTTAAATACAACTGGGCACATGACAGTGACATTTGTTCAGAAAAAGCTTTTACTGAGAAAATTCTTGTTACATCCCTTTGCACAAAGCACACATCAGGATTATTTATTATTCAAAACTCACTGTACAACTGAGAAGCTTCTTGTTTCATAATGGAATTTGGGCACTGGGTCACCATGTCTTTTTGCACTCCTCAGGGAATCCAAGTCTTTCCGACACCCCTGTTCCAGCTTCTGAAACCTGAAAATGTAAGACAGACAAAGTATTAAGCACCAAACTCTTGGTCTGTAAATATACACGAGTAGTGGATATTTATAGTCATAATGACACAAGAATATGAAGTCAGTACACACACGTATAAAAACAAATGTGTGTGTACACATTCACATACATGCACACACAGTAAAATCTTTTTACATCAAAATTTCTGACATCAATTGTCTGGCTAGAAATTCCAAATAGAATGATGTATTGATGTTATCTCGTTTTCTAAAGTGACATAGCTTCTCGTGTTTATCACATTTACTGTTCATGTGCATTGTAAAATGTTAAGATGATTAAGTATCTGAATAAAGCATATATAAACAAATTTAGAGTATTATGTTCTTTTAAATGATAATGACACACAATTCTACTACTTGTCTTAAGTTTAATTTATTTAAAGAGGTCTCATTACATGGGTATTTTAAAGTGAAAGTATGAAAGTTATTTGCTTTATATGAATAAAAAGTAAATATCTAAATCAACCAGAAGAATTTTCCTGATACAACGTACTTGGCTGCTGCAGGCACGTCTCCGAGTTTAGTGAAATGCTGAGTATTGGTGACACAGGTCTACAATGAGAAAAAGAACATAAATACTTAAACATTTGAAAATATGAACATTTCCCCTTTCAATTAGATAAATTTTTACTTTTTTTAAAAAAAAGAAGTAACTTTTACTGGACTAAGCAATGTATAACAATTATTTTGTTATTCAACATTTTACAAATTTATTTAACAATGTACAAATTTAGATTTCAAGAGAAATATACCTCAAAATCTCACATTGATATATTTTGTTAAAATCCTAATTGCTAATATTTATCAGTATTAAACTATTCAAATACTCTATGGTAGTTATAAACTATTAAACTAGCAAACAGTCTAGCACACAGGCGGGGGCAATTGTTTTGGCTCAGGAGCCACTTTGTGAGGGCTATGGTTAGCGGAGGGCCACACTTTCTAAAACTGATTATATTCATTAGTTAACATTACATTTCATTTAATGCGACGTGTAAATTGCATAATAATAATAAATAAATAAAACTAAAACAATAATGATAGATAGAGAAGGTTTAATTAAATTTATTTATGTGCAAATTACACATCATCCAGCACAAGAAACTTAATGAGACAAATGTAACTTCTCACACTTTTTGACAATTATTTTGAAATTATGGTAGTTATAAACTATTGTCTACCAGTATGATTATGGTAGTTATAAACTACTGTCTACCAGTATGAGTAGTTTTAATCATAAAAAAATACCAACAGGTATCAATATTGGTAATTATAAAATATTTCCAGCAGTATGAGTATGATTGAGAGTCAAAGAATATTCCCTACTGGTCAAAATACTGGAAGCAATAATATTCCCTGCTGAAATGAGTACTGATAGTAACAAAATTTCCTATGGGTACAGTAGTCACAGAATATTCCTTATCAGTATGAGTACAAGTGTCCACGAGAATATATCATTCAAATGTGTGAGCCCAGACAGTTAGGAAATATTTTTTTAAGAAAACTATGCAATACTGTTTTTATTTGTATAATTATTTCAGCCATGGAAAACTTTTTATAAGAGTATTGACAGTCATAAAAAAAACTTGCTTATTTCAGTACTGATAATCATGGAACACAATCTAAATTTGAGAATAGATTTCCAGAAACCATCTGATTCAAAATACAGGTTGTGATGAGAAATTTAGTACCTGAATCTGAGTTTTAAGATCCTCCTCAAGTTGTGTGAAAATCTCATCACGATCGCCTGTGGGTGTACAATCCTCAGCAGAGACCACAACATATTTGTCTTCATTGTCCTCATTAGCTAGAGGTGATGGAGGTACCTACAACATGTTAAACTTTGTTAGATACTGAGATATAAGCACATATAAAATGTTAAGTGTATAAATTTGTTAATATACTGAGACATAAAATGTATAATTTGTACAAGCTTGTTATATATTGAGACATAAATACATACAAAATTTTAAGGTTTCTTAAATTTAAATGAATGAATTGATCAAGTGATAAAATTATTCATCTCTCTTACCTGTGCTAGATCAACAGGTAAACCAGATTCAAGTGCCTCCACCATTGGCTCCATTCCCTATAGAAATAAAAAACTTGATGTTACATTGTAGGTGAAAATGAATTTGAAAGAGAAGGACATTTTTTTTCCAAATGACCACAATTAAGGTTATCCTACTCAGTCACATTATAAAAGCCAACAACTTTCTGGCATATACGCCATCACCAAGGAAAGATAATTATAATCAGTGTTGAGCCTTCTAATGACAAAAGTGATGCCTGCCAATCCACAATTTGCTCTCTTAGTATTTCGTATTTTGGTTTTCCATTATACAACCTGATGACCAAACCAAAGAATAAGGAACACATACCTAGCTTACTTGGACTCACTTGGGCTCTAAGGTGACCATTAAAATAATAGGACAGATCAAGAATTGTTCAGAGTTGTCTGCTCATTGGATGAGAATAACTTCCCTTAGTACCTCAGTATTCTTAGTATCCTTGCTGGGATTGCAATTTAGCAGAATTTCTGAAAGGTGTCAGTTTTATGATATTTGTATATCTTTCAGATTCTGATCATGTTGTCATTTTTGACTAATCATGAGATACAGTGTGAATTTGTTTCTGGTTTTTTGCACATTAAGATACAGTATGTTTGCTTTCTTACTTATGCACACTTTTGTACATTAAGATAAAGTTATGTGTTTATGTATTTACTTTTACACATTAAGATATGCACACGTTTGCACACTTAGATATACACACTTTTGTACATTAAAATACATATAAGTCTGTTTCGTTACTTTTGCTTGACTGGTGCCCTGTTGTTTGTTGTATATGCTAGTGTCATGGGTGACAAGGTAAAGCATTTTATTTTTAGAAATACCTATCTAGCTTTGGCCATAACTGATATGAGTATTATCCTGAATTCATCCTGATTTTGTCTTTGGACCAGATGTGTTTCTCTCAAATAAGCATTTACTTCTTGTTTAGTGTTGTCCATACTAACTGACAGTGAAGTTTCCTAACTTGTCTGTTATAAGAGACCCACAGTGTGTGGGAGCAAGTATCATATAGTTTGCTAACTTTAGATGGGGAAAGTGGATAGCAAGAGTTACTGGTTTGTTATAATAGCTTTTCTTGAAGTGTGTGGGAACAAGTATCATACGTTTTGCTAACTTTGGATGGTGGAAGTGGATAGCAAGAGTTACTGGTTTGTTATAATAGCTTTTCTTGAAGTGTGTGGGAACAAGTATCATACGTTTTGCTAACTTTGGATGGTGGAAGTGGATAGCAAGAGTTACTGGTTTAACAGCTTTTTCCTGAGTGTATGGGAACAAGTATCATATGCTTTGCTAACTTTAGAATGGTGGAAGTAGATAGCAAAGAGTTACTGGTTTGTTATAATAGCCTTTTCTTTTATTCTAATGGGTGGGAACAAGTATATACACTTTGCCAACTTTAGAATGGTGGAAGTGGATAGCAAAGAGTTACTGGCTTGTTATAATAACCTTTCCCTGTGGGAACAATGAATGCATATTCTGCAAGTTATCAGTTTGTGTTCTGGACAGTTTTTGTTTCAATGACTGACAGATGATACATTTTTCTAACTTTGGAATAGTGGAAATGGACAGCATGAGTTTTCACCTTGCTAATATTCTAATTCATTTCAACAGTCTTGGTTGTGGTTGTAGACTTGGTTGTGATATAGTATTTTTGTTTTTTTTGAATTGACATAATTAAGAGTTGTCTGTGGTGTAGTGTTGTCTATGGTATAGTGCTGATTTTTAATTGGCATAAATAGTCTCGTCCTAATGTTAGTAGTGTTGGTTGTGGTGTAGGACTGGATTTTTGAATTAGCATAATCAGTGCTGGTTGTACTTTGCAGGATATTGTGTTGGATTTCTAAATCGACATTAACGTGTTAGCAATATATTAGTGTGAATTTTTGAATTAGCATAAACAGTGCTGGTTGTAATGTGCAGGATATTGTGTTGGATTTCTAAATTGACATTAATGTATTAGCTATATATTAGTGTGGATTTTTTTAACCTGAGAGAGTGAGTTGGACAGAGTAACAGAAAGGGAGGGAGTGCATTTTCACCTCTAAAAGATTCCTGACTTCTGCTGTCATTTTAGTGGCATTGGAGACAATGCCTTAAACATACTGAAGATGCTTAATTAGTATTCACCACCTATCCCACAAAAATTATCTTTCGCTTCTAGAATTAAAACTCTATCTTTCGCTTCTAGAACTTAAAACTCTAGCTTTCACTTCAATAACTTAAAAATATATTTTAAGTACTTGTCCTTTTTGGGAGCAGACCTGTAAAACTTTAAAATGAAATTTTAAAAGGCCCACCCTTACCTTCATCATGCGAATATACTGCTTTGCCAGCTCAAGGTCTTTGTTTTTTTTTGCCTGAAGAGCTGCTGTGCGAAACTCTTCCATTCGCTCTTTCAGAAATCCCAGTTGCTGTTCTTGGCGAGAACTAGTACTCTTTCGTGAGACTGGAAATATGAGCACAAACAGAAATTTTTCCTCTATACTTACCAGAGGTGCATAATATAGCGGAAATAGAAATGGGTTATTTAGACAAACATTTAAGAAACAAGCCCCTTTCCATCCACCCAATGTGGGGTGATAGAAAAAAGTGAATGAGCAGCAAGTCAAATGAGTGGTATCCTCTGTTTTAGAATTTAGTACTCCAAGAACAAGGAATGAAATGATGGATGAAATGGATGTAAAGTAGTGAGTCTGAAGAGACTGTTTGTATACTTCTTTGGTAAGTCAGAAAAAAAAAATGATAGAAATGTCCTGTTACATCACACAGTCAGATCACATCTTAGTGATAAGAAAATGTACACATATACAACTTCATGAAATAGCTAATTCAGTGGGCTCCTAATAAAGAATATGGAGCTTTATAATATATTTATGTTTCTCTAATGACTTGCTTCAGAAAATTTGGCAGTCTGTTGATAAATATCTCTAATTCCAGAAGGGGTGGAAAGAAATTGTCTAGATTTCACTCTTCCTTATTACTGTGATGCTTAAACAGATACATATTTTTTAAAGGCCTGTCTCTTGCATGGAAGGAGCATAATCATCTACTGAAACAGACAAAGGGGAAATAATAACTACTTAATGCCCTGATCAAGAAGCCTATTCTTTTGCCAGAAAAAAATAAAAAAAAATAAATGCATTACTAATGTGAGTAATCCATCATTAGGGTAAGCAATTTCTATGGAATCCCCAAATAATGCATGCATTTCAAAATTCTGTATGCTGATGCTAAGATTTTAAGGTCACAAAAAGGGTTTATAAAGCCATAAAAAGAGGGTTTTAATGCCACAAAAAGAGGGGATTTTAAGATCACAAAAACAGGGTTTTAAAATATATGATTTAACATTCTTCTCATTTTATTTAAAAAAAGGTAATAAATGTCAGAAGTAAATATTCAAAATTATCTTAAAATCCCAGTTCCAAAGAAAGGAATACTCAGTATATTTCTCTTTCCATGTCTGCTATAAAAACTGATGAACCTTTAGTCTGAAGATACATTAAGTATGTGGACGTGTAAGCAAGTGTATACCTCTGCATATCAGTACTTGCCATTATCTTTGCTTTGAACAACCATACCCCCCAAAAAACCCACCTGTCTCTCCACCCCCACCCCCAAGGAAAGCCACTAGAATCATGTGTTCTTGAAAACTGTAGTATGCGTGAGGAAACCACCAACAAATATCCAAGTATAATTAAGTTAGAAATAAATGTTGAATGCAGGTGGAGTGATACCACATAATAAATTACAATAATTATTAAAGGTCTAAACAGAACCATGTCTTAAAGAGATTTCAGCTCACCTAACTAAATCATGTTTTATGTAGTTACATCATATACAAAACTAAGAGAAAAGAAGATAATACAGACATACTTTTACTTTTATATTAAGTATGGCACATTTTACATAAATATGACATAATTTTACAAATAAATAAAAGTTTTAAGTAAATTAATATTCTATCTCAATACTAAATGCAATATCAAAATTAATTCTTTTTTCCCCCTATTTAAACTTGTTCTGTCACTGTAGACATCTCTTATAATACACAGATATTTTATTCTGCTGTAAAATTTTCCTAAACAACATCCAGAAACATTTTACTCAGATACTAGAAAACTTTCCAGTCACTTAGAAATGATGAATAGCAAATTTTAAATGAAAAAATTTCAAAATTATGTTGCTGCCATTTTAACACTTTTCCTGCTTATTTCAATCAATTCAATGATTTTAGCTGCTTAAATATATAAAGCTATAGAAGCTAAGCTATGGTGTTTCCTCACTTGAAGTCCTATTGATCTGATGTCCAGAAGGATCTACGGAGCTTGAAGACAAGGAAGATTTGACAGCTCCTCCAGAAGCAGAGGAAACGGCAGTTTTCTGTGCTGCTGCTGCTGGTGCTTGTGGTTTAGGTGCAGACTTTGGTTGGGGGGACACTGCAGAGCTGGCCCCTCCTGAGACTACAACACCCTGACTTCTTGGAGATGGAGTTGGTAGTGCAGAACTCTGAGATGGGGATGCTGCAGATACCTTGGGAGGTGGACCAGTGTCCTTAGGGATGGGACCAAAACCTTAAAACCCCCCCCCAAGAAATCAATTACACCAGGGAGATGAAAAGCAACTGCATGATTAAAAGGCAACATTCAATTTGAAATTTTCTATAAGCCTGTGGGTTCTTTGACTGATGATAATTTCAGCAAAATTAAAATTAAAATCAAAATAATTCAGTTTATGCTGTTTTTAAAAGTATATTAAAATAACTGTTATAAATGTTAACCAAAAATTAAAATATATGAAAATAAACCAAAAAATAATTTAGAAAAATTGTTAAATATAGCTTTTAATTACTTACTTTTATCCATATTTTTTATAAACAATAATTTAACTAGCTACTTGTACTTCTGAATAATAAAGTCAGATGGGTGCAGCAAAACAGTCCGTCCAAATAATGATTCCTTAAAATACTTATTTCTTCATCGAAAGATAAATCTGATAAAGGTCTCTTGATTTTCTGACAAGTGTAATAACACTTATCAATTATAGATTGTTATCCAAATAAGTAAATGATAAAATATTGCGTTATATTTAATGTATAATTTGCCTCATAATGAATAACTGTGATTGGGAGTTTAATAATCTCAAGTATATCACTAAAGATGTGATCAGCATGCTTAGACATATTATCAGTGATGATATTTATTGTGGTTATCAGTGAATTTTATAGTGGTTATTAGTGAATTTTATTGTGATTAGGTGAATTTTATTGTGATTATGTGAATTTTATTGTGGTTAGGTGAATTTTATTGTGGTTATTAGTGAATTTTATTGTGATTATTTTATTCATTACTGCATTCAATGAATTTATTCACTGTAGTAATCAGTGAATATTTTCACTATGATAATCAGTGAAATTATTAATTTTAGTAATCAGTGAAATTATTCATGTGGTAATCAGTGAATTTATGCATTGTTGTAATTTGTGAAATTATTCATTGTTGTAATTTGTGAAATTATTCATTGTTGTAATCAGTTAAATTTATGTTCTTGTTTGTAAAAGTAAAATAAATTCTTTAAAACAAAAATTAAGATTTTATGTCTTCACAATTATTGTAACCTCAAATCTAAACTCCATTGTCATTAGAATATTAAGAAATAACTGTTTAATTTCAAGGAAACTTTTGAACTACTATTAATTAAGGCCTCAATTATTAAAATTCACAACAAATACTTACAATAATTACAGTTACTGCAAAATTATTTTATGCTACTATTAGTGAAATTTAAAAAAACAATCTTAATATTTCCTAAAGCCTGAGATTGAGATGTATGTTTTTCTTTGGGGGGTGGGTGAAGGTGGGTGTTTGGGTGGGTGTATACACTTTCGAAGTGTTATAGCAGTTTCCTTTAAATACCATTGGAATTATGATACTTTTTGACATATATTTCTCATTTCCATTTGGATCATTTCCACTTACTCTGTTCTTGATGTATAAAATGGCAACTAGATTAGTGATTTGTCTATTAGTAAATTAATATAAGTTAATAGATATATTTTTCTAAAATAATATAATTAAGAGTTAATTTTCTATTATTTTGATACTGTTTTTAAAGAATTAAAGAATATTTAATTGAAAAAAATAATTAATTCTGAATAATTTTAGTAACACAACAAAGTTACAGAGAAGAATTAGTTATGTCATTAGATATTCAGTCAAATTGCTACTGATCTGGATGGAAAAAATAGTGCTAACGGCTAAAGTCTGACTGATATGAATCCTTCTGTAGAAAAGTGAAAATTTCTTTCACAATCAATGTTTACTACACTCCATTCAATTACTTTGATGATTATACAGCTTCTTAAGGATATACAGATACCAAAAATTTCTTCGAAAAGTCTCATAGTTTCTAACTAGTGTTTACTATCCCACATAATCTGCTTAGATGACTGAACAGTTTTATAAGCATTGATAGATTTGGGTTAAACATGATTTACAACGAGGCTATTTATATCACAGCTGAGTTCAAATTAAGCACTCAATTCCAGAAAAAGAAATTAACACTTCAACTGTAACATTTTTGAATTACTGAACACAAGCACAAGTACACACATTTATATAATGCTGATCAGTCTTTTATTTGGCTTGATGCAAACACGATTCTTCTGGAACTTGGAGGAGAGTCAATGAAGTAAACTTGTAAACTGTAGAGGTGAAATTTATGTGAAATCTATGGCAAGAACAAAAATCTTTCTTACCTGGTGGTGTTGGCAGCTCATCAAAATCAACAGGTTTGCCAGCACGGTACATCTTAATTGCATCTTCATATTGCTGTTAATTAAAATGTAAAACATAATAAAACCTCTCTTTGTGAAGTCATGTAAGTATCATTTAATAGTTCAAAATAATGAGCAGTATTCAGCAAATCCATTCTATTCCTAATTTAATGACATCTAAATTATTTTAAAATTTAAAACAGTAAAAAAACTTTCTATAAATTTAAAAAAAAATAAATAAAAAGAACATTTTATGACAGCCAGAAAGCATTTCAGCACACAAGCATAAACTAGTTTATTGAGCATGAAAATTTTTTTTTTTGCAGCAATAAGCTTTTGGTTGACTGATTTATACAGGGTGATAGCTTCCAGTTTCTGCTCATTTCACCAGCTGGCATGAGGTGTGCCAATGATGGGAGATTTCAGATGAAAATAGACAGAAAAGATATGTTTGCAATGACCACTTTTACCTTTACAATGCGACCCATTCTACGACTCTTGCCACTATCTCCTGCAGTCTTGGCAGCATCTTCTGAACTTTTGTATTTCTCCAGCCTTTGAGTTAAAGCTTCCATTACATTTTTGGGAGTATCAGGTGCTTGAAAAAGTCGTTTGGCCTCTGAAATAAAAAAAATACCAATATACTGTCAGGAACTTAGAATAAATAATTGATTTCTTTGCACATGCAAGCACACACAAATCAGGATTCATAGGCAATTTAGAGAAATATTTCAAGGGTTTTTCAAGAACTTTTAAGAGCTGAGTATTATGATTTTCATAGTGCATTAGTAACTTCGCTGACCACACTGTCATTATCTTCACAGTGAAATTAGTAAGTTTCTTGACCACAGTAATTGTTGTCATGGTGCCACTAGTATCTTGATTGTAGTGTGATTAAATGTTTTCACAGTGCCATTATGTCTTGATCACTCTGTAATTGCCCAAGTGCCTTAAACACGCAATCACTATCTTCATTGTGCCATTAGTGTCTTGGATATGTTGTAATTGTCTTCATTGTGCCATCAGTAAGTGTCTTGGCCACACAGTCATTGTCTTCTTTGTATCATTAGTGTCTTGGCCACATTGCCATTGTCTTCACCTGTGCCATTAGTAAGTGTCTTGGCCCTGCTGTAACTGTTTTAGCAGCTCTCTAATTGGCGTTTAAGTGCTGTGATGATATATTTCTTGAAAATCTATAACTACCTTGATAGTACTATCCTTAAGTGATTTATTTGGTAATGATGTACAAGACTTGAAATTGTCATAATTAAGTTCTTACCAATACTGTAATTGAGTGCTAGTGAATAAGAGTGTTATGAGTGTCATCATTGCTTTTGACTGCACAATATTAATGTCACTGTCTAAACCTTATTGTAATTTGGCAAAGCTACAGACAGTGGTGACATGACTGAGTGTTTTGACAGTGCTGTAATTAAGTTAGCGAAGTGTCATGATTATATTTGGATGATGTCATAGCTGTTTCACAATTCTGTCATTTTCTTGACACTGCTGCTATTAAGCTTCTTGACAGTGATGCAATTACATAAGAAATTTTTATTTCTCTAATTTAATACCATACACCATCTACTAGTGAAATTGTGAACACAGGGCTGACTTCATTTATAAGGAATGTAAATGACTGTTAATTGTGAAGGTTTACCTCATTTACAAGGAATAAAAATGACTGCTAATGTGAACACAAGAGAGGCCTTATTTATTTACAGGAAATAAAAATACCATTAATTATGAACACAAGATAGACCTAATTTATTTACAGGAAATGAAAATGACTGCTAATTGTGAACACAAAACTGATCTCATTTATTTACAGGAAATTAAAATGACTGCTAATTGTGAACACAAGGCTGATCTCATTTATTTACAGGAAATGAAAATACCAGTAATTATGAACACAAGATAGACCTAATTTATTTACAGGAAATGAAAATGACTGCTAATTGTGAACACAAAACTGATCTCATTTATTTACAGGAAATGAAAATGACTGCTAATTGTGAACACAAAACTGATCTCATTTATTTACAGGAAATGAAAATGACTGCTAATTGTGAACACAAAACTGATCTCATTTATTTACAGGAAATGAAAATGACCACTAATTGTGAACACAAGGCTGATCTCATTTATTTACAGGAAATGAAAATACTCATTTATAGGGAATATAAATGACCCCTATTGTTAACACAAGGCTGACCTCATTTATTTACAGGAAATGAAAATACTCATTTATAGGGAATATAAATGACCACTATTGTGAACACAAGGCTGACCTCATTTATTTACAGGGAATGAAAAATGACTGCTAATTGTGAACACAAGGCTGATCTAATTTATTTACAGGGAATAAAAACAACCAATAACTGTGAACATAAGGCTGACCTAATTTACAGGGAATGAAAATGATTGTTAAGTAAAACTGAAACTTGCCTTCTTCTGTGGGCTCTGGTGGTAAGTCTATCTCCTCTGCTGCTCCTCCTTTCTCTCCGGTTGCTTGAAGTGGTGACCTCTGTGCTTTGACCTCTGTGACAGGACGAGCAGTAGTTTGAACTGAAAGACCTAGGATATTATTAATCTTAAAATGAACATGAAAATTATAAATCAGCATGTTAAAATAGTAGGTTCAAGTGTAAAATCACTGAAATTTGAGTTGTGATGGATTTCAGAAGTGGTACAAGAAAAATCATGTGGCTCAAATTAGAATTAGTATACACATTCCATAATGACCAACAATTGAAAACTGACAGCACATTCTTGTCATGACTAAATCAGGCACAGATGTAAAATACAGATTACAGGTAAGCAACGCAAATTAAATTTTATCAAAGAACAGTTCTGCTAAATCCAGCCAAATCCAGAGACATGAGTGATGTGATGCTACAGACTCAATCCAATCCAGAGACATGAGTGATGTGATGCTACAGACTCAATCCAATCCAGAGACATGAGTGATGTGATGCTACAGACTCAATCTGATCCAGAGACATGAGTGATGTGATGCTACAGACTCAATCTGATCCAGAGACATGAGTGATGTGATGCTACAGACTCAATCTGATCCAGAGACATGAGTGATGTGATGCTACAGACTCAATCCGATCCAGAGACATGAGTGATGTGATGCTACAGACTCAATCCAATCCAGAGACATGAGTGATGTGATGCTACAAACTCAATCCGATCCAGAGACATAAAAGACAAAAACAGACCCAAGCCAATTCAGAGACACAAATGACATGATGCTAAAGCCTTGACAGAAACACTAAAAGAATGATGCTACAGACCCAAAATAAAGCATAAATAGATGAAGGCTGGCATACAGTGAAAGCCAAGCAGTAAACATGCTTTGCAATATTCGAATAAGTAAGAAAGGAACTGAGGTCAAAAGAGTTACACCATGACATACATGACAGTTAGGAGGTTAGGTATTTGATAATCTAACCTGATGAAATGAAATGGATGACAACAGAATTGATTGGTCATGAGTAATATTAATAATACAAAGAAATATTAAACATAGTCTTCCCAACATATGGGTGTATGATGGGAAAACAATAAAGAGATTAAAAGTAGGATAACTAGAAACTAGAGCTAGAATCATTTAGATATCAAGCTTTTACTAGCTACAGGCTACAGGTAAAAACAATGCAAAGGTAATTACCAATCAAGTTGGCAGGAGGTGGGGGTGGAATATTGGACAAATCAACAGGCTTGCCCTCATCTAAAGCTGCAATCACTAGGTCAAATTGCTGAAATATATTTTAAAATTAATCTATAAATATCCAAATAAAGTGTATATAAGTGCATTATAAATTAGAATTTTTAAAATGTTGCTTCATTAAATTTGTATAGTGTATTAATTAAAACAAAAATAAAATAGAACTTTTAATAACACTTAGCAAGGACTTGTTAATAATGGAAACATTTTCATAAAACAGAACATCAAGGGAGATAAAGATGAAAAAGATAGCTACCCTTCTTGGTGTCAAAGTTAACATTTTTGTTTTAAATTATTTTAGAGACAGATTTTTTGTTCTTTTGTCAGTAATACTCTTATAATAGGGATGAGAGATTATACTATGCTGTAGTCTAGCATCTCTGAGAGACTGCATTGCTTTCCTCAAAATATTTATTCTTGAAATTCAGTGTTAGCAACTGCACCGACAGAGTTATTAAATGGAAGGAGGAAAACAGCTCCCAAACATTTATCTGATCAATTTCAAGTTATAATATTTTCTGAGAAAACACCAAATATTATTGTAATCAATTTCAAGTGATAATATTTTCTGAGAAAACACCAAATATTATTGTAATCAATTTCAGGTGATACAAACACTTTTATGACCAATTTAAAGTGACAATACCTTTCAAGAACAAACACTTTTGTGATCAATTTCATGTGATAATACCATTTGAAAAAAAAACTTTTTGGTCAATTATAAGTTATAATACCAATTGAGAATTAACAAAAAAATGGAACTGTATATCATATGGTGCAAATATGTAGTTGAAATAGATGTTTAATAGTAAGTTGATATAATAACAAAACCATATTTACATACATTACATTGCTTCATCTTCTTTTGAATAGTCAAAATCAGGAGTCATAAAAAGTCACACTTAAAAAAAGAGTTAAACCTGCAGGTATTCATTACATATTTATTTATCCCTGAATCACAATTTTTTTCTTTTTTAAGTACTAAATCTGCAGTCATAATCATTACATTTTATATTTATCCTTGTAATCATAGTTATTTCCTTTAATGTTCTTTGCTGCAGTCCCAATTAGTGCTTTTGAATTTCGGTGTCTGCAGTCATAGAATTTTTTTTTAAATGTTCAGTGCCTGCAGTCATATTGTTTATGTTCGAGGCTTGTGCTTATAATTACTTGTTTGAAATTCTACATCTGTAATATTCAATGCCTGCTGTGATAAATGTTTTGTTCTACATGTATAATTATTTCCTTTAAATTTCTAACATCTGCATTTACAATTATTTCTTTGTAATGTTCAATGCTTGTTGTGAAAGCTTTTATTTTTTATATTCTACTTTTGAGGCCACAATTAATACATGTTTTTGATGATAATTATAATTTTCAATTCTGATGCCTAAAGTTATCACTGCTAGTTTTCATCGGTCAATTGCTACAGTCATAATTTTGTTTGCCTGTCTTCATAATTATTTTATTATTCCTTGTCTACAGTCCTCACTTTTTAATGTTTGATGTCTATCAGGGCTATTTCTTGCCTACAGTCCTCACTTTTTAATGTTCGATGTCTGTCATGGCTATTTCTTGCCTACAGTCCTCACTTTTTAATGTTTGATGTCTGTCATGGCTATTCCTTGCCTACAGTCCTCACTTTTTAATGTTTGATGTCTATCATGGCTATTTCTTGCCTACAGTCCTTACTTTTTAATGTTCGATGTCTATCATGGCTATTTCTTGCCTACAGTCCTCACTTTTTAATGTTTGATGTCTATCATGACTATTTCTTTTAGAACAGAAATAGAGTTGTTTCTACTGTATGAATAGGTAAACTAATGATACAAGGGCTCATACAGAAACACTTTCTAATCAATTCCAAGTAAAATCTTGCCTAATTAAAGATACAAGGGCTCATATAGAAACACTTTCTAATCAATTCTAAGTAAAATCTTGCCTAATTAAAGATACAAGGGCTCATACAGAAACACTTTCTAATGAATTCCAAGTAACAAACTTGACCACAAACAATGGTCATATTCTTGTAGTTTACTTTGTGGTCTCTATAATAAAATATAATTATAAACTCAATTCAATGACAGATAATTAAATTGTCTAATTTAAACTTAGCCTAATAGTGAAAGCCTATGGTCAATTCTGCACACGAGAGCAATAATAACTAACAATTAACTTTTAGCCAGCATACCACTGACAATCATCAGGATGACACAAAATAACTTTAACATTTATTTGATTTTGAAATAACTAATAATCTGTAGGAAAAAAGTCGCCATATAACAAAAACTGCATTAGTGCAATTCCCTTTTCTGACGGTTTCACACTTTGCAAATATTCATTGCATTTATCTAAATTATTGCAAAAGCTTGCTAAAACAGATTTTTAAAATCAAAAATGACAGTTTTATGATCAACATAAAATTACATTTAGTTTTAATAAGAAAAAGAGTGAAACTTTCAGGTGAATACTCCAATTTATTTGTTTTTTAAATCTGTATTGTTTACAACAACAAAAAAATCAGAATTTTTAAAGCTTATATACATGTCGGTATTGTAATAACATTATGTTTTACTTAACATCATGTTTTTCTTAACTCCAATCCATAATATATATAGAGGGGGGAAGAGAGAGAGAGAGAGAGAGAGAGAGAGAGAGAGAGAGAGAGAGAGAGAGAGAGAGAGAGAGAGAGAGAGAGATTGAGTAAAAAGATATTTTCAAAATATATAACATTATTTTAGATCTGAAATGATGTCATATTAAGGGTTAATACACGTGCTGTTTCCAGTCTATAATTTTATCAATTTACATTTGAAAACAAGTAAAAATTAAAGCAGGTCCCATAACTCATCAATTTTTTTCATGCAGTTTTTATGCAAATGCCTAGTTTACAAATAACTGGTTAACTTACTGCTGAATTTGCTGGTTATCTTACCTTAGCAATTCTGACATATTTTGTGGCTGTAGCCATGTCTCCAGTTTTCTTGGCAGCAAGAGCAGCATTTTTGTACTGGTCCCTGCGAGTCTCTAGTATGTGATGTGTATCTTTATCTATAATACAAGCAAACAGTACATGAATAGCAAAGCAACAAAATTATTAAAATAAATTAAAGCCTTTTTTTTCAAGTATGAATGATGAAACTAATGAATGAATAACTGGGAACTGCACTATAGTACAGTTTTGTTGATTTAGAAATGTGAAACCATATTTCAAATGCCATTAAATACAAAAAGGATAAAACATACAGGGAGTCTTGGTAGATGCATCGTTATGTGAAATGTTTTGTAATCTGGATTCTGAAATGCTTTTCTAAATGCAGTTATCACAAGATATCAGATTTCACAAGATATTTCCTAAACAATACTGACATAATAATGAGCATTTTAACAATCTTAGAGCATTGCAAAGTGCCAAATCAGTCATGTAACAATTAATACAAAGAAAATAAAAACTTTTTCTAAAGTAAATCTTATTTTATGCTTTAACAATTGTAGAGTGCTACTTAATGTCAAATCTATCATTAACGTTTAATACTAAAGAAAATAATACTTATTCTAAATTAAATCTTATTCCATTTTTTGCTTTAACAATTGTAGAGTGTTACTTAGTGCCAAATCTAACATTAACATTTAATACTAAAGAAAATAATACTTAATCTAAATTAAATCTTATTCCATTTTATCCATAACATTCTGCCTCAATGGCAGCACTTTTTAAAATTTCTCACCAGATTTTATATTTTATATCCTTCCAACAGTACCTTATCAATTAGTCATGGTCAAATGATTCACGACAAAAGATCTCATATTTCAATCATGATTCACTTGATTTCCAAACTTTATAATTTGATTATTCATCAGACTTAGAAGTAGACTGTACTTTTGTTCTTTCTTCTTCAGTACTTCTATCCTAGTGATATATTAGTTCCAAATTAATATTTATTTTCAAATTGCGTTAAAAAATCGTAAGTCAGTAATGTAAATACTGGAAAACTTGTAACGCTTTCAAAACAGTGATGAAAGGTCAATCTAACTTACTGTCAACAACAAAATTTGCTTTGAGAATAAGACTTTGATATTTAATTAATATAATTTGGTTATGAGATCATAACCTTGAAATAATTTGTAATTTATTAACATTTCTTACTGCAAAAAAAAAAAATGTTCAGCACCCAAAATTAAAATGCAGTATTGTAAGCAAAGTGGTAATAAATAAATTATAAACATCATTTTACTGCAAACATGTCATGTGAATTATTGTTACATAAGCCATAATTATGAGGTTTCCTTTACTTTAAAAAAAAAAAAACATACAAAAAAACCCATTAAATAAAATATTCACAAACCAGCAGATAAAACAATAGGGTAAAACACTTATAAACCAAAAAAATATATAAGTAATAAAACATACTATTTATCGTGTAGATTTTAAAAAAAAGAAAGTGATAAAATATTCAAAACACAAAAACAGTTTCTTTTAATGATAAAATATCAACCAGAGGAGGGAAAAAATTAACACATAACAGTAGTCAAGTAAGAACAAACTGTTAAATATATTCAAACATCAGAGGATAAAAAATATTAAATAAAGATTGAAAAATCATAACATTCTGCTGTCTCTCTTTCTTTCTTAACTATATTTAAATCATTACAAAAAATGTGGGATACATTATTCACCAAAACCCTGAATATTTATAACATACACTTGTATAAAGAAAACTTAATAATAGAATGTTCTGTTCACTTAAGATATCTATTTGTGTACAGTGTAGTAAGAGTCTCATTGTAAGTGAAAATTCTTGTACTTTTACCACTTTAAAAAGAAATTAAATAAAAAATTATAGACTAAAAATTAGTGACGATGAGAATATTATGTTCTTCTGAGAACAACAGTTATTTTAAATATTTGTTTTGTAGCAACATGACCTTGACAGAATAACCACATAGCTTAAGACAGAAATCAAAGAGGCAGAAGTCCATAAACATAATACCTGAAGTGCTTGGAGTGGGACGTTGAATTACAGGTGCACCATTCACAGGTCGCCTGACAGACTCATCATCATAGTCTGGTACAGGACTTTTTCTTACTAGAATGAACACATCAGTTACTTGATATACTCAACACACTACTACTAGACTTATATGCTTAAGCTAAATTCATCAGTCACTTAAAATAATCAACATGGTACTAGTAGACTTATTTGTTTAAGTTAACACATTAATCACTTAAAATAATCAACATGGTACTAGTAGACTTATTTGTTTGAGCTCAACATATCAGTCAGTGATCTTCCGAATTCACCACTAATCAGTTTATTTGCTTAATCTGAACATACCAGTCAGTTAAATGCTAATCCCATCACTTGACAGTTTGTTTGTTTTATCTAAATACACAACATCTGATTACATAAAACATGAACATATCAGTCACTTGATAATGTGAACATGATGCTGTCAGTTTATTTGTAAAACTGAATACATCAGTCAGTTTACATTCTGAACTGATAAACCTTTTCAGTCACATGTAAATATCACCAGTCAGTTTACATTCTGAACTGAAAAACCTTTTCAGTCACATGTAAATATCACCAATCAGTTTATATTCTGAACTGATAAACTTTTTCAGTCACATGTAAATATCAGCAATCAGTTTACATTGTGAACTGATAAACTTTTTCAATCACATGTAAATATCACCAATCAGTTTACATTGTGAACTGATAAATTTTTTCAGTCACATGTAAATATCACCAATCAGTTTACATTGTGAACTGATAAACTTTTTCAGTCATATGTAAATATCACCAATCATTTTACATTGTGAATACATCAGTGCTTGGATTGTTTGTCTGTTGCTTTATCTATCCAACCTCAACATATCAGTCCCTTGATATTCTGGATGTCACTGGTCAGTTTATTTGTTTTGCATGAACCACCAGTTGTACTTAACCGTAAAATATCAGTCTGAAAACAGCTAGTCATAAGTCATAATATACATAATAACAAAGATGATAATTTACTAAAGCACATATAAAAACTGTGAGCACTGCAAAAAAAATATACAACAAAAATCTTCATACAAGCAGTTCAAGGTACATAAGAAAATCAATGATAAAATAACACAACAAAATGATGAATCCACCTGTGAAATGACAACATCGAAAGAAAGAAAATAAAAAAAAGAAAAATATATAAATGAACAAATTAAACTGAATTACATGAATATACATAAAGAACAAGCAATGACTACAAGAACAATGATGATAATAATGATTTTGATAAAAATGAGGTCTTGGAGGCCCCTTGCAAACGAATATGGCTACTCATGTTTAGCTTGGCAACATACTCCAAGTAGAGGGACCATGATAAGCAATTGAATGGCTTATACTTAGCTTGCTGGTAATAAGTATATCTAAACGTACACACAAACCAGTCAGTTGATATAGTGAACACTATTAGTAAGCTGACTTCCTTTACTTAAATGCACCAATTAAATTTAAAACTTTGTACTTTAAACAATAGTAATTTTCCCCCAATGTAAATCAAAATATCAGATGGACATAAATCTTCAGTAATATATGATAAATAATACAGATTTAGATTAAACAAATAAAACAATAGTTCTTACATTATTATTTGTATAAAATAAAGCACGACATATTCTTTCAAAACTGATCTGCATATTACGAATAACGATTAAAAAAATTTAAAGCTACATAAGAAATCAAGTTTGTACTTGTCATTTTAGAAAGCCCTTTAAAAAAAAAAAAAAGCTATATAAGAAATCATACATATTTTTCATTTTAGAAATCCTTTTTTTAATCCTTTTTTGTCATTTTGAGGAGAGGTTTTAAAATTTAAAATGTTCACATAAAACATTTTTCAAAAAGTGCTAATTCTTATTGTACATCAAGGGGTGGCAGTTATTCTGTTGTGGTTTTTAGCAGATTCTAGTGAAAACAGTTTCAAGCAATTCTCAAAAATAACTTTGATAGCTCATTTTAAAAAAAAAAAGGGAGAAAACTCAATTTACTGTGATTAAACTGTATAAAAGAATATACAGTCTACCATTTAAAATTAAAAGAAACAAAACTTACATACACTGACAACATATTTGTTTATGAGATATTTAACTTTAAAATGCAGAGATTTAAAAAAAAATATTAAAAAACAAACGAAAGAAACTGTGGCACGAGAATGGTGATAGCTCTAAACAGTTTTATTTAACAGAAAATGAATATTATCTGCTTTTAATTATGTGACATCTCTAACATTGCTTTTTGAAACAAAAATATAATTTTATACATCTCTCAGTATATGCAGCTTTATAATGCGGCAATGAGTCCCCAACAAACACATTATCAAAATTTTCCAAAAAACTGAGATATTAAATTAATTTAAAAAATAAGTATTTATTAAAACACAAGGAAATGATTTTATTTATTTACAATAAACAATAAAGGGGGGTGGGGTGGGGGGGACATACAGTATATTATTATCTTTACTTGTTGAGATATATATCTTTTAAATGGTGTCTTATTGAAATAACTAAAATGTTTTCCAGCAAATAGAATTACTTTTTAATTGAATGTTCTGGCAGCAAAAAAGTACAAAAAATTAAATAAATTTTAAAATACTCCTCTGCTTCCTTGCCTGGAACATGTTTCAGTTACACAGTTAACTCCTAACTGTGCATTGCATTACTATTCTTGAATGATACCAAATTTTTTGTTTGACTGGTAAATATTATTAATTTTGAAATCTGTACTCTAAAAAACAAATCAAACTTTCATAAAAATTACAAAGATGAAAGCACTCCATGAAAAATCATATGTGGAAGGAATCTGACAGTAATTATAGTTTGTTTTAATTAAATTTGATAGGAATTACAATTTGTTTGAATTAAATCTGTTAGGAATTACACTTTGTTTTAATTATTTTATAAGGTGATTAGTAGGAAATTTGTAAATGTGCTTGGGCAAAATTACTGTTATGCAATAACTGTTTACAAAAATTCTCTTAAATTGCAAGTTATATGGTTTTAATATTATATTCACAACAATAAAATTAATACATTCTATCTAAAACTAAAAATAAACTTGAAAATTATATGAATTTATGATTTTATTTGAGTTCCAGATGAATCAAATAAACCATTGCATTAGTTTAATTGTGTAATGATGCTTCAAGAATAAAATAATCTGTCTGCTCACCAGGTGATGGCTGGGATTTTCTGACCTGGGGTGGTGTAATCTGAGGTGCCATGGGTGCTGCTGAAGTTGAAGCTGATGGAGTAGTTATACTGTTAGAAGTAGTTATGGCAACAGGTGGGGGAATATCCTCTTCACTTACTGGTTTGCCAGTTCTGGCCTTCTGTGATAGTTCTGCTAGTGTCTGTAAAAAGAAAAATTCTTCAGATAATCTGTTTGTGTCTATTTCCACATAAAGACCAAACAATACAGTTTGCTAATACATGCCCCCCCCTCCCCCCCACACACACATACTGACGTAAATTTCCAAATAAAAAATGTACTATAATCTGCTGACATCATGTGACAAACATACACTCAAGTCAGTGGCAGTCTTAGGCATAAGCAACCCAGACTTTTGTCTAGGACCTCATGGCAAACAGGCAAAAAAAAAAATGCTTGTTGATATGACAAAAATTACAGTAAGAAAGATAAGAAAGAGAAGATTTTTAATTTTAGAATTTGTGTGGGGGGGAAAAAATCATAAAATATGTCATGGAATTTTAGGTAGCTGAAAGGCAAAGTAAAGAATGTAGTCAATTTTCTTTTTGATGTTTGAGTTATAAAACTTTCACAAATGTGATATGATTCACACCCACAGGTCTTTTGTAATAACTCAATTTAGCACTTCAAAATAAGGTATATATTTTTACATAGAGAGAATTTATTTTTTCATCATATGCATGATGATTTTTTAAATTTCTCTCCTAAATGAGAAATTAACCATAAAGCAGTATACATTAATACATCAAAGCAAACAATGATTAGATAAATTAACTATCTACATTAATTAATTATCTACATGCACATAAAGTGGTCCAGAGACCAACTATCATGATTAACTTTGTAAAATATGTGTTGAATGTATTTTGATGTGAAGAGGTAAACAATGTCTATGTTTAAAGCAATTTTACTTAGATTTTATTACCTTTTAAAATAATCTAGCTTATTTTCAAATGTCAAATTCTAAATTGTTTTGAAGTAGGTAAGATGAAATGTTTTGCAATAATTTTCAAATTTCATGATAATCTTCTAATAAGAATGAATAGTTTTGCCATCTAGTTTCAATCTTCTATCATGCTGTGCTTCCAGCTTTCTCCTAAAACCAGATTTTAAGTAAACAAAACTGATTAATTTAAATTTAATTGTAATCTGTTACAGTACAACTTATTCCTTGATTAAATGCATGTAATTCTGTGTTGTTGTTGTTTTTATTTTAAATGAACAGATACAAGTAACTTTTAAATTTTAAACCAGCATTTCTCATTCTGACTACCAATTATATTTGTCAGATACCAATCAACTCCAATGGCATTTACAGTAAGTATTTTCAATATAAAACTGTCTAACTTTTAAAAATAAATAGTTAAAAAGACATAAAATATAAAGTTAATTAATAATTAGAGATGTCATGGTTGTTCTCAAGGTACAATTAATACTTTGTGCTGTCCACAGTAAACGGAGTAATGTAAAAGATAACTAGTTATCTTATATATTACATATGTATCACACAGACCATCCACTTCAAGATTTTTAAAAAAAATTTATTTAATTAATTAAATGTCTGAAACTTGAATGATTAAGTTCAGATCTATTTTATTCAACCCAAAACTTTCATAAACTTTAACTCTCTTGAATTATAAACTACCATACCTTTAACCCTCTTTCAAGTCGTCTTTGCTTAGTACCATCCCCAGTGTCTCTGGCTTTGACCAGTGCCTGCTGGTACATGCTGGTTCGTTCCTGCAGTACAGCCACTACATTTATGCCTTGATCTGTGTTTTGCCGAGAAGTAGATGGACGGGGTGATCCCTGTATAGTTGGGGAACGATTGTGGGTGTTGGCAGCAAATGTGGGTTGCAATGCTGCAACATTCCCATGAGAAGTGGGTGGTTCCTCCTCATCTATTTCTTCTAGCTCTGCCTGCATCAAAATTTACTCATTTGTGAATGGTACATAAAAGTTAATTTTTTTGGAAAAACTATTAAAAAAGATTCTTTAACCCATTGAAGTAAATTTAAATAATAAGTATAACAACTGGCAATGTGTTACAATATTTCCCTCATATACAGTCTTCAAAATAATGAAATAGAATGAATTAAAATTTTCACTAACTGAAAATTGTTTTTGAAGGAGAGAAGAAAGAAAACAAATGTGAAGTAATTAAAATTGTTTTACAACATATTTTGACAACAGTCTAAAATACAGTCAACTCTCATTTATCTGGCACTCTTGCTCCAATAGCATATAGACAATCTGGCACTCTACTAGTGGCACAATTTGGAGCTCTACTAGTGGCACTCTTGCTCTAACGGCACACAAAAAATCTGGCACTCTACTAGTGGCACTCTTGCTCTAACAGCACATAAAAAATCTGGCACTCTACTAGTGGCACTCTTGCTCTAACGGCACACAAAAAATCTGGCACTCTACTAGTGGCACTCTTGCTCTAACAGCACATAAAAAATTTGGCACGCTACTAGTGGCACTCTTGCTCTAACAGCACATAAAAAATTTGGCACTCTTGCTCTAACAGCACATATAAAATTTGGCACTCTACTAGTGGCACTCTTGCTCTAACAGCACATATAAAATTTGGCATTCTGCTAGTGGGGCTCTTGCTCTAAAAGCACATAGAACATTTCGAGCTATACTAGTGGGGCTTTTGCTCTGACAGCACATAAAAAAAAATTGGAGCTCTACTAGTGGGGCTTGCTCTAACAGCACACAAAAAAAGTCATCCCATTTCAATTCACTGCCTTATCTAGTGGCATATTTTCACCGTTATTCAACATATACAACTTCTCTGCATCCTCTACTGGTCTTCAGACAAGTATTTTCATGAATAATGTGCCTAGCTATAAATATTTACTCTTATATCCATATCTAACTACTAATTTTAGTTCTCCATGACAGCGCATATTATTACTGCTTATTCTTGATCAACAGCACAACCCAGTCCCCAAGTGTGCCATATAATCAAAAGTTTACTGTATTTATATACATACTAGGAGCTCTGGGTCTTCTGTGTCAGATACATCTTCATCACTCAAGTCTTGAACACTCTGTGCTGCCATTTTCTCAATCAATGATAGATCCACAGGAGCTAAGACAACAAATAAGACATACAAACCAAAATAATTTTGAGGGGTTTCTTTGTAGGAATAGTCTTATCATTTATATAGGTAAACAAAAGTTAAGACTAAAAGTTAAGACTAAATGACTAAATCAATTTTATTAGTGTAATAAATTGCATACCTATTAGGTCAATAGAAGCTAAGATTATAAGCTTAAAAACAAGGACAAATTTTAATTAGTGTTACAAATTACTTGAAAGTTTTCTTAAACTCTGAATGCATTTAGTGACTAATTTAACACTAACAGTTCTAATATGTAAAGTATCAAGTAAAATAATTGTGAAAAATCAACAGGTTTTATAAAAGTTTTAGTCCAAACAATGCACAACTATGCTTAATGTGTTAAATAATAAATTATTTACAGATTTTAAGTAGATATTCTATTATAAGGAATTAGGTCAATCCAGTCAATTCAAAATACAGCATCTGTACTTTGTTGTGCTAACTGCTATAGCTATGCTAAGATTTACTATAAAGATACCATACTAACATCAGTACTTTGTTGTGCTAACTGTTATAGCTATACTAAGATTTACTATAAAGATATCATACTAACTTCAGTTGAAAATTTTACTGATGAATATGGATATTTATATCTGTCATCTCTCTAGGCAGACATGAATGAATATAGATAGAATGAATAGATAGATAGATAGATAAGACTTTAGTTGCATTTTACACTTCTGAGATCTGAAAAATGTCACTGAGTGTATACTGAAAAATATTCAGAGTTGAAATCTGTAACAAACAAAACACAAATGACATAAGTAATAATTAATTGTTATATTTTTATAAATTAATTACTCATTCATTTAATTAAGTCTCATTCACTTTTTTTGATTTTTCTTTTGACCCATTTGCTAAGAGAGGGTACAAAAGACCTGTTAAAGTGCTAATCTTTACTTAAGAGTTGGAGAGTCCAGTCTGGCGATGTCAACATGATTACATAATCAACCCTATGTAGCATGGTCATCTGGCATAAATTCTAAGAGCAGATACAAGTTGCCTACAGTTACTTCCCTGGCCATCTCTCCACCTGTGGCAAACTGATATTTTGCTTCACGACTAATTGAAGGATGAAAAATGTGGACCAACATTGTGCACAAGGAATTTCAAGAGCTGTCAGATTGATCATATGTTTCTTCGAGTGGATAGGTGTCTCCACTGGAGAAATGAAACATCAATGAAAGCCTGACTCAAGCAAAATGATCTTTTATTCCAGGTAGAACAATTGAAGCAAACACAAGAATATATATATATATATGCCTCAAATTCAGACCAGCTACTGTCGAAACACAGCCCTATTCTTAAGGTTTTGAATGGAGAACAGCGCATTTTGAGCTCAAAGCCTTCAATCAACTCTTCATTCGACTCTTCAGTCAATTTTTTAAATTCTTCATTTGTCTTCATCTGGTCCTGCTGCATTACCACCACATGAAGTGACACTGCATTGCTGTTCAGTATGCCCGTGTACATGCATGTTAAATAAAAAAGCGACCCTACATTTCATCGCAGTGTACAATACACACCACCGACATGCAAGGGAGGAAATTCAGTCATTGTCAATAAACATTGAATCAGGTGATCAATTTCCAAATTTACACCTCCTAGGAATATCTCTATGATGTAACTTTCCACTTTCTGACTCTTACTAGTACCTGCAAAAATTAGTGTTTTATAAAGAATTAGATTACATGTTAAAAGTGAAGTTAGTGCTCTTCAAAAAGCCAAGACTTTTGGAGCCAGCAAAACTGACTATAACTGAGTGATAAACATTCTTACAGGACGACAAACTGTCATGTAATAGTGGCCGATTTATGTACTGGATTTCAGTAGCATATTTTTTTTATCTAATAACTAACTGCTTTTATATGAACATTACTTCATTAGTTCATATTTAGCCTTTGTTTATGACTACTACTTGTTATGTATCTATTTTTTCTTGTTTAACTTTTATTGTGTTAAATAAATTTTTTTATTTGTTACACTTCCACTTCTATATTTAATCAAAGATGGCGATATATGCATACTTGGGGGGGGGGGGGGGGGCTTAATTTTAATTATTCTTAACAAGTCAGACAATAATATATTGGGAAGTGTCCTCTGAGGTGAGAGAGTGTGTGGGCCAGAATTTCTACACATTCAAGAGGCATTTGATCTTACAAGTCAAGATAGAAATTCTGGAACAAGATGGCAATAAATTAATTAATGGTTAATGTCTCTGAGGCCTGACAGGTTTCTCTGTCTTTAATCATGAAGACCTGTATGGGCAGGATTAAGCAGATTAGGGTTTGTGGAGGATAATCTGTTAAACTGCCCATCACAAAATTATTGGACATTATACATTATGTAGTTATTCTTCTATTTCAAATCAAAGTGATGTATATTATATAATTTTTATGTTGTATTTTTTAATGTATGAAACAAGATGCTTTTATTTCATTAAAATTTTACTGCAAAATCTAATCAGTTTGAATATGGTTAATTGCTGAGTCTAATGGTGTTTATATAAATTCTGTGCTAATTCCTGTTTTTTAAAATAAAGCTGTTGATATAATTATTTATAAACATTAAATGCATTTCACCCAAACAAAACATTACTAGCAGGTTATAAAAAAACATTCATAAAAAAAATCATAAGAAAATAAAAGATTTATTAATACTGCATAATGAAGCTGAATATATTACATAATATTACATAATATACATACCCTTAAAAAATAAATAATAATGCATAAAATAACTTCCCCCCATCTATACTAGATGACAACACTTTTTCAATATCACAAGAGGTAATTCTAAATCAAGTATTTCTAAATATAAGTTCAATGGCTTACCCACTGAGAAAACAACCAATCAAAACATAACCACTAAAAGACAACCACAATACAAATAATGATGCAGGCACACAAACAACAATAAAAAAAGAACAACCTTTAATTTTAAAACATTAAGAAAGCAAATGTACCACTCTCGTTTGGAAAACAGACCTTTCCGCTTTGGTGATGATTTTTTAGGTTGTGCATCATCCCCAGCAAGAGCAGCTAGCTCTGCCTCTAAATCATCATCATCATCATCACCATAAATCATTGCTTCCATATCTTCCATGCCTCCAAAACCCATCTGACCACAACCAGGTAGATTAATATATGTAGATTAATAAACAAATCCACTCAGTCATTATATTCAAATCTGATTTGTGTTTATGGGAACTATTATATGCTACGTAAATTATTTTTTTTAAGAAGAAAAATATTTTAAATATTATTAAATAATCGGGCTGTTTCTGAAACTAGTATATACGTTAGATTTAAATAACTTTACTCTTTCAAAGATTAATAAATTTTAAAATGCAGACCTGAAGAAACAGTGTACATCAAAGAGTAAATGTTAGCAGACGATATTTTATAGACACTCTTCATTCTTTGGCGCAAACTTAAGAATAAATGTAGCTGTGCAGACACATTATTTAATTATAAAAAAATAAATACAGTTAGCCAAAAAAAATAATGAAATATAATCAAACATCTTTTAAAAAAGTAGCCGTATAAGGTAAAAGGCACTAGTTAATTAAGTGTTATTTCACTCAATGTTCACATACTCGTCAGCTTTAAGTGTGCAAAACAGTCACGTTCGCTTATCAATCTTTATTTTGTTTTTACCTGATTCATCAGATCTGCTCCTTTCCTTTTCGGAGCATTAATGGGCTCCTGCTTAGGCTTTTTACTAAACATATCTGTGTTTAATATAATTTACAAAAATGCTAGATTTGGGTTGGAGACATTGGTATTTTCTATCATTTGTAGATTAGAACTAATAAACACGGAAGCAGGAAGTCGATAAGATTTACTCCCCTTTAGTTTCTCTCTCTCTTTTAAAAAGCATGCTCGCAGTTATTAACACAAATTATCAGAAATAACAAATAATCGAAGAAAGTTAAGTTAATGAAAATTTCCAAATAAAAATAGATTTAGGAATTGGATATAGTTTTGTTTTTTATTTGTAGCTAACCCTAATTTTCTCTTTAAAAGATCCTAAATGTAACCTATCTCTTTAAAAACAAACAAACAAAAACCATAACACCGACGGAGGGCGGTTGAGGGAGTGCGCGGTACGACCTTCTTTACCCTTTTCCATCCTATCGCACCCACCCCCCCCTACACAAGTGTAGAGCGGTGGTCCCACTGGTGCACTCCAGATCAGATAAAGCAAGCTCCAACACACACACCATAACCCTGATTTTTCATTAATTTAAAAAACACGGCAGCCCTGTACTGAGACTCTTCTCTACCCACCACCACCCCCCCCCCAAAAAAAAAAACAAACAAACCAAACCAAACCAATTATAAAAACTTGTGAAAATTTCAGCATTACAGCTGTTTTTGCCAAAATCGTCCCAGTGATTGTCACGAACTAAGTGAAGAATCATGGTTTTATTGTGTAAAATATATCCCTGTTAAAAAAATTTGCAAATTAGATATTTCCGAACATTATGGAATAGGAACGGTGCATTGTTTCAATACAAATTAGGACCAAAGATGAGTGTTTATGTGAATGTTGAATATAGAAATGGATATAAGTGAAGGGACAGAGGAAGGGGAATCTCACATCATCAAAATACTCAGCAGTGTATGTGTACAACGATTACACATTTAGGAAGTGACATTTGGGATGGGTGGGTTGTAGTATTAGTTTTTGTGTCACGAGAAAAGCATGGAGCCCAAATTAATTTTTTATTTCACTGTTCGCGCTAGACCGCTGTGGTCAAGAGGAACACCCCCCCCCCCTGACAAAAACGCACTATCGAAAGAGCGCACATATGCGCTGACACATGTATGTAAATATTAAATGTTTTTATGTTCACAAAATTTCATTTAGCTTAGGACTGACGTGTGTAGACATAGTATATATGTATCATAACATGCATAATAATATATATTAGGGTGAATTTATATAATGAGTGAATGCAATTATATTCACAAATGCATGTGTGTGAGTATAGTTGTTTAGAGCAAATGTTAAAGTAGGAAAGCTAGCCAATGCGCTCTTAGAATTTTGCCTAGGTAGTGAAAGGTAGGAAGACCTTCGGATTTCTCCCTGCCTCATACACGGGGTCTCTACAATAACCGGTTGGCAACCAGTTAAGGGAACTTTTGGACACTGCGATAGAGAGCCAGATGTCTACCTGGCTGTTTTTATGGCACACTGTCAAACCGTCTACAATGTCAAGATGGACCAGTTGACGGGACAGCCATCTCGGAGTTGAGACTGTGCAAAGAGTACAGGTGATTGGTCACTTTCCAGGCTAAGCTTGGTGGAAGTATGACATCACAGTGAATGGGGAAATACTGCAGATGGGCAGTAAAATAGCCATGGAGACATGGCGCAGTAACAGCATGGACAACTGTTCAAGAGATAACGAGAAACGTAACATGAGAATGAGGCAAAGCATGAGGACACATTCACTCATAGATGTATGGTGACAGCGCCAGAACATCATTGAGGCCCAGCCGACTACTGAAAGCTGTGAAATCAGCGACAGCCACGACTGTCAGACCCAACCCACACACCGGCGGTCTAGAACAGTGATCCGAAAATAAATCATTGTTGTGAGTGACGCTATGATTTGTGTCATACTTCTTCAAACATTCATCATTGTGAGCGGCGCTGACTTGTGTCACCCTCTTCAAACATTCACGGTATCCGTGAGTAGAAACCCAGAGGCAAAGCGCATTTAGAACATTCATAGAAGATTTAAGAATAAGAACATTTATTCTTACCATGGACTAAATTATTAATTAAGCATAATATAATAAAAATAAAAAAAAGCAAAAGAAGTGAAATATTAATTAAACATAATCGATGAAAAATGGTTTGATTTATTATTGTTACACTTTCATATTCTTAAGATTTACCTAACCTAGAAATCTGATGAAAACAACCTAAGAATATCAAAAGACTTGATTGCTTTTCTGCATTGATTTGTATTCTGTGTATCATGCATAGGGCTGGATTAATTATGAATACTTTGTCTAGAGCCTATGGAATGTGCAAAATATACAGGAAATGTTCCTAGTGAAAGTATCCTTGGGAGTGAATTGCTCTGCAGAAAAGGGAATAACAGACATTTTCTTTCTTAGACAATTTGGCAGAGTAGTGCCAACAGTCTGCTATATCTTAATATGGTACCTTTCTTACTTTCATTGGCAGGTTCTGTCGAAAGGCCATATTATGCTCACTGATAAACAAAACAGGATAAAAAATATTTGAATGATAATGGTTGAATTAATAAATAAACAAGTGATTTTGTGTATGAATGCATTAGGGTTGTTGCCATTCTAAAGCTTATTTGAGGGGTGGGGATCCTTTAATTATTGTCTATGACACTTGTTTAATTAAGTCAGTATTGTGAAAGGACTCCACCCGTCTCTTGTTGTCAGAGGTAAAAGTTACACGCATTTAAAATACACAACATATGCAGTAGGCACAAATTACTTTTATTAACAGACATATACACACTCATTCTTTTAGATGACTTCTTTCCAGTCCTTACTAACCATATATAAATTCTGTCATATAAGTAAGTACAAGAGATTATAATATATAATGTAAATTAATATAATAAATTGTTCTACAAGTGTCCAGATATTGAAGTCAGATTTTGTACAAGTATTAATTAGCCTTAAGCCATAAATTAGATGTAAAGACCAAGTGAACAGAAATCCAACATACATAATATTTATTAAAAACTCAGTATCAAACATTTCATTAATTTAGACTTTACTAAATGTCCTGGCAAAGTTTAAGATTTAACGATGCATCCCAATGTTAACAATGATACCAAGGCCTGTCATTCATGAGATTACTTGTAGTGAATTTTGAAGTTTTTGCCTTCATTTCTCAACAATGGAATATCTTGGTTCACCTTTCTGCAGTGAATCCTGTTTAGGTTTTCATTCATTATCAATCTCACATTTTGTCTCATGATGGCTATATTCCTTGTCAAGCTATAAGCAGGGTTTGATGACATCAGTGTTAACCTCAGAAGTCACTGATCTCAAAGTCATTAACCAGGACCATTTAATTGTTTTAAAATGAATAAGTCTCAGAGATGACCTACTTTCATGCCTAATGCAACATATTTCATAATCATATTAACCTGATTAGCTACAAAAATTCTCTCCTTTAAACTCACCTCCATGCTGTTTATATTCTCTAACCTCAACACCCTTTTTCTCAACCATTCTTACCATTCTGCAAGTGTCCAATCACCCATGCTTTTAAAAATCACAGCAATCCAATCATCCATATATGTAAAAATTTAAGTCAAAAGTGAAAACAAGATTCTTTATTTCTACTAAAAACTGGAAATGTACATTGGGGCAATGAAAAAAAGTGAGAAGGGGGTCGGGGAGAGGGAAATGAGGAAAGTGGTTCCACCAGTTGTGTGTGGGCCGGCCCACGTTGGCTGGAAGCGCCTGACAATTGCGACAGTCACCTGAACACGATTCCATATCTGCAATTACTTTGTACTGAATGTCATGTCTTTGTATGCAGTACGACACTGAGGTCTAAAAATAGTGAGAAAATATAATATTGATAAGACTGGAGAATGCTAAATTCTGGTAATTTGCAAGACTGATAGGTTATATTGGTACTGTGGATTAAAAAACAACAAAACATGTAAAGAAATATCTTTAAAAAGCTTACACTTAAACCAAACTGTTGCAGGCATATTTCTTTCCTAAGTAAAGAAGCATATAAGGAATGCAATTAGAAATGAATTGCAAGGACACCCCAAACATAAAACCTGTTTACCAACTTCATACATTTTTAGTCTTGTTACAGTAGCAAGATGTCATTTGAAAAGCGACCATCATGATGATGCAAAAATATGGCAATTTATTGTGATGTAACTCCAAACAAATAAATACTGTTATCTTGACAAAATTCCAAACAAATTATGTCTTGACATTTCTGACAAAAGACGTCAGTAGTCAGTGACAATCACAATTAAGGAAGAGTACAGTATTATTTAACAGAATAAAAATTATATCTCATAAGACTGACCCTTGCTGACAAAAATTTCTTTTTCAAATTACATATTAAATGCCAATGTCTAAGTCAAACAGAGAAAATTGTGTAATAAAAATATGGACAAAGACAAGTGATAATAAATGTTACATTTTGGGTGTGATATGACATCACAAAGTGAGCAAACAAACCACTAATTCCAATAATGTATGAAAATTCATAACTTGAAAAGATTTGCATTTCTTGCTTATAAATGGTACTTTAAACAAAATTAATCACATACAAAAAAAATACCAAGGGAATATCTCTTTCCACAAAAGAATGAAACGTGAATCCTGGCTCAGAAATATTTTAGGGTAGTAGACTTTAAATTAAAATGAAAATGAAATAATTACAGTCAGTGTTCATAGCTGACATTGGAAACTTCAATCTAGAGGCAATCACTGTATTAGTTATATCAATTGTAATGCACCACACAAAATTGTTTAACCAATTGCAATTCATCACACAATAAGTTTGAAAAATATTTAAATTTTTTTTTATGTCTGAGCTCAAAATATGAAGTCTGTCCAGTAAACTGCTCACTTGATCTCCACAATAAAACATATCTAAAGGTGTATTTACATGTACTAACTTCCAAAACAGCAAAGAGAAACATTCCACCAATAAAATGCTACAATTGTGTGCCAATAATTTAATTTTTGTTTTAAAATAAAAGACAAAAATTTCCTCCAGTTAAAAAATATTTGCACTAATGAAACAGAGGAAAGTGGTGATATTTTAAAAACTTGGTCGTAGATACTGATAAAAACTGTACATATGCCCATGTTACAAATCAGCTTACTAATCTAAACCAACATGAGTAATATTATGAAGCAAATGTAAAAGATTTTAAATATCTAATGTTATTTAATTTAAAAATAATCCAACCAATCTGCCAAACAAATATGGAATAAAGTAGTTCTGAACCACTCTGGCATTTATCATTAACAGTTAAAATAAATATGAAATATCTTTAACAAAACTAGTGACATGCAGGCATCCATCTTATCATCCATCAGAGTTCTGTTTAATTGTTATAAGGCAAAATTCAACAGCATACTGTTATGCCAGGTAAAAAAATCAATGTGATGATCCATAAAGAATTCAGAAAAAAAATTCTAATAAGATTCATTCAAAATTTTGCAATAAATTACCAGAGATGAGTTGTTTTTTTTTCAATTGCTTCCAATTAGAACCAAATAACAATATATAGTCAAAAACAGTCTAATAAAATTTATTCAAAATTGTGCTCTTAAATTACTGGATAAGGAGAAAAGGTATACTAAATGTTACTTTTACATTCAAGCGAAGAATAAAAATTAATAATCATAAAATAAATACTGACACTGAAACAGCAAATGAGGAGCAAATATAGTGGAAATCCTCATATTTTATTTAATTGCCTCCTACAAGTAGTAAAAGTTGTCCATACACATTGCTTTTTTGTGTACATGCAACTGTTGTCTATAAACAGTTTAACACCTAACACAATCTAGATGATAATGGTGTATGCAGATTTGGATTAAACTGGGTAATAATTAAATGAACAATTTAGTATTTATTAAATTAAATGCAGTATGCACAAGTATTGTGCTCAAGACCATTTCTGCTTTCCTTCATTATATGTATTGAGATCCTTTTCCACAAAATCTGATATTTTGGGTGATTATTCAGCACACCTGAATCAACCAACCAAGTTTTGCTGTATTATGAGTGATCAGTTTTAAGACTGATCAGTCAGATTACTTATGATTTCAATTAAAAAGCAAGTTTTGACTAAATTTTAGTTTAAAACTGGCCATAATAAAAAAGCACAATATATATATATGACAAGTATCCTTTACTTTTTCTGTGCTCATTAACTAATACTTATTGACTACTATGAATGGACTTTTCAGAACCATTAACCAACTATGCAACTCAGATAACTGGTATATGATTGATTACTTTCTAAGTTAGTGGCCAGTGTACAAAAGATCACATGCTACTGAAAAAGCCATCATACAGTAGATCACATACTGCTAATACGGTGGCACACAACTGATCAAATGCCAGAAATAGTTGGCATACATAAGGCTTGAATGTGACCCACATAGTCAATATACATCGACATATATGCTACCCAAATAAACATCAGTCGGTGGCTATCATACTCTCAATACTTGACACTTCATTTTGGTGACTGGTTGACTTGGGTTACATTAATACTAGGAAATGTATGTGAACAAAAAGGTCAGGGGCATGACTTTACCAACTATATCAATTGCATCATCATCATCATCATCATCATCATCATCAAATTTATGATGCACAAAGTCTTTAACAGTTTTGGCATCTAATATATTTTACTGCTTGCATATTATAAATTACTTTGAAAATCAGTCCAGAAAATAGCAAAACATTTAAGGGAACACAATTATAATTCATCTGTACTAGAACAAATTTCTAATAAAATCACAGACTAGTATATACTACTACTAAATCAATGACTCCATCCTATCACAAGTGAACTCAGATGTTTCACTTTGTTATGCCAAGATTATGTTTTGTAAGAAAACTGTGCTAAAATGTTGGTAACATGCAAACAAAACAACACACACCACAAAAAAACTGAAGAAAAACTGACTTAGCATAAAAGATATTATATACAATTAATTAATCTCAGAGTTGTTCTTTTATTCTAGCTTAAGAAATTTTTTTTTAAAAAGAGAAAAAATAAACAATTAATTTATAAGTTCTCACTTTAAAATCAAACCTGAAAGTCAAATATATCTTAGTACAGAGAATGCTGCATTACTGTCAGACACAACAAGTGATGAGTGCAAAATGAATTTTTTCCAAACTGTAATCTTGATACATGTACAAACTGTTAACATGATGATATGATACATACAGTATTTTAATGATGCTTGACTGGTAAAAAAATAAAAAAATAGTGCACTGCAGTCATGTGGACAACCGTAAAGTAAAGTGGCACCTTGTAGTAAATGAGACTCATAACTTCATAAAAGTCAGATTATGTACTATTTTTATAGTGAGATGCAAAACTTCATCGAAGTCATGCTTTGTATACTTTTACAGTGAAATGGATACCTCACAAGCAAGATGTGTAACTTTACCACGTACTGTTTTGAAAGTGAATTAGACACCTCATACATGAGATGTATAACTTCATAATGATCATACTGTGTACTATTTTTAAGGTGAATTGTACACCTCACATTCCCCATGTAATGTCATTTGCTAACTTTTGATATTTCTTGATTATTACTAGTAATCCTTTCCATTTCTGGAAACAAAGGAAAAAAAAAAAAATATTGAGATAAAGTCATTAATAACTAAAAATAGTTTCCAAACTTGCATTGTAAATAAAAGGCTAACCATAGATTGTTTTCCTTTATATTTAAAAAAATATTAATTAATTCACTTTTAAATTACTTAATATGTTTGGGAAATAAAAGTTACTGTTAAATTTCCAATACTGAGCTTATAAAGAAGATGATGTGTGGATGAAATAAAATCAGTCATTTTACCTGAAAAAATAGGAAATGTTCTCTTTATTAACATCCAACTTTGCTTTATTAAACAGTAACAATCAAAACAATTTGATACATATAAATCACACATATATAACTTATTTTATTTCACCCAAAATACTAACAATAATCACATCACAAATGAACCCGTGGACTGGTAACTTTCTATAATTATAATCATTGAATGCCATGGAAATAAGAAAAACCTCAAACAACCCAGTCAAATTTGTGAAAATGATGTTTACTATATATATATATATAAGTAAAGTGTACTTGTTCTATTCAGTAAACCCACAGCATCTTAACAATATTATAAGAAATAGAAGAAAAATAAACTAAAAAAAAGAAACTAGCACATCAAAATTAAGTATGACTTGGTACTTGGAAGCTTCAATAGATTGTGAAATATGATGTAGAGTATCAAACAAACACTTAAACCTGTAAGTGTAATCACAGCCCTGAAAAATCAAAGTAACATACCATCATAAACATGTGAAACCAAAAACTAGTAAATCATACTACTCTATATAAACTCTTTGTGTGAATCAAGATAACACAGCTGTTATATAAGGTGAGACCATAGAGCCTATAAAATATACTACTGTATGAAAAACTCCTTGTGTGAAATTAAAATTAAGGTAACACAATTATGTACACATAAAATAAAAATCAAAGTAATTCAGTTATGTACACATGAAATGAAAATCGTTTTGCATAAGTTTCAAAAAACAAATGTGCCACACTCAGCATTACATCTATTTTTCATTCACATTTCAAAATCAAACTATGTGTGAAAATCAGTGATGTACTTCTTTTCTGGTTAAATAATTGTTTTTCCATATTGTTTTTAAATCTCTCAAAATGCTATTAACATTCAAACATATATTTTAACTGATGTGTATTTTAAGCGTTGTGACACTAACTCTTAACCTTTCTTTTAGCTGTCAATGTTTCTTATAATGATATTATATGTGGTGTGTATTAAACACATTATCATTTTTAATATAAAACAATTTTTTTTCTCTGAATATTTACCTCTATACCAGATGCCTGCAAACAAAGCAAGGAACAGATATCTTTTATTTTTTGTGTGAATATTTACCATTGTACCAGATGCCCACAATCTAATTGCCTTTGTAGCATTTGATTGCATGCACATATGAAACATTTTCTTTTTATGTTGTATGCTTAGTATATTTTACTCTGTATAATGATATCCTAGGCTCAATGAAGTGAATTAATTGCTTCCTGTTATATTGAATAGTGATATGTACTTTCAGCAAGAATCAAAGTTTTTTAACAATGCGTTTCCTACTGCATTTTGTTAATTTGTGTGTATGTGTGTGTTTATGGTAATGGGAACACATTCACCTTCATATTTACACACCAAGTGTTAGTAATGTATTTCCTACTGTATTTTGTAAACTGCTTGTGTTTTTTTCACAGTGATGGATATATATATATATATATATATATATATATATATATATATATATCTTGATAGTCACATGGTAACTTCTAGTAATGAATTACCTACTGAAATTTATATATTGTGATTTGTGTGTGTTGTGTATAGTAATGGGTACATATTTATCTTGATAGTCAAATGCTGACTGTTAGTAATGGGTTTCTTACTGTATTTTACATGTTATTTCTGTGTTGTTTATAGTGATGAGTATACATTCATCTTGATAGTCATACACTGAGTGTTATTAATATGTTTCCTTCTAAATTGCATAAGATTGTATGCGAGTGATGGGTAGACTCCTTTCCTGCACAGAAATAAAGTGCTTTTTTGTCTATGGATTTTGCACTAACTGCTCTATTTAAACTGGCTCTAGCAGCAATGGTTGTGGGCCTTTCATTTTATTACTATGACATGTTTACAAGCTTGCATGTCCTCGTTAATGTGATTTTGTTAAGGGATCAATCACAGTGTTGTTAAAATCAGTGTCAACAGATTCTCATACACTGCAACTGCACATTCCCTCACACAAAAGAATGGATGCTTTCTGTGATTGTGTGTAACTTTGCCAAGAGCTACAGTTTATTAGTTTCAGTCAAGGTAATTTGGCACTGTTTTATTACTTTTGTAGCACAATGTTCTTATTGACTGAAGTAATTAACAACAGCATATTTGAACTTAATCATTGTTCTAATGAAATAATTAACAACAATGTAAAATTCTTAGCCATGCCAACAAAATTCAACCTTGAAATGATATATAATGCCATTAATGCAGATAATTTACTTTAAATTAAGAGAGACCTGTCTTATGTTTAAGACTCAGCTCCAGTAACAATAAAAGTTTGCTTAATCACCACTCTTCACTTCCAAAGTGCTTTAAAAAACCCAAGCAATATATTACTTCCAGAATTGATCTCTGTTGCATAGACAAATAAAAACAGTGCACTACTTAAAACATGACAGATTTCTTGCAAAAGTGAGTTTAAAAAATAAACAGAGGGACAAACAACAAGGTGCAGTACTCCATTCACAAATATATTTGCTGGTACTAGCGGATCTAAACATATAAACCTTTTGTGTAAAACAATTTCTCTCATCCCCAGCCTTTCAACATACGACAATTTCACTTCACTTGCTCTTGGGACCCCAAAAGACTATGATTAAACACAACAGATTCAAAGAGGTTAGATTTAAAGACTACACAAATTATTCAAAAAGCAGACTAAAAACACAAATGGTTTGTTATCACACACATGCACACAAGCAAGAACACACAACACTCACTATTTGAATTCAACTTTGTGCGAATGTACTATCATCATACCAACATGTAGTCCCAACTAAGTGTTCACACTTGCAAATGTTTTGAGTGCATTAAAACACAACAAAATTACGTTTTCAAATGTAGAAGAAAATATTAAATATATTGCATTTTTGAAAGTAGAACAGAGTATGTCAACAAATTGTTATGAATCAGGTGGTTTAAATACCAGTGCAACTCATTCTTGTTGCTAGATTATATTTAAACAATAATTTCTAAACATAAAAATTAAATGCAAATGCTCATAACATTAAAAAAAACATCTAAACTAGATACAATTTAATAATTTTCAAAAACATGATCTTTCCCATAACTTTTCTTTTTCTTTGCTGTTGAGGAATGTACCAGTGACATGAATGAGTTAAAATACAGAAACATTATCAAGAGGAATTTTTATTAAATGTGCAAGCTAAAGGTCAACATTCAAGGAAAATGTCTCTCTCTCTCCCTCTCTCTCTCACACACACAAACAAACAAACACACACACAAACAAACAAACACACACTTCAGTGCTTTTGATGGGAGGGGTCTGCAAAGATAGCTAATAAGGAAAAATATTGTGTACATTTTAAATGACTTGATTTTGGCGTGGAACAATTCACCACAACAAGTCACTTAATGGACATTATCACAGGTAGTAGAAAAAAAAAAGAGAAAATGGATAATGGTCACAGATAAATTGTACTGTTCCTGGGAGAGCAAGTGTTCACCCACACAGCCTATTGTATCTAAGCCCTTAGAAAGCCCCACATATTATTCAAACTGACAATATGCTGAGCATACTAAAAGCAGAATATGTATTTCATCTTGACCTTGTCTGCAATTTGCTGAACCCACAGCTTATGTTATAACCTATCATCAAGCCATCAAAACTATCTTTCCCTGGTACTTACCTTCCCAAATTTCTCTATCATCACTTCTAGACTTCAAGAAATCAATGAATGTCAGTAGTGGGCTTTAAACCTCTGTATCATCACATTACCATCTTTACTTATACAATAAACTAGTGTTTATGGCTTTGAATAGGTTAAGGCTACAGGCCAAATAATTTACAAGGACAAAAGTCTTAATAATACAAAGTCTGTACAGTACTTTTGCATTTAGTCATTTGAAAAAAAAATAAACTTCATATGTAAGGCTGAAACTGTGAACACAAATTTTGAAAGAAAAAGCCCCCCCCCCCCCCCCCCCCCCGCCCAAGAAATAAAAATAAAATTATAAAAAAAACAAAAACAACAATCCCCACCTCTCCAGGAAACTAAAGAATAAATAATTTTTATAAAATTATATTTGATTCAGAAAAAAACATATGAGAGAGAAAAAATTACTAAAAAAAGGACATTAAGTGAGAGAGATATAAAAGGGGGAAAATATGGTGATGCAGTTGATTGGCTGGTTAACAACGAGAAAAAAAATAACAAGTCATTTCATTTCAAGAGTTAATGCTCTTGTACACTTGTTCTGGCACTTCAAGAGTATTACTGCTGTCCTCTTCTTCAGAACATCAACAGATTAATCATAAGCCTAATCTTGCTTATTTGCACTTAAATAAACAATAGCCATATTTATATGACTTTAATAGGATGATCAGTCATCTTCTAAAACATATGTATATACTATATAAGCATGGTTCTGATTGGCTTCCATTTGCACTTACAAAGGGACATTACTTACTTGAACTTTAAAGAGACATTATTTGTTCATTTCTTCTCTTTCTGTTAATCACAGTTCTGCCCCTTTACAGTTTGCAGTAAATACAGCTTATATACATGTACAGCTTTAATTTTTTTTTTTTACTCAGCCATATGTTAGTACTCCTTGCATTCAACGTGACAAGCCAATCAATTAAATCCCTATGCAGTATATGGCTCTTCCCAATCCCCAAACAATCAATACTCTATTGATTGTTTCCCCATCAGAATAAAAACATTGTGCGCATCTCATTAGCAGTCACCCGTACCATGTGCTACATTCCACAGCAAGTGTAAAGCAAATGATACAGTGTATGATACAAATGATACAGATGAACTTTGTGGGATTTAGCTCCCCAATAACAACAAAATAAAACAATGAGATAGATATTTCAGATGAGTATATGCAATAGGAAGATTACCACACCTTGTTTAGGATTATTGAGCAATAAATGCACAGCAACACAGGTCATTATTCACAAGTCATATCAGAGATTAAAAAAATGTACATATTTCGTAGTGAAGATATTTGCTCAAGGAAACAAAAATGTATAACAAGAGAGTAAACACCCGTTGACCCTATTGCTTTTATGGAAGAATAAATGTAACAAGAATCATATACAGCTTTTGAGTCTTGTCATATTGCACATCCACTCGTGTTTGAGTCCCTAGCTGTAACACTACACACTCAGGCTTGCTTTAATCCTTGCATCTTGCCACACTGCATGTTGATTCCTTGAATCCTATTATATATCCATACGTACCTAATCCTTTAATCTGACATGTTTTGCACAGCCATGCATGTTAAAGCCTCAAATCATATGATATTGTACATTCATGCAAGCTCATGCTTTGAGTTATATTGTATCACAGGGCTTAGTTTGCATGTGTAATGAGACTGCCCAAACTTTCACAAGTGCAAGCTTAGTTTCAAGTTTCTTTTTCACATCCTTGTCTATTCCTTATGTTTGTCATGTTTCCTGTCATTGAGTAATGCCACAGAATACACTGTTTCACATTCTTTAATATTTCAACAAGTTGCAGGACACCTTTTCAAATTCTTTAACACCTCAACAAGTCACATCACAAGAATATTTCTAATGTCAACATTATTACAACAATAAAAACAAATAAAAAATATATACAAAATGTCAATATTTTAATTCATATATGCATGAATAAATTTGCAGTCTAATTGGTTTGGTGGAATAAACATAATTTACTTGAATACAAAATAGAACACTGCAGAATAACATTGTTTGCACAAAAGATAATCTTCAGTACATTTTGTAGCCATGGTTTCTCTAAAATACAAATTCCAGCAACTGTGAAAGAAATATACATGTTACTGTTTTAAAATCAGGAACATTTAATGCATGATGCAGAACTGACCTGGAAATCCTAAACTTGAGGGGTAAAAGAAGGACAAAGAATAAATACATGAAATGACTAACATCCACACTTTATGGGATTGGTATTCCTATTCAGAAATCATCTTGTATATGATGATATTAAGTCAGGAAGGCTTCACAGTTAGTAAGCCTATCCCAGAATGAAAGAAGTCAAGAGTTATGAAGACACATTAGTATGCTGAATCAGGCTAGAGGTTTAGTTCCTTCACATCCACTAGGATCTTCAATTCTTAGTCAATGAGAATCTACAATTCTTAGTCAATAAGGATCTGCAATTTTTAGTCAATGAGAATCTACAATTTGTACTCAATAAGAATCTTCAATTCTTAGTCAATGAGAATCTACAATTTGTATTCAATAAGGATCTACAATTCTTACTCAATGAGAATCTACAATTTGTATTCAATAAGAATCTTCAATTCTTAGTCAATAAGAATCTGCAATTTTTAGTCAATGAGAATCTACAATTCTTAGTCGATGAATATCTGCAATTCTTAGTCAGGGAGAATTTACAATTCTTAGTCAATAAGGATCTGCAATTCTTAATCACTAATGAACTATAATTCTCAGTCAATGAGGATCTGCAATTTCTTAGTCATTGAAGATCTAAATTTCTTAGTCAATAAGAATCTATAATTTTTAGTCAATAGGGATTTTCAATTTTTAGCAACTTAAAAAAATATGCCAACAGGGATTTTAAAATTCTTAGTCAACTAACACTTCAGTGCTGAATCAATGAACATTTTCAGTTCTTAGTCAATTAAGTTTCAATTTTATGTCAATTAGGATTTTTCAGTTTTTAGTGAACTAATGTTTCACTACTAGGTCAACAAGGATTTTCAATTCTCAGTCAACTAATGTTTCAATACTTGTTAACAAGGATTTTTAATTCTCAGTCAACTAAAGTTTCAATACTATGTCAAAGAGGATTTTCAATTCTTAGTCAACTAAGGCTTCAATACTACGTCAATGAGGGTTTTTTTCAATCTTAATCAAAACTAAGGCTTCATTATTATGTCAGTGAGCGCTCTGATTATAAAATGATGAATAAAAAGATATTATTTTATGGAACCAAATAATTAAATCAGGGAGGATTTGTCACATGCTGAGTCAGTTTAACTATGCCACAATGGACACAGGGATCAATATGTGATGGTGAATCAGAAACTTTTCGCAATGATTTATTTTAAATAAAACTTGCTGAGTTGGCTGCACTGCATACATTGATACGATTTTTGTAGGCTGCAGGTCCAGAGGCAGAAATCCATTCTAGATATCAGTACAGTAGGGCAAGAATTCTTGTCCATAGCAGAGTGTATGAAGAGATAACTATGTATAACACATATCACTGATGAAAACCATACGAATGTCTGTCTGCACCCACTACTGAAATTCATGCTTAAATAAATACATCTGAAAAACTAGCTTGAATACAAAGGTCTGAAATGCATGCCTAAAAAAAAACAATTCTACAGTAGCATCTCAATGAACAAGCTTGTTTGTTAAGATTTTAATATCTTTAAATGAACATTTTTACACCAGATCCTTTGACCAGTAATCTTGTGAATGGTGTAGTTGACATAAAATATTGTTAGTACCTCAGTCAACAGGACATTACATAACTTTTCATTTTAATCATGAAAATACAAAAACAAAAATATAATATAACAGAGAAAACTGATTTATGGTGTTAATGCAAAATTTAAATGAGTGAAACCTGACAAACTTTGGTCATACCTCTCTGGTTCTATATACCGATTTTTTAATAATGAATCTACTTCTCTAGAACTACAAAATCTGGCTTAATCTCTACAACTTAAAATCTTCAAACTATCCCATCCCCTGAATGAAAAAAATAATGCTTCTAAAATAAACAATTCTTCAATGATAAAACAATTTAATGGAATTATTTAATTATTTAAAAGAACATATTACTAGTATACCTTTACTTTGTCAATGAATATGTGCACAGTATGATGTGCATATATGTTGTGTGTAATCATGCACTTATTGCTCCTGAAAGATGCATGAAAGACTGCAAGCAATGGCAAGAAACTGGATATACATTGCAATGAATGATACAAGAGATTTGATGTAAATTGTAATAAATGATGCAAGAAAGACTGCAAATATTTGCAAGAAACTTGTATATACATTGCAATGAATGATGCAAGAAATACTACAAATATTTGCAAGAAACTTGGATATACATTGCAATGAATGATGCAAGAAAGATTGCAAATATTTGCAAGAGACTTGGTATACGCTACAAAGGAATGATGCAAGAAGGATTACAAGTATCTGCAAAAGACTGGATATATATTGCAATGAATGATGCAAGAAAGACTACAACTATCTGCAAGGATTGGCTAGACACTGCAATGAATGATACAAGAAAGACTACAACTATCTGCAAGAGATTGGCTATATATTGCAATGAATGATGCAAGAAAGACTACAACTATCTGCAAGAGATTGGCTATACATTGCAATGAATGATGCAAGAAAGACTACAAGTGCAAAAAATTTGGAGGTAAACTGTAATTAAAGAATGTGAATATGTTAAAAAGAGAGGTTTGAATATTATTTCTCTTTTCTTTGTTGGTGATAGGCAATAACATTTGTAATTCATTGTTTCATATTTCATCTCCTAAAACATAAATTAAAGGTAAAATTTTTATCTCCTCACAAGATTGTGAAACAAATACAATGTGAGAAATCAATATATAATAGTATATTTGTATGGGGAAAAGTCCCCTGGGATTTAAAATACTGATCACTGCTATTGAATTTTTTAATAAGAATATACTGGTACTGCTGGTATATATGCCTTTGCATTTATAAATATAATTTATTCTAAGAAGAGGTGCACAAAATAAAAAACAAAAAAAAAGAGAAGGTAAAAGAATTAATTGTGCTAATTGTTGTGTAATTTTTTTATAAATACAAAATTTTAATTACGTGTTATTGATGATCAGTTATAAAGCATAGATTTTCTATGCAACATATGCTGTTATTTGAATACTGACATCCTTGTCAAAACAAAGTATTTGCTTTCCAAGTAATTACGGTATACAAGCAATCTTTTGGGAAGTGTGGACAGAACATACATTCTGTGCAATGAAATAAAATTAATACTTTTATGTTATCCAGCAATAATGGTATTAACAATCTAACTGAAATATTTCATAGGTGAAGCATATATTAGCATTAAAGTCCTTTGCTACAAAGCTAGTATTGCATGAGCTATATGCAATATTGTATGTATTTCTCATAGTCCCAGAAAGTTATCAATAATTTTTTTCCAGTAGCATTATTCTGTAACAGCATCACCAGCAGCCAATGTGACATGTAAGAAATGCCTAAAGACAAAATGTCAGTGGCACATAAGAAATGTCTAAGGAGAAAAGGTCACTTCATTCACTGCAGAATGTTATGAACAGTGATCAAAATTCAAAATATCTTGTCCAGGCTAGAAAAATCATGTATTAGGCATGACCTAGTTAGAATCTTCTCATAGTTTATGTTTTTGCATGTCTGAGGTCAGAAGATTCAGACTTTAAGCCATAAGGTCAGCACAACACAATTCCAGAAATTCCAAAATGCACTCCCAAATTATTTGCACTGCACACTGATGATGCCAGAAGTCACGTTTTAGTACAGCGGTAAGCAGGTATGAAATTATGACAACTTTCCTCCATACTTGTGCAATCTATCTGCTTGAGTTCAAAAGTCACCACTGTGTCGGGAACCGGGTTGCAATCGCTTTCCTGAAACATATTTTATTATTGTTAAAAATTGTAAAATGTATGTAATTTAAATATGATTTATTTATAACATTTTATAATTTTAACATTAAAACTGTACATTAACCATAAACAGCAATTTTGCTAAATTATTATTTGTTCTGCTGACATCATCCTGGTCTAACAGATATCAATAAAGTTTTAGTTGGGACTTTCTGATTTCTTTCTTTAAATTTATTTTAGTCAATGACAAAACCCCTCAAACCAATAAATAAATAAATTAAAAAAATTATAATAATGCCCCTAAACTGACTGGCATTCATTCACTGCTCAACAAAACTTTTAAAAAAATGGTAGCAAGTGACAAAGAGAAACAAAAAAATTGTCAGTAATAAATAAACAAATGATAAAAAACATATTTATTTCATTCAGCTATGTTAAACTAAGAAAAGAAAAACCAAGCAAGAAACACTAAATATAAGCCTTAAACAGTATTTAAACAAATGGATGACTACAGACTTAATTCTGATAATAAACTATAGCTTTATTCAAGCAACGTTTAGGATCTAAACTTCTACAGTTGCTGAAGATGAGACAGCAATAGCTACAAGCAAAATAACAAGCTTACAATAGACTCCCACATGATGACTGATTTATTCTGTAATGACAGTTATTATGAGAATTTGGCCTCTATGTGGGAATATGTTAGAACCAATTTCCACTAAAAGTTAATTGTTATGTGAAATTGTAGCCATTATGTAAACACATGGGGCCTGGCTGTCCATTATGTGAAAGTAAGCAGTGGAAGCCAGTTGCGATGTGGGGGTCTAATGTACCTTGATTTCAATAACAGGAAAATTATAATATCATAAGAAAGATTATCTAAAGACAAAACTGAACTACTAACTTAACAATAAGAAAGATTTCACTGATAAGTTTAATTGTAGCAACAGAAAGAAATGTATGTAAGCAGAACGCTAAGATAAGACAGAACTATTTTTACAAATCAACTGTATTGCAGGACTATCTACTCAAAGTGAAATTTTCTTTTTTGTAGTCAAGAAGCTAAAACTAAGATCAATAACTTTACTCAAGATGGTATTTGGCAAGGTGCTAAAGACAATACAGAACTATTTTTAACCTAAGTGGAATAACAATATTTACTCCAAGCAAAATTTGATGGGCAAGATATTAAATGATAAGACACTACTGCTTGAATGATAGTTTTTATGTTCTGCTATCGAGGGTGCTTATGTTATGTGGGTAATATAAACATGAATCATTTTGGTGTTATACTATAAATTTTTATGACCTGATGGTAATATAAGCATGAATTATTTTAGTCTTACATGATAATAAAATATAAAATAAATGTTCAGAATAAAGTAGTAAAAGAAGATTTCTGAATAAAATGCACAAATTTGGAGTGAAATGATTACCAACAAAATTTAGCAAAATTGTTTACAGTGTGAAAACAATACATTTACCTGTAGAGAAAGATATACTTTCATTTTAGAATAAAAGCTCTGCAATCTTGTACACAATTTGTGAAAGTAAGAAAATAAATGTTTTTTTTTTTTTTAATCAATGCAAATATTCAAATAAAAATAATCCTAAAGACAATCTGAATGATATAAAAGAAAACATCTTTTAAGAAAAAATAAAATTCACAGAGTAAAACAGAATGCAATTCTGGCAATCCAGGAACATGTATCAATCCAGTCAGAGGAAACTGCATGCTGCTTCACATTTTTGCATACAGTGCTGTCAGTAGTATGCTGTTAGCTGTGGTACAAGAATGCATGTCCATTTTTCTACATCCCCCTCCCCACCAATTAAATACATTTTATAAAGAATAAAGATAAAGTAGCATGCACATACTCTCACATGTATATTAAATTATATAATAAATGTAATTTGAATTAAAATCTAGTAACCTAAACTGCATCCTTGAATTAATCAGACTGAATTATCAAGGTTAACTGTATAACCAGTTATAACTAGTTATATAGCTAAGAAACATACAATTAATGATAAGTAATTATAATTTCACAAAACATAGACTCCTGCAAAGAACAAAGTATACTTTCTTGTTTATCAAAAAGTATGTATAGTGAAATATATTACCAATTAAAAGCAAGCAATGTGCGACATGATACAAAGTACTACTACTCAATCAAGGCATTCTGTTTGCAAGCCTGAAGAACTGCTTAATAAGTAACATACAACTTAATCAAGGCATTCCGTTTGCAAGACTGAAGAACTGCTTAATAAGTAACATACAACTTAATCAAGGCATTCCGTTTGCAAGCCTGAAGAACTGCTTAATAAGTAACATACAACTTAATCAAGGCATTCCGTTTGCAAGCCTGAAGAACTGCTTAATAAGTAACATACAACTTAATCAAGGTATTCCGTTTGCAAGACTGAAGAACTGCTTAATAAGTAACATACAACTTAATTAAGGCATTCAGTTTGTGAGGTTGAAGAACTGCTTAATAAGTAACATACAACTTAATCAAGGCATTCCGTTTGCAAGCCTGAAGAATTGCTTAATAAGTAACATACAACTTAATCAAGGCATTCCGTTTGCAAGCCTGAAGAACTGCTTAATAAGTAATGTTCAACTTAACCAAGGCATTCAGTTTGTGAGGTTGAAGAGCTCCTTAATGAAATCAAGCAGTTTGTGTTCTACTAATGAAAAACATATAAATTATTCACAGCTATAATAAATGTAATAAATTTAAACTGCCAAGAAAAATAATACATGCATATAATCCATGATGACAAGCAACTAAAAAAAAAATGCAACACAGCTAAGACCAAATATTAAACCATCAAAGAATAAATTATGTTCAACAAAAGCTGTTAGAAGAAAGCCACCACCATCAACACCAAATGATTAGAAGATTAAAATTATGTGCATTACATCAATTATAAAAATGAGTTCAGTGTCTACAATCAGTCAAGATAAAAAGCTGAGAGAACAGAATGAATTATAAAACACTTATAAAAGTGATACTGGTTCTGAGTGAGTGATAGTGTCAATTTACAAATGGCTGCAAATGGTCCATAATTTTTAGAGCATTCAAGGACTATATGCAATGACTAACTTTAAGCATGCCATGTTATGAAAGAGACAAATGTACTATATCACTGAACTGATGTGGATGCAATGCACAACCCAGTATGCGACAAAAAGCAGTAATAGATGCAGATCATGCAATAAGCAAGGTACAGGACACAACAACATGACCATGTCTCCAGCCAAACTATTAATAGTCTTCAGTGAGGCTGTTCATAACCATGGCATCAGCCATGCAGAACTTACGTCCTCTGAGGACATGTCGGTGAAGCCACAGTCACCACAAGAACGCCAGGACAGAAGACACGAGCGTGCTTTGGGTGATTCTGACACCAGCGTGAAGTCAAACACATGAGTGCCCAGCCCTGGGTCTGGCGAGGGCTGAGGGGAAAGGGATGACCGCATCTCACTCAGTTCTGCCAATGACCAACATGGTATTGCTAAATGTTGCTGGCAGTTAAGTGGGTAATGATCAATAAATGGTATTGCTAAGAGCTGTTGGCAGATACCTGAGTAAAGACCAACTTGGCATTTCTAACTGTTGAGTACAGATATGTGAGTACAGTTTACTTTGAATTCATTCAGATATGATTTGACAGTGCTGCATTGTTGTTAATGTTATAGTGAATCTCTCTCCGGCAATCTACACATAAGGAAAAGGGTAATAGTTTTTTGAATGAGCCCAACTTATGTCTGTATAATCATGGATCATTTATGATTTCAGATTATATTTTAGTGTTAATATTAAGATGCACCCATGAAAGTGATCTAAGCATTCTAAACCAAAGGTGACTTACTATGGCAAAACAAGCCCTTAGATACATTTTTGAATTTTGAAATATTGCCAGTTCTGTTGTCATCATCAAGGAAAGAGAATCACAGTTTTCATTTTAGAACTAAGAAATTACATTGAGGTTAGTATTCATAACCCGTAAGCTATTGTTAGAAAATCAATCAGTCAAAGATTAGTCAGTTTCTATATGCTGATACCATGATGATCAAAACTGGCCTAAGAAAGCTTGTCAATAGTTTTAGAACAAGTTCTTTAAATGTCACTCAAAGAACTTTTAGTGATGTATAACATGATGGTTCTCTGTAACTGACTATATATATAATTTGATTTTTTTAAAAATAGGTCATTTAATATCAAAATATCAAGGACTAAGTTTATAAAACACACATTTTTGATTAGTTTAACATGAACATTTTGTGATATTCATGTGCAGCATGGATTAACATTTAACAATGTGATTTATGAGAAAAGACATAGTAAGACATCAACATTGTAATTTGTCATCATTCATCTCTGTTGCAAATTAGAACTTATTGTACCAGAGCAGGTCACATATATGATATAGCAAACTGCTTTCTCTGACAATCAGTATTTATGAAGAGTCATAATTTTCAGATATAACATGAACTTCTCTTCAGATAAAACACAACCTTTAAAATTTTAGACTATGTTTTACTGCTAACTGATTCAACTTTAATTTAATGCTATGATTATTTTAATAACAAAATACTTGGGTGCAATAAGTTTAGCAAATTTGCAAGTAAGCAATTTGTTTGTTACCCTGAGAAATGTGCTATCTGAGAAGTGAAAGAT